>VWSI01000014.1:0-327931 GCA_008802775.1 Taphrina betulina
CCCCCCCCCAAACATTCCACAATTGCGCCATGCCGTACCATACTCACGTATTATTTAAAAAATGATTGAGTATTGCTACTTTGGGTTCTACAGCAAGAACTAGGCCCATCTCGTGGTCGTAAAGTGGTCGTACGGGTTCATTGAGCGCCTCCCGACCGGGTTGATCGCCGTGGCATTGATCGCTGATGCCTCGCCCGGCGCTAAAGTACCCGACCCAACAGGCGTCTTGTTCACCGTCTGGTCCGTCCCATTGTCAAAATCGTTCGGTGTCGGTGCAGTCTCGACCGATGCCGAGGGTTGAACTGGCGTCGGTACATCATCAGCTGCTGCCATTGGCGGTGTCGCTGCCGGTACCGGTGATGCCACTACCGGTGACGAGACTTGAGCCGATGGCGGCGATACAGGTATGATTGCGATACCAGTGACATCTCCCGCCTTCACAGGAATCACGGCAATACCAGAAGAAGGTTGCGCAATTGTGGCTGCTGCGACTGCTGGAACTGGATTCGCTGCTGCGTTGACGCCATTGCTCGGAGCTGTCACGCCTGAATTAACCACCACGGGGGTGGCAGCGACTTGCGCAACGTTACCCCCAGTAGCAGCCTGTGGCACACTTGCAACGTTCTTTACTGATCCTGATGTAGCTTGTGTCGAGCTACCAGCATTGGGCGTCGGCAATTGCGCCGATCCAAGCTTGAACGGTATCGCGACCGAGATCGGTACCTCCGACACAATATCGTTCCCCAAAAGCGCGTCGGCAATCGCATTCGTGGTGATGTAGGGAGTCAGATCTCTCAGAGGGGTCGGTTCAACAAGGACAGACCCGGATAATGGTAGGATCGGAAGTCCACCGAGACTGCCGCTATACACAATGTTTGGCCGTATAGCTGGCACACTTGCGATAGCAGGACCGGAAGCGGCATAACCATTGTCTTGATTGTCAGGGTTGATATTCTGAGTGACGGTCGTGTCTGCATTTTTGCTCGCTTGAGTGGCTGCAATCACATCGGGATCCTGAGCAGCTGTTGTTGGAACCAGCGATGTCGCGCCGTTCATCTGAGCCTGACTTGGCAGGAGAGAAAGTAAATTCTCTAGGTCACTGAGCACATCTCTTTTGCCGATATCGTGTGACGTCGTTGCCGACGAACTGATGGTCAAGTCATTTGCCGATTGTGCAAGACTCGCAAAATCGCTAAGCATATCTCGTCGATCGAGCGGCAGTGCATTCACTTGGACCATGAGTACTTGTTCGTGTGCATGCAATCTCATCACTCTCACCTAGTGCGATAGCCAGCCAAATGCATAGAGCTTGGCGCATGACGGATTGGCCTTCCTTGAAGTTACCCGATACAGATGTCTCTATAGCGACAATCACAAAGCGCAGAGTTCGGGGTCCATAGCTCAATATTATGCTTTTTTCCTTTCTCCCGAAGCTGATGTGAAAATTGTAGCAAAAGGCGAAACTGTGTACGAGTGTCACCGGCAGAGTCCGTGGTCCAGGTCCGTGCGGCGTAAACTTTTTTCCAGGTTTCTTCCCAAATCTGGTGTTTCACTACCGATACGCGCGCGCACTAGTCTTTGGTTCGCACGTATTTGCCTCGAGCTCTGATGCCTGCGCCGTATCGAACGAGGACAAAGGGGATCGGTGTGAGTAGGAGGGAACAAAATGCCAACAAGGACATGGCCCACTGCGTACCTAGTCCGACAAACAGCTGGTGCGAGAATAAAGGGAATGCCGTCGAGACGAGAGTCCTGAAAGCTCCGTTGGCAGCGAGAGCTGAAGCTGCATATTCCGTGTACGTATCAACGAGATAGTCAGTGATAGATAAGAAGAGAAGTAGCAATGAAGCACCCACACCTCCCCCGGCCACGATACTAGAAAAGGCATTGACGGAAGCGGAAGATGTCCAAGCCCACCAGAATAGTGAAATTGGCAACAAGACGGCGCCGAGACAACCTTGATAGAGTCTGCCTTCTGGTGTCGGATTGCGTCGATAGAGTGGTCGGAAGAGAGGCGCTCCCATGGCACTCAGAAGGATGCCAATCGAGATGCCCAGGAAAGCGAAAGAGGCATCGAGGACGTTCCAGTTCCGTACGAGTTGATATTCCACGGGGTAGGCAGAGAAGGAGCAGAACAGGAGACCGTATACGAACGCAAGGTAGACGGACACGGCCAAGACGATTGGTTCAGACCAGAGCAACATGACAGGTCGCTGAAGAGCCGTTATAATCTTCTGCTTGGCCATCGCGGCGTCAGTCGTCTTCTCGTTCTTGAGGCGCGGTACGTAAGTCTCCGGTACGAAAAAGACAATCATGATGTATGTCACGCCAAGCATGATTACCTGTATCCAAAATGTCCACCTCCAATTCAGATAAAAGTTGGTGAAACCACCCACGACAGGTCCTAAAGTTGAGCCCAAATTCGGCGCAGTCGAGTACACAATGATGGGATTCGAGCGCTCGGAAGCAGGCCAAAGGTCAGAGACTGCTCCTCCAGCAACAGCGAATGGCCCGCTGATGAACAACGCCGTCAGGAACCGAAATATGAGGAGCATCGGGGCATTCTTCGCCAAAGCGACCCCGATCGCCGCAAGCAACGTGAGAGGAAGGGTAACGAGGAACACTATGCGTCGTCCGTAAAGTTCCGACAGCGGTGCCCCGAGCAGAGGACCCAGGGTGAAACCTAGCGGGTACAGAGCAGTTCCGAGAGTAGCTACCTCCAAGGACATGCCAAAGTCCTCCCTAGACTGAGTAATGCCGGGACTATAAGCCCCCGCGGCCCAGAAGGAGGTGAATGCAAGAAAGGACAGAATGAGAGTCATGAGCCATCGTCGTGCCTTTGAGTACGTATGTGGATCCAGAGGATCGTACTCAACAACGATATCCTCGACCTGCATCTTCAATCGGTCTTCAGGCACTCTGCCATCCATCCGCTGTACCTGACGTGACGCTCAGCAGCACAAGCAGATCAAAGTATGTAGAAAATGTACGGGTTTCCGGAAAAAACACGTACATCCGCAAGACAGGAAAAGCTATGAGTCATTGTATGTCGCAAGAATCCTCCCCACCCAACTTCCAATTCTGCTTCTTGTGTCCCGTGTGGCTTGTCGGCAATTCCGATCCGCAGGAATTATTTGCCCCAAACCCGACTCGATACGACGGTGTGGCATTTACTTTCTTCCAATAATATTATTACTATATACAGTGCGATCGTGACTCTTGACGCTGACATAGGGGAATGGTGCTGTATTTTAAAGCAACAGTGAGTACTCCTCAAATATCATTTTTTAAAAGACTGATCAGAAAAGACGGGAGAAGTCCTGTACATGGGCAAGGACAAGTTTGAAAATGAAGAGTATAGAACACATGTACTGTGCTCGAGGTTTCCCAAGGCTAAGATGTATTAGTCTGATCAAGTTTGCTTGGGAGGGAGACGTCTGGTTCCATGTGGACAAACTCAGTTCAGCTCACGTCTATTTACGGATGCCTCTCGGCATGACTTGGGAGACTATTCCGGAACCTCTCCTGCTTGATGCCGCACAATTGACAAAGGCAAATTCTATAGAGGGAAACAAGAAGGATAGCATCACCATCATTTATACGCCAGCCAGTAATTTGAAAAAAGACGGGTCGATGGATGTAGGTCAAGTATCATTCCACAAGGCAAAGTCAGTCAAGAAGGTAATGATCAAGACGCGGGAAAATCCAATCATCAATCGCCTCAACAAGACAAAGGAGACCAGGACGCCTGATCTGGAGGCCGAGCAGCGAGAACACATGATCCAGAAGCAACGCTCCGCGAAAGAACACTTTTTATCGGCAAAGAAAGAGGAGGAACGGAAAGCTAGGGAGTTGAAAGCTCTCAAGGACGCTAGGGACATTGGGTATGGCAGTTTCCTGACAGAAGACATGATTGCCAATGCCTCCAACGATCGTGAAGATGGATGGGATCCGGACGATGACTTTATGTAGGAGGGAAGAACTGTCCATTGCATTGGAGTTCGTAAATCACTCACACTGGTCAAAAGAAACAATATCGGGTCGTCATAAAAAGGGTCGTTGATTTCTGTCATCTAATGGTGAAACTATGGCAAAGCACAAGCAAGTTTCGTGGTCTGCCGGGTGCGCGTACTATACCTCGCGGGCTGATTTGAAGGAAGATTCGCTGGGTGTCTTTGACAATTCGAGACCAGACTTTCCCTTCTTGAGGTCCTCGTCGAGAATCGTCATCTCGATTTTACCCTCATTGGCAACATCATTATCGTCGTCCCGCAGCTTTATCTCTTGCATGTCTGCCACCATAGCGGCATCCGACGCCTTTTCAAATCGCGTCTCCAGATTCGCATCGTCAATCGTGTTTGCAAGCATAGCAGTTGATAGATCAATCGTCTCCTCAGGCTTCTCAGATCCACCCTCGATCTTGTGTTCCCCTTCGGAAGCTGTCGTCTCCCCCTTGTTAGCATCAGAGATGCCAATGTCCTTGGGCACTTCTTCATGGGTAGATTCCGTCTCGGACTGCACCGGCAGAGCCCTCGGAGGAGGTAACGGGACTTGCCTTTTCTTTTCTGCGGGTGTCGATGCCTTGACCTGGGTGATGGAACAATCGTGGATGCTCAGTTCTTCCATCGACATGGACTCGCCGCAATCGCTACATTTGACCTTGATCTCCTCGAGGTCGCCATAACTCGGTGGAGCGCCGAATCCGTCCTTTGGCTGTTGCATCCGCGGATCTTTGGGATCGAGGCGTCCTCCGGTAGCCTCAGAGGGTGCGAGTCCCGAGGGGATCTGATCCGTCTTCGTGTCCCGGTCACTCGCGGCTTGGATAGTCTGTATCAGTCCTTCGGCATCTATGGGAGTATGGACTCTTCCGCCCAAGATATCCTCCACGGTGTACTTGCCGGAATAGAATTTCGCGTTTTCGTCCTGGCGTTCCACAATGATTGAGCCATCGAGTTGCACTCCGGCATAGAAACCTTTGCTCTTGACGTAGGACCAAGCGGGAGCCTGCTGGTAACCTGCGTCTGCCATGACGGAACCGCCAAGCGGACCAGCTGCCACAGATATTTCACCTCCAATATTCACTTTAGGGCGCATGAAAGATTTGACTGCGGCATCGGTACGAAGAATCAAGACGACATCATATACATCCATCCCTGCCACTCAATCAGAATCCATCGAGCATCATTCTTGCATGACTTACCAAACATGAAGCCGAAGCCTATAGTATGTACGAGCAACCCGGAGGGCCCACTCCACGATCCATCGGGTTTCCTCGCAATCACGATCCCAGAGCCTGAAGCGGCCGAAAATCCCAACCCGGTCCTCCAGACTGTGAAGATCGCTATGCCCTTTGCTTCCCTGAGAGCCTTTGCCGGTATGCGCTTGACCACCCTCTGCGACTTTTTCTTAGCGTCCGCGTCCAGTACATTGAGCTTCTCCTCAGTCTCGATACCACCATCCAGTGTGAAGACTCGCAATATCCTGGCGGCCTTGTCGCACTCTTTATCCATGGTCGTTGGCCAGACGCCTTCGATACCAAGTTTCCCGGAATACTTGTTCATTGGCTCACCAATATATTTATCGGCCGCGGTCCAGGCCTTGTCGAAGAAACCTTTTCCGACCTGGAAGCCCTTGCTGTTGCCGACCTTCTTGAACATCCCAGTGTTGACCGCCTTACTCTAATCTTTCCACACACTCTCTAGTCTCGCTGCGAAATGTTTCCGCCGGCGATCCTCAGCAAGCCGCGCTCCCGCTCCGAAAGTAGAGGCGCCAAGAGAAGGTTTGAGATTGTGAGCTCCTCTGAAACGGTCCTCCCGTTGATGCGGGTCTTGTTCATATCACTGCAAGCCTTCCCCGCGCCACGCATATCGAATCAATGACTATTGTTGTGCGTAATTCTTGGATGTATATGGGCGCCATTGTGTCTGTCTGGCATGTCGTCTACATTAATTGAGGCTGTCGCGCCTGTTGCGTGCCTCTCGAGACGAGGGTCCTCGCTACGGAGTAGCATGGACGGTTGCAGCGTCCGGAAGTCAGGAGAAGCAAAAGAGGCTGGTACACCTCCTCTTCGCGCACGTCGCGAAAAGGGATGATGCAAGGTTCTTTTGTTCTGGCGGCCTTTTAGAGGAGAGTCTTCGCTGTTCCTTCGATTGCCGTCACAAGATCGCCCTCATTTTCCTTTCTACCTTCCGTTCGTGATGAAGTTCAACATGGCATGCGCGGGCCTGGCCTTATCCACAGTTGTGGCCGGAACACATCTTCACAATGGCAGATTACACCAAAATCACCGCAGGTTCGTGCAAGCGCTCGCCCATGGTCATTTGAGCCCGCAAGTATTGATCGGACCAGGGCTCTTGATATCGTCACGGTGACGGATATTGTTTGGGATGTGGTCACTGTCACAGAATATGACCTTCCGTCCGAAGCGACCACGTCTGTAGAAGTAGCTGAGACACAGGTCGCGGCACAGACGACCTCTACGACTTCAGCGGCAGCTATTGTCGCGCCCGAAGCCGCAGTAGCCCCAGCTGTCTCAACGTCTGCAGTAGAAGTTGCTCAATCGACGACACCCACAGTCCAAATTTCCGCACCGGTGCCCACCACTACCTCCGAGAGTGCCCCTGCCACACAAGCTGTTGCACAAGAGCCCGCAGATACGACTGTTGCCGTAGCAGTGGCCTCGTCACCCGCTGCAGCCGTCGTGGAGACACCAGCAACCACGACAACGACACCTATCGCCGAGACACCAACGACCACGTCAACGACGCCTGTTGCCGAGACACCTACGACAACATTGACAACACCTGCCGCAGCAGCAGCCACAACCTCCAGTGCGACATCAACAACAACAACGGGTGAATATTCTGGCGACGGCACGTATTACGAGCTCGGTCTGACGGCCTGCGGCGAGACCTACACAGACTCAGACTACGTTGCAGCCATCAGTTATCTGCTCTTTGACCAGGACGGTACAGCGAACCCGAACAGTAAGTGTACCCCGCTTTTCGATAAACTCATGCTAACAATCTCAGACAACCCTCACTGCGGGAAGAAGATCAGAGTGTTCTATGAGACCGAGTCGGTCGACGTCACGATCGTCGACCGATGTGCAGGTTGCGAAAAGACGTACAGCGTGGACCTGAGCCCAGTAGCCTTCCAGCAGCTCGCACCAGAATCGGCAGGTCGCATCGCCATCACCTGGAGCTACATCTGAGCAGGATCACGAGGGGGGGAGGAGACTAGATCGGTGCGCAGGGTAAAAGTGCGGGGCATAACCCGCGGCCGTATGCATTCATTCCCCTGGCACGAACAGACAGACAGACTCAGCCTCGACTTGGACCACCAGCTGGTACGGGCAGGAAGTGCATGCGTGCATGCGTGCATGCATGCATGTGGGGGCTGATCGGAGAGCCACTGGCCTGGCATCTGAAATACAATATGTACATTAGTTCGGCACTATGGGATCGTGCTCCGTAGCAATAGGATGATGCAATTCTCACAAGGAATCTCGCAAGAATGGCCTGTGCCAGGCCTCCCTTGATCTGCACCTCCGTGACACGGACCCGAAGTGAGCGTGTATTCATGACCACTGTCGTGAGAAAGGCAGGAGTGCACAAGGGAGCTATTTGCATGGTACTCCTTGGGGACGCCGAGGAGGGAAGCGTTCCAAGGGCTGTGTGCCCGTAGCTGATGCCTGAGCTTTAGTCCCAAGACGGCAGGTCCCCTGTGTGGGTCGGACCCCGGGCCAATTTGCGGCGAACGTGATCTTTCGGGCGGCAGACCAGCTGACTTCACGCTCCCTCCTATTCCCCTCCGAAGAACAAAGACAGAGCGTCGTGTCCGAAAGCTTAAAAAGGGCACCACGTCCACTTGCGGAGTCCATCTCCTCCATCGTGGGCACAGCACACAAGCAAGTCTTGTCAGCATACGCAGGTCAGCATCGCCCAAGTCTATCTACACCACGGGAACGGGTCCTCGCCCAGCCTTGTAGCTAATCAGATCGGATCTCCTGTGGCTGACGGGTCTTGTTTGCTTGTCTTTCGGCTCCCCCGACGGCCGCCCGGCGCACGCCCCCGAAACTCGATTCTCGCGCCGATCATTTTTCTTCACACGCACGCACGGACTCGTTCGTTCTATTCACCACCTTACGCGCGGCTCTTGACACGTACTTGCACCCTGGGCGCTCTCCTTCCCCTCGTGCTCCCTCTCACGCCCGTCCCTATCTACAGGCTCCAACTAGGCATCGACCGTGTCGCAGGAGCAGTATAGTCAGTCGATCCGCGGATCAAAGTATCGCCACACAGACGCGATTCCACGCCAGACCCCCGTGCGCGCACAGAGATAGCTGCCGCTGGTGTCCATGGCACAGCCGCTCTTGCCTGTCGAGATAGTTGGCCAGATTATTGAGCAGGTTGCCTTGAGTGACCATGCCTCGACGATATACCAGAGGCTCGCGACACTTCGCAGTTGTCGTTCGGTGTGCCACACCTTGAATGATATTGTCCTCCCACACCTCTATCGCCACATACCCTTCAATGGCCCTCATTCATTCGCAAAGTTCCTTGACGAGCTCAGGGCGGTCCCGGAGCGTGGACGCTTTGTGAGGACCCTCGACTTCTCTGCCTTCACGAGTGTCGGCCTCGGACGGTCCCGCAGCTGCAACACACGAATCCTCTTGCTCACTGCTTCGACGCTGAACGAGTGTCTGCGGCTCTGTCCGAACGTCAGGGAGGTCTTTCTCAGTGAGGCCTTGGAGTCGGACATCGATGCCCAGGTTCTCAAGACATTGTTCACAGGTCTCAAGCATATCAAGGCACTCGACTTTTGTGCGTCCGATTGTCAGGAATTCGTCGATGGTTTCACGACCTTTCTGGATGCCAATCCCGAATGGGATTGTGGCCTGTCGAACCTCAGCTTGCACAACTGTAGCACTTTGCCTCCTACTTTCTTCCAGCGCTTCCTGCCACATTTCCCAAGTCTCGAACGTCTTGATCTCTACAACACGCAGGTTCCTGGCATTGCTCTTGTGCAATTGCCCTTGACTTGCAGACTTTCGGTCCTCAATCTCTCTCAGTGCACCAGAATCACGGCCAATGCCCTGGTCGCCTTTGCCACGAGTCATCCTGCGAGCAAGACGCTCAAGAAACTCAATCTCTTGTTCTCATGGAACAAGACTCATCCCCTTTCGACGGTGCCGCAGGCTCTCGACAAGTTCCTCCTGGCACTCCCTCGAGACCTTCAGGTGCTCGATCTCGCCGGTTGCGAGCTAGACCTGCAGAGTCTGTCTTTTCTGCCACGGAACCTCTTGGAACTAGGTGCCCATGATATCGACATTGGCGATCACTATTCAGACCAAGACTCCGACGAAATTTCGGAGGAGCTGGTCCCGACCCTGCTCAACCTTCGTTACCTGCTCCTGACGCAAAACGTCATTTCGTCAGAGACCAAATTCGCCGCCATCCTAGCCCGTCTGTTCCCGAAACTAGCCATCATCGAGTCACCCGGGTTCTCCAAGTTGCCGTTCATCAGCTCTTTGACGTACCAGAAGATCTTTGGCATCGGCAGGAGAGATTGGATCGTGAAGAGGTGTATGGACCACACGTCAGTCGAACAGAACAATGCACAATATCATCCTCGCAAGTCAAACATGTCCATGATTGACGGTGTGCCCCGTGGCATTTACGATTATTATTCCTATCGCGTCTAAATTCGCACCAAAGATATCCCCTTATTCTTCCCTTTCTCTAGCATAGCAGGCGATAGCGATTTCAATCCAAGCATTTTTTTTTTCTTATCATACTCACATGTGTCAGTTCATCCCTTTACAAGTAGGTCCTCTGTAACAGATCTTGCTTGACCTTCTTCAACATTCAACCTTCATTATTCATCAATCAGTCTAACGATCGATTGTCGATTTCGAAAGTAAGGAGAAATTTGTATCACTATGAAGAATGTCTGCTTGTTGATTGACCGGATACTTTCTCTATTAGAGACAACCACAGGTCAATCGTATAGCATTTTTTTTTTGTAATTGACGCGTAACTCGATCTAAAGAGAATTGCCATGCAGGACAACTCGTCTTAGGACGATGTATTACGATCAGATAGCGAGTCATTTGTTTGATTCCAAATGCTTGCGATTTGCAACGAGCCCACCCCATTTACCCAAACAGGTATTCTAGTACATTTTCGCCTCAATCTTGTTTCGACGTCTTGCATACGCAGACATTGTCTACTCGAGGAACAGACAGACGCTGTCGTCAAATTCAATTTGTGTATGTCGCGTGGCCGAAAGAGGTTGGGCGTGGTAAGCCCTGCGAGATATCGACGTACGTAGTAGTGCGCTTACGTGGAATTTGACCAGAAGGCTTTTCATACCGATTTCGCCCTCAGTCGACTTTGGGGACGCGATCAATGCTAATGATGCAGATGGCTCAGAGACAGCGAAAGGGCAAGTCTAAGAGTTCGGATCGTGACTTCGGGTTCTGCCTTGCGGCGTCCTCCTGAAAATGTCAGTGGTTCACCACTTCCAATCCGTGGCCCAACAGTTCTTCTAAGAGGTCTTTTTGGCCTAAGTTCAGCAGAGACTCTGCCTCCACTCGAAGGTCGATCATTGCTTGTACGAATCTCATGACTCTGGAGCTGTGACTTTCAGTAACGGTGACGCAAATAGACAGCAAGCAATTTATACTCGTGCTCAGGAGAAAACCTTTCCAAAGATTTGATCCATCAAGGATGTTTTCAGAAGAGTCTTCCGAACAGTACCATGTAAGAGCCCGGTCGCTAGCAACATGCGCCCAGAGAATCTCAAACATGAGCATCGTCGTTGTTTGTCCGGCCCGAATCCTATTTCGTCATCTTTTCCTCTGAGCCAGATTTGTCCATCTCCACCCGAAACTAAGTCTCTGTACGTACTGAGGATACCTATCGACGTGCCTATAACGGCCTGAAAGAAAGATTATCTCTTGTGTGATAAGAACGGCGAAGATGCGCAGTTCGAGCGAGGCTAAAGCGACGAAGAGGAAGCATGACAGAAGTCAGGAGATCCACAAACAGTTCAGCCAAATACCTGAGCCGCGCGATTTATGGTGGCAAGTGCCGCCAAGGAGGAACCGACGACTTGAGAGAGAGAGGAGAGAAGAGAGAAGTGTGAGCGAAAGAGCGCATACATAACCACCAAGCGAGTACCACAACGCATTATTGGAAATTAGCCAAGCTGTAGCCAGGGACATGATGCTCAGAGGTCGGTAAGGGAGGTGACATAGATGCGTCAGACCAGGAGTCGAGAATGGATGAGAGCGCTGGAGAAGCCGATTGAGATGCGCGATGGCGTAGTCATGAACATGAATGATAGCAAGCGCTGAAATTCAGATTGTGTCGCAAAGGATAGGATCATCCATGTAAGGAGGACGCAACAGATGGTGTGGAGAGGAAGAGGGAGATTGTCGTGCTGAGTGGTGCTCAAGTTTGAGCCTCTGTGAGTCAGTCGCCCATGAGTAGAAGAGTTTGGTGAGGGGGAAGGAGGTTGGCGAGGCAAGGCGGGTGAAATTGGTCAAATCGAGGAGGCTTGCGCTTCAAACCCTCGGGGCAAAGTGATCAGTCAACATCCGCCACGCCTCCAGTAAAGTGTTTGTTTGTGTACATACACACACACTGGGAATGCTGCGCACGAGTTGAGAACGGAGCTTTCGAACGTGCCTTTCCGGCATTAATCTATTTGGCTATTTTGCATGTTTTCGTCTATGATGCGTGATCGTGCCAGTCGTGCTCGTCCCTGAATCCGAGGACGTCTCGGATCTTCTTGTTGGACAAGAGGGCTTCATGGTCGCCCATGGTTCGAGTTGGGACGAGGCCAGGGAGATATTTTGATATCAGTTCTCGGGTTGTGGATCGAGCTGTGAGGGTACTGTTCGTCGCGTTGAAGACCTGGAAGCCGAGACCTGATTCCTTGATGCACAGGTCGCAGATTTGACCCAGGTCTCGTGCGTCGATATAGCTCCACGCATTTCTGTAGCGGCTGGCCGGATCATCGAGCCACTGCGGGAAGAGTGTCTTGTACTCGTGAGGCTCCAGCACGTTTCCAATTCGCAGTGCGTAGATGTCTATACCGAAACGTTTGGCGAATCCTCTCGCCACGACTTCCCCGGAGAGCTTCGAGAGAGCATACGGATCTTCCGGCGAGACGTCCATCGTCTCTTCTAGGGGAATTTGAGCGAATTTTCCGTGATCACCTTGACCGAAACACAAGCCATAAGTGGTTTCGGAACTCGCAATGATGATCTTCTTAAATCCTAACTTGGCGGCAGCCTCAATACAGTTGTAAGTGGCCGTCGTATTCTGCCTGTAAGTCTCGTTGTCGGGTACCAGCATATTTCTAGCCTGTGCAGCGAAATGTATCAGCACATTCGCCTGATCTACCTCCGGATTCTCATAATTTTTGATGTGGAAATTCGAGCTCAAGGCATTGAACACCTGCCCCGAATCTGTCAAGTCGCAACGAAGTGTGTACACATTCCCAAGAGCAGGGTAAGATCTGATCGATTCCTCAGAGAATTGGGCGAAGTCCAAATTCAGCACCGAGTGGCCGTGAGCTAGAAGGTAAGGAATGACATGACGTCCAGCCTTGCCAGAACCGCCAGTGAAGACAATTTTCGCCATTTGAACTGCTGAAGAGCCGCTTGAGAAAGCACTGTCGGATTCAAGCGTGTACTAGTTGTCCAGACAGCTGTGCTTGGATGACGTAAAAGAATTGCCCGCGGGGTACTGTTGACGGAGCTCCTCCTACACTATCCCGCGGTTGGACAAGTGTCGACAGAAGATGCTCGAGTATATTTATGTATCGGTGCCGAGCGTGGTCCTCAATGGCCGACTATTCGTCCTATGTGTTTTGCCCATGATTCACTTCCTTCCACAAAAGTCGTGAATGCACAAGTGTGGGGCCAGCGAGCCACTGTTTCTGCGATTTTTTCGAATTTATCATGATCCGATTGCAAGTGCATGCACCGTAGTCCAGTCTGGCAAGAATAGATCTCGACATTGCGGTCTACTCGCTGTTTCTGTATTATTGTGAGACGCGAGGTCAGAGGGCGGTATGATGCGTATGTTATCGACGACATGATTGTTACTCACGCATCCTGTAAACAATCAATGGATCGTGCCCTGAGGACAAAGGGGTCTCCAGGTATCCGGAGTCTACTTGCATGCCTATCTGGTGGCACATACGCAGGAGCCCTGGCTCCTGAAACAGACGACTTCAGCGAAGTACACAATTTTAGTAGACGATCAGACCGGACATCAAACCATCCAGTTCTGAGTTGATCTTTGAGCGAGCGAATACCTCTACATCTTTGTGCACATTTAAGAGAATTCGCTTTATGCGGGAATTGAATTTACTATACGGATCTTGCACCGCAGGTCCGTAATCTTTGACCGACTTGGAATTAGTGAGGTAGGATACCAATCTAGCATAGACGCCGTGGAGGATATCGAGAAGCGCATACAGTGTATGTAGATAATCGGGAGTAAAAGTAAAGTGAGGTATATTGAGAAGAGCGAATTCCTCACCACTTCGAGAAAACAAGGTTCGCTTGGCCTCCTTCTTCCTGTTGAAGGATGACACCTGTGCCGGAGGCATGGGCTCCCTAAGAGCGTACGACTCGAGTTCTTGCGTGACCAAGGCGGTCGCGCGGACGAAGTCGATGAAATGTAGCATCCTTTTGTCCATAATCTCACCCAACGTGAGTCCGAGGACGCTATAAACCTTCGCTCGCTTGCTTGTACCGATGTCCGCAGAAAAGAAAGCGGCCAGTTCAGTCTGAGAGAGCATGATCGTGTTGAACCATCGCGATTTGCCTGCCAAGGCCTGACGCAGAAAATCTATCGTGGCCAGTATCTGGCTTGCAGACTCCCTGATTTCCTGATAATTGCCAACCATCTAAGGTCCGAACGTGCTATCGCTGACTCTATGGCACAGATGAACGGACATATCAAGACAAATTCGCACGGTCCGAGACCACCCCTGAAGTCTCGCGTTTGACGACGGTGGAGTCATGCAGCCAGACGAGCATTTGCGCGCCGCGAGAATCCGCGGGAAATCCGTCTCCGTGCTCTCATCCTCCACTACATCACCTCCCACTTCGAGTCTTGTCATTCTGCAGAGCTGCTGGCACAATGAGCGACATATCTTCAATTTTGCATGGTGGATACCACTATCCACTGACCAGAACATGGCAGGCAGAGAGACAGCTCACGAAGGAGACGTTTATGTACCCGATCTTTATCACAGACAACCCCGATGATGAGGTCGAGATCAAGTCTCTGCCTGGCCAGAAGCGATGGGGCATCAACAAAGTCGTTTCGTTCCTGCGTCCCCTGGTGAAGAAGGGACTTAGGTCTGTCATTGTGTTCGGAGTGCCTTTGGCTGCGAGTGCGAAGGACCCCTACGGAACGGCCGCTGATGATCCCAACGGTCCAGTCATCTTGACGGTCAAATTATTGCGAAAGACGTTTCCGGATCTCTTTGTGGCCGTCGATGTGTGTCTGTGCGAGTATACTTCTCACGGTCATTGTGGACACCTCAGAGAGGATGGCACGCTCAACAATCCAGCATCGGTCAAAAGGATAGCTGAGGTCGCAGTCAATTATGCAAAGGCTGGCGCTCAGTGCGTTGCTCCAAGCGATATGATGGATGGAAGGATCAAGGCAATCAAGGAAGGTCTGATAGAAGCTGGGCTAGCTCATCAGGTCATGCTCATGTCATATGCCGCGAAATATGCCACATGCCTATATGGACCTTTCAGAGAAGCAGCTGGCTCAGCACCGAGCAAAGGCGACAGAAAAGCATATCAGCTCCCACCTGCTGGCGCTGGACTCGGCCGCAGGGCTGTACTGAGAGATCTGGCAGAGGGCGCTGACAGTATCATGGTCAAGCCGGCCATGGCCTATCTCGACATCATAAGTGAAACTGCTAGGATAGCACCAGACGTGCCTATAGCCGCTTACCAAGTTTCTGGGGAGTTCGCGATGATACACGCCGGTGCGAATGCTGGCGTGTACGATCTGAAACAGATGGCGTTCGAGTCGTGCGAGTCGATCTTGAGAGCGGGAGCCAGGATCATCCTGACCTATTTCACTCCGGACTTCCTGGACTGGCTGAGTGAGTCCCAGAACCTCAACGTGGAAATCGTGGAAAATGATGGAGTACCAGCAGACTCGCTGCCATAACGTAGTCTTTACAATGAAAAGTTTACATAGCGAATTTTATATACGTCAAATTGTAAACGCACTATATGCTGTAAGATAATCTTAGGAGGCAATTATCTCGTTCAAAAGTTGAGCTACAAGCGTGACTGTTGAGAGACTGGACACCCGATCTTGTTCTCTAACGTGCCGCTGACTTCGTTGCTGAAACCTATCGGGATGCCAACGCCGACGAAGCTCTTCACGGGCCATTATCGCTGGACTGCCGGCGAAGCCCAGGAACTGTTCGACATTGACTCTGGTCAGATCACTATACTTGCCCGACGCTATGGGCCAGGGTATCGTTGCAAGAGTCCATTCAACCTGGCCAAGGTCGCTCCAGGCTTTCAAGTACACTTTCCATCGTTCCTGCAAGCTCTTCTTGATAAGCGTAGCGAGCCTTTGTCTCTCAGACTCCTGCTGCTCCGAGAGAGATTGAGCGTGTTGCGTCCTTCGCCGTCTCTTGTCATGTTCTTGGCGATCATCAGAGCCTTCTTGTCGACCATGACTGCGTGACCACATACTCCGACGAACGAAAGCTGCATACTCGTCATCTGTCATCTGTTCCTCAGCTGGCAGGTCATGTATCGGCTGGCCATAGACCTGATGCCAATACTCTTTCCCCTCATCGTCTGCCAAGGCGTCAAAAAGACGCTCTGTGAAATCATCTTCCACATAATCTGCCGCTAGTGACGCTTCGGTCTGGAAAGCCGCGCCTGACCCGTAGAAGGCCTCGTCGTCGGGATCTAAGCCATGAGGTTGCTGCTGTGTAGGTACGTCAGAGTTGACCGGTAAATATGTGCTTTCTGCACGATGCGATTGCGGCGAGCGAGATTGACGAAAATTCCTCGTTGGACCGGCACCAGTGCGTGTCTCTTTATATCTCAGCCGGTTGCGATTCCGTCGCCGAGAAGAATGATGTGCGTCATGGCTCATGAAAGTGCATCGCAGGGTCACGTCTGTCGGGGAGTGAGAAGAGAAGTTCGTCAAAACAATTTAATACGCGCGCAAAACAATTCAACCACTTCAATCATAGCGTGACCTGGACAACATTTGAGCAAGGGGGGAGCGACTGCCGGCGGTCCAGTCTTTCGCAGATTGTTATAATGCCGGTGACCAGGCGGAGTCGAAAGGGGCAACGACTGTCTGATTTCTTTCCAGCGATTGATGCACCATCGCCTATTGTGGCCAAGACTCCATCAACACGAAGGTCTACACGCGCCAAGACGACCTCCACGCCAGCAGCGACATCTGTGGATGTGAAGAGTGCTCGCCGAGGTAGGAGCACATCGCGACTGGTAGGGACACCGGTGTTCGACCCTGAATTGCATGGAGACATTTCTGAAGACAGCCACGACTCTGCGGAAGACGAATTCGTCAAGTCCCTGACATTCAGTGCTGTCAAGCCAATCAGGGCATCAGAGAGCACACCAGTAGCTCGAAGCGCCTTGGGACACGATTATGACATTGTAGTAGACTACGACTCTGAAAGCGACGGATTTGCGTTCTCTCCGGTCAAATTCACCCCACAGCAGTCAGGCAATCTGAAGCCCGTCAGAAAAGGCAATGGGACCCCTGCCCCTGTGAGACGAAGTAAGGGCACAACACGGATGGTATGGAACTCAGAGAGGAAGCGAGTTGAGCAGAGAATCATAGAAGATCTTATACCAGAGCCGCAGACACAGAGCTTCACTGAAATCATTTCTGATGGAAGCGAATCGGACGAGACAGGTGCATCTTCTGACTCCGAAATTGGTCCTGCGGTGGTTGTTGCACAGGTAGACGATAGCGTGTCAGATCAGATTCGGTCAGAAATAGCCAGCAGTGGGTCGCCAACTTCTCCGTCTTCTCCGGAGGAAATACCAAAAAGCCTCAATCGCAAGAGGAGGATCCCGAGCTACGAAGGCGTGATGTCCACAGTCACAGGAAAGACGAGTCACTATCAGTCTGAAACCCCAGCAGTCAAGGCATCCTCTTTTGTATCGAATCAGGTCGGATCTGGGAGAGAGTCTGCCGGCTCAAAGAAATCTGCTGCAATAAGCCCTGCAAAGTCATCGCACGTAGCATCTGCAGTAGCCATTCGATCACCGAAGGTACGATTGACTCGTGCAGTATCAGGGGACCTGGGGTCGCAAAGGTTAGAGACTATGGATGTGCCTACCTACATCCTTTCCTCTGAGACTGACACACTACGAAAAAATAGTCATCGATATCAACCGTATGCTCGTGTACCAAAGAAGAAACAAGAAGCCACTGTGCCTCGGCCTTTTGCCTTATCACACCAGCGTCCACAGGAGCAGATCATGAAACAAGTGGATCAGCGAGAGCCGGCACTTGATACAGTCTCATTTGATCGATCTATTGCTAGGGACGAACGAATTCGGGGCAGCACATCACAGGTGCTAGCAACCGTCCCAAATAGAAAGCGCAAGGCTAGTGACGCACAAGAGGCCCCCCATCCATTGGACAGCCCAGCCAAAAGAGTGAAACTCTTGGACGAGACTCGAGCCGTCGGAAAGCCCAGGCTACCCAGAAACTTGATCAAAAGCCGTTCGACCGTGCCCGATTTCCGATTTTCCTCGGAAGCGTTCGTACAACAGAAAGCTGCTGAGAGGAAGGCTAAAGTGGACACACAAGCAAAGACCGAGGGCCTTCGACCAAATGATCTAGGACGAGTTCCGAGGACGCTTTACTCACCAGAGAAGAACTTCAAATTGAACAAAGCCGCTAGTGTCACAAAGCCGGAGCCATTCAAATTCTCAACGATCGCAAGGGCGGCTCGGTCTCCGTCTATTGCATCGCCAGGACCGAGCAAGCCTATCTCAAGGCCTGTCAAACAGGCGGTCCCTTTGAGGGTGCCAGTGCTACAGGCTGCGCCTTTCATTCCGAAACCTTCCTCTCACCTGTCAACAGTGGCTGCCAGTCCTTCGCGCTCACTGCCATCCCGACTAGAAACGAGGCGTGAATTCGACAGGGTGGCCGGGAAACACGCAGAAGACGTTCTGCGGCGAAAAAGAAAGGAGGCCGAGGCTCTATCGGCCGAGAGAGAGCGGAGGATGGACGAACGAAAGGGCTGGCGGGATTCAGGCACGGCTGCCATTGAGCACTGGGCGGCAAGAGCAAAGTCGAATAATAGCGAAGGCAAACGAGATTGGATTGATTGATTTGTACGTAATTCAGACATTGAAGTGATAAAGAAAGTCATGGTGAATGATTGGGAAATTGCAATCGACGCACCATCTGATATGCACAACGACTTATCAAGATCGATGCTTCTGTATCCCGTGTCTCAGATACGACATCTGTGGTAGCGACATGCAGAGCACGGCTCGCTCGGGCACAACTACCTCGAGTGCCGTGCTGTGAGGTCTTTGTCTTGCCACGTTGTAACAAGCATTCACGCATACGCCTCATTTCTCGTAGTCGGGGATCAGGCGAGAGGAGAGCCATCGGTCGGGGGACGGACGCACCGCTACGACAGGGAGATACCGGGATGGACGTGGGCATCGCATTGGATACGAAACGTCCACGGGGCATATTCCGAAAGGCGATTCACGGCACAAATGGCGAGCTAGACATCTGATTAGGTCGCGGGCTCTGGACGAATCAGAATGCTCCACGGCGCCTGCAGCTGAGGCACTGCACAACGGCATTTACCCCTTACCACGCACACACAATTTTTTTGACAGGTACTTTCCCCACGGCTCGGCCGGGTAAGTCTCGCGGTCAGTGGAAAAAAAAAAGAGTAAAAAAAAGAGGCCACATGGCGAGTCTAGCTACACCTGCTTCTGGGTCGCAAGCGAACCCGGCCGGGTCCTGTCAACGTACCGTCCACGTTGCCACTCTACCTGAGGGCCAAGGTCTCGATTTTGTGAACAAAGAAGAGGGGTGCCTCGCAACGTGGGTGCACAACCTTCCTGCAGACAGAGAGATATCTGATTGTTGCCTGAGATGGGAAGCAATCATCAGCCAAGCAGAGTTGGGAGAGCGTGTTTGCACGGACCGTGGTCGATCCGTATGCCGTGTTTGTGGAACTGGCATGTGGGAGTGTGATTGGACTGAGAAGCTCGGGACAGCAATGCACCGGCCGCGGAAGTTCGACCTCGAGGCTGTGCATGCTTCGCGATTCGTGGTTCAATTGTGTATGTGTGTGTGCGCTCATCTGCTGCGAGCGTGTGGAGATACACCTCGAAATAGGATCAGCTGCTGCAATAATTAGAGCAATTAAATTACGTTTGTTTCGATCATGCGCGGCATCCGACCGCCAAGTTTCGAACGCAGCACGACGCATGTAAGAGATTCTAGAATAGGGTGAGCTCCCCGGCGAGCACGGCATTGGCATCCCATACCATACAGGGGGGGCCGGGTGTATGGCGCGAGAAGGTGCAACTGAGCCCGGAGGCTCGTGCTGACAGGATTTGACGGATACAGAACAGGAAGTCACGGGCGATCTGATGGATGGGGGAGATAAGGAGAGATGGTATCAGAGGGTCGAGTTGAATGATATAGATGACGCCATTCGGGTGTGAAGCACCGCGATAGCACGGCACAGGTAGGACGAGCAAGGTACTCAGAGAACCTTCGAAGGCACGATCTGCATAGCAAAGAATGCGACATGGTGTGCTCGATTGAGCTGAGCATGGACCGCCCCGGCCTGCCTGCCTGTTCAAACGACTGGCCGGGAGACAAGGCCAGGGTCTGAGGGGCCGCAGGGGTGCTCAGTCAATGTGTGTGTATGTGTGTGCCGTGTGCGTGTGGTGTGATCTGAGGGAAATATGAGTCAGGCGATCGATCTGCCGCAAGCAAAGCAGAAAAGCCATCCTCTCGCTTCCGTCATGCCGACTAACCTTCAAATACTCCTGCGCCGCATAACCCCTCCCCTTCTTTCAACAAATCTACCAAGCTCTTCTTCTCTCTTCTGCCCCCCCCTCTCTCCATCCAGGCAAAGTCTCCTGAGGACACACACACTCTTCAATCGGTTGATTGGCACATTCATCAAAGGTCTATGGATTCAGACTACTGCCTCATCTGTGACAAGAAGACTCTCGGTGGTAAGTCTCTCAATACAGTTCTGCCTTGGAGTATAGGTGACTCATATTCTGTCTAGGTATCTACTGCAGCCAGACATGCCGTCTACTGGACTTGGAGTCTACCGCTCGATGTGCCCATGAACACACGCACATCCACCAGGGGACATCCTTTTCTGCACCAACGAGCACCAATCCATCCCCTGCATCCTCACCTCAATTCAATCCTACGCACTCGAGCAATTTGCCCAGTCTGCCAATACTCAATTCACTTGATCGATACCTCAATCGGTCCTCCTCCTTCTCGACTTCACCTAAGCGACCTTCACTGATGATGCAATCATCCTCGCCGGCACAAACGTCGTCTGAGAACACCAGTATCTGGAGACGTCGTTCGATTCTCTTTTACACGACGTGACGAGTATCACGAGGAACTGTGAGCTCGATCGAGACACACATACAACACGACATGACACAAAAGCATTACGACGATGGCGATTTTTGACCCTTTTCCCCCTCAATTTCAACTTCTTGGCAAGCGCAATTTATCTCTTCTCGTCTTCATTACCTTTTTGACAAACAATATACGACGGGCATGGCATTCTTAAAACGGTGTGGTTTTTTGTCCGAGATCAAGACAAAAAATTTGCAATCAAAGCAAACACAACAAAAAAAACATGCGAATTTCATCTTCATAAGTCTATCACTATTCGTGGGACACACACATCAAAAAAAAAATTGAAATAACCCTTTTTTTCCCTTCTACTTGCTTTTCGCGCGTATCACCTGTCTTGTTGGCATTTTGTGTTGCCTGTGTGTGTGTGGTGAGAGCGCGCGCGCCAGCAGCGCATTAGGGAGACGGCGGCGGCTGCGGCGGGGCCACGAATACCTAAATCGCACAATGATTCGTCGCTCGTACTCCCTAAATTTGGCTTTTCAAATTCTCTGCCGTCTTTTTTTCCCTCTTGACAGATCGGGCGTTGCCGAATTCGGTGTACTCGATCTAGAACGTTCTGGGTCACCCCCCGAAAACTGACCAAATCATGATGTACCGCACCATAAATTCATGTTTCGTTGAATATGGAAAAAAATAGGTACCCCTTCATGCAGGTGATATTAGAAGCATGACCAACGAGTAAATGAAAGAATGCATGCATTCATGTATGGATGTACGAACGTACGTACGTACGTGGATCAAGCCAGTCGGACTCCTTGCTCGTTCTAGCTTTTTTACCCCACCTTTCCATCTACAGAGAAATAAAAAAGAGGGGTAAAAGAGTCCAGCCAGACCAATCATGAGACAATGTATAAACCTGTTTTTTTTTCTCCATCTCATTCCTCATTCTACTTGAATATACCACGCAATTTCCAACAGTAGACATTTCATGCAACAACAAAAAACAAAAAGAAAACAAGTTTAAACATCACTTACTTTATTTGACTACAACGCGTACGTTAGCTGTAGATCATTCCGTGCCGAATCCCATCGTCTCATCTACAGAGTAACTCAACTTCTTTTCCAATTCCTCATACGTCGTATACGGAGGCAGATCGATTCGGTTGAAGCACGTATGTGCCTTTGGTAATTGCGTCACTTCTCCAGCCTTTTCAATCGTAAATCGTCTTGGTCCATCAGATCCCTGCAGATCCTTGAAACCTCCGATGGGGATACGTGACGTTCCCGTGGCGAATTGCAACAGACGCGCGCGTTTCTCATTGTCCCATGACGTGATGAGCTTGAAGAACATCTGGATGATCTCGTCCGTCTCCGTGTAACCTCTGTAATCCGTGTGTTTCTTCCAATCGTCCACATCCATATCGGCGATACCTCCAATCAGCAATTCCAATTCTCTCTCGTCGAACACGTTGATCAATTCTTGCGGCACGAGCTCGTTGAATCCGGCCTTGAATGCCACAAACTGCTCCTCAATTCGTTTCTGAATTCGCCATTCGGTCACGAGCTCGACATACTCGGCTTTGTTGCCGTCCGTCACCTCGATGTCCCGTCCGCCGGGTTTAAGATCCAGCGTCACGGTCTCACCGAAACGATCGTCCTCGGTCGAGAAGGTCAGATCCAAGATTCCTTCGATGGGATTCTCAAGGATCCAGGTCAGCGAACGGAAAAAGTCGGCGTCGATTGATTCCATATCGGCCAATGTACACTTCTTCGAGAGGATCATCTTGTAGAAGGAAACGACGAAGAAGGCATCTACGAACCTCCTGTGGAAGATTGACAGGCCGAGAACTCGACCGATGAATTTGAAGTAGTTGAGATGCTCCGGGTTGATGCCGGAGTGAGGGTTCATCTGCAGGGTGTAGTTGTCAACCGCGGAGTATTCGAAGAGGCAGTAGAACGGATTGAACATCTCGTGGGAGAGCAGGAAGAAGAATTCTCGGGACAGACCGCCGTAGTCGAGACCATCCTCGCCCTCAAACTTGATCATGAGACGTTTCTTCAGATCGCCGGAGCTCTGTCGCATAATCTCCGCGTAAGAGTCCTCGAAGATATGGTCACGTCGAATCTTGATGTGGCATTGTCCCGGCAAGGGACGCAGTGCAGGCTGAGAACGGAAGTAGATGAGCTTCCTCCTGAAATCTCGCTTGTACTGGGGCACGTTCTGGTCAAGCGAAGACGGCAGACGTGGGTCGTCCCAGGTAGTCGTCTTTGTATTGTGGTCGACAAAATACACTCTTGCGGTATTCGTGAGACGCATTTCCCATCCGGATGGAAGGGGTCCCAGCTGCGAGACCGGCTGTTGTTGAACCGTGCCGGTACCTCCCGCATTCTGCCCATACATTCGGATATATTGTTGTCTTCGTGGATCGACCCATGTGGTGGTTCGCGTGTTGTGATCGACAAAGTAGACCCTGCCTTCGGGTGTATATCGCTGCTCCCAGCCGGCAGGCATCTCACCTGAACCAGCCGTGGTGGCATTGCCCATACCGGCAACATTGACGTTGGCACCCGGAGGATCGTTCTGCGGCGGTTGTGTAGACCCTGGAGGAGGAGCTGCCGCGGGACCCGGGGAAGAGGTAGTGGCTCTCTCCTCCGGCAGGGTTCGCGCGTTATGACGTTGCCTCTCTAAATCTGTGACGGTGTTGGCATGAGCGGCTTGGCGTTCCTGCTCAGGCTGATGCGAAGACGGCCGGGTCCAGGTTGTGGTTCTCGTGTTGTGATCGACGTAATATGTGCGACCGAGATTGTCCGTTCGACGCTCCCACCCGGTCGGCAGACGGCCCAGTTGGTCCTCAAAAGAGCTATAGGCTTGGCCATTGGCATTCGTCCCACTGCCTACGGCACCACTGCCCGCTGTAGGTGCTCCCGCCGGGGGTGCCGCCGAGTCACGGCGTGCATGTCCGCTGGGTAAAGCAGAGGACAAACTAGACATGTTGTTGACTCCCGCTGCGGACTGTGCTGGGGTCGAAGCAGTAGCAGTGCCACGACTGGAGCCGGCGTGCGCATTCCTAGCCGGTGTATGTATAGAAGTGGAAAGGTTGACTATGAGCTTGCCGTGAACGACGATGTTGTCCGCAGACTTTTTGAGGTCCCTCGTGAGCATTTCTACCGATGTCAGAATGGATGCGAACGCCCCGCAACTAGCAACACTGACCATCGCCACCCAATGAGAGATCGAGAGCGTCTCCAACTCTCAAGTTGATAACACCCAGGAATCCCTGGTCCTTCTTCTTGAATTTCTTTTGGTCGAATATCTGTACCGCAATTATGCTCGACTCCTTAACATTGCTTGAAATTTGTCAGGTTCCGTACTTCAAACCATAGTTCAGACTTACACTTCGAATGACTCGTTCCAGTAGGGATTGACCGTCTTTTTGATGACGGATGTCGTGTGTGTCTGTTCTCCATCGACCGTGACAACAGCGAAAGGATCGGGAAACCTGAGTAAATCCCGTTTGTAAAGACCATCAGCTGCCGCATGTCAGAACCGTGCAGACGAGGAGGAAAGATTCGAGCGCGTAGGACTCGTCGCTCTCAAAGAGGACTCCTACCTGCGATGACCGTCAGACGGATCTGCCTAGCTTCGGAACTCATCATAAGTCAAGTGACAGCGTATCAGTCCCCAAGGCGACTGGCAGCAGGTTCTCCCAACAGACAAGATCTGCCGCAACCAAAGGAGCCTATCGACGACCGAAGAGGGTCGGTAGGTGGGAGGGAGAGGAGGGCAGCGAGTGAGCGGATGAGCGCAAGAGTGGTTACGACAACCGCAGATTGCAGTGAGTGGCAGTGATGTGCGCAAACGAACGAAACGAATTCGCTCGCTCTGCCGGCAGCCAAGGAAGGCCCTAACCCTAGCTGCCACGCACGTGAAGCACGATTATGACCCTCTCAAGCACGTGCTCTTGGCTTTTGGTGTCTAGATTCAATGTGGATAGATCTACTCGCACGACACCATATAGGACAAGTACAGGACAAAGTACAGCTCCACAGGTGATCCCGCGTCGTGCTCGTAAATCGCGGCTCCCCGGTGAAGCGTCGTTCTTTGTAGGGAATGACACCTGCCAATTTTTCTTGTAATTATCTATCTACAGCCTTTTTTTTGAATTTGCACCTATCCCGGTCGAGTCTTGTCACGAGCGTCCTCGCCACTCTGCGTGAATCAGTAAGGTCGACCCCGGGTCGCGCCGCCTCGGAAGCCTCCGCGATAACCACGACCACGCTACAAAGGTCAGTCGCCATATACTGGGCAATATTTCTTGCGGAATCTTACACCTCTGCCGCGTCCCCTGCCTCTTGCGCCCATGAATGGCACATTGGTACGTTTCGGCGTGACCTTCAGCGGTCGCCCTCTGAATTCGGATTCGTTGAGCACAAGCGCTTGCGGCACGAGACTGGGCTCAGAGAATTCGACGTAGGCGAAACCTTTCGGGTGACCTGTGAACTTGTCGCACAGGATCGTGATCCTGTTGATGCTGCCACAGGTTGCAAAGTGCGTCTGTAGCTCTTCTGGCGTGGCAGCATAGTCCACGTTGCCGACGTAGACCGACCGCGAATCGACGTCTTCCTTGGACTCCTGCAAACCGGCCGACTCTGCATCAAGCGCGGTCTGCATTTCGCGCAGCTTGGCCGCCTCCTTCTCCATCTCAGCTACGTGGCGCTTCATACGCTCCAGTTCTGTGACTTGTGTATCTAGATGGTCAGAACTAGCCTCCAATCACCGATTCTCTAGCACCTTCGTCATCATTGTCCAGCTGGTGGGCTACGTTCTCATCGGACATCAGGTAATACGAGTCGCCTTTCCACTTGGCAGTCAGGTAGCTCGAGGAAATTCGACGATGAACACAAATTTCCTACGGCGATATCAAACGACGGTTTCGCGAGCAGTGATGGCAACTGAACGATGCCGTCCATCAGCACCGCAGAATCTCGCGGAGCAAGTGTGTTCTTCAGAAGGAGCTCCACTCTCTTCTGTAGTCAATCGATAGCCGTTCCCATGAGCAAGAGAGTGCCGTCTTCGTTCTTAAGCTTGATTTCGACCTTCCGCACCCGTCCGGAGTCACCGTTCGAGTTGCGTGCCCGTTTCCATACTCGTCCGGTCCCATCTATGCTAAAGGGTTCTGGAGATCTTCCATTAAGGCTTGCATTACATGAGAGTTGTCAAAGAAGGATATCCCGTTGTCCCGGCCGGCTTTTCCGTTCGTGGAAAGAGTTAAGCGCGCTCGATCGCTGGCGCTAGAATTGGGCAACTTGGTACATTGACCACAACTCAGGCTAAGCTATATACTCGCCTGTCTCTTTTAGGAGACATCAGTTATCTTTATTTCCAGGAGCAATCTGCCAGCGGTCCGGGACTCCCGGTCAATTACATTCGAATCCTACCACAAACATGAAAGTCTTGCAAGTCGGCATCAATTTCGCTTGCGCACTAGATGAGTATGAAGAATTCTGCAAGCGACACGAGGTTGTTCATATGGAATCCCAACAGCGAACCAGAAGTGAGGTTATAGCTGAGATTGAGAAAACAGTCAAAAGCCGGGGACCCTTCGATGCATGGTGAGCCTTCGAGATGTCAAGATGTCGCGAAGCTGACTACTAGCTTGTCATACGGTTTCCATGGCTTGGCACCTCTTGGAGAAGAGCTCATAGGCTCAGCTCTTCCACATCTCAAGCTCTTCACGAACTCTGGAGCGGGTACAGACATCATTGACATTCCTTATTTCACTTCCAAAAACGTATATGTAGCAAACACCCCGGTAAGACGAAGCATCTCTGGTGCAAGCTTGTTGAATGTAGCTGACTGGGCTACAGAGCGCAGTAACAAAGGCAACTGCTGATGGCACAGCATTCCTAATACTCTCTTGCATCAAGAATCACACTGCAGTGATGGCTCAAGCAAAGTCGTCCGGTGGTTGGAGAGATGGCCTGAGTTTGATGGAAGACCCAGAGTCCCTAGTTCTTGGCATTATCGTATGAGTATATTTGGCAGACTTGAGCAAGGTGCTAACTTCCGCAGGGTATGGGCAAAATTGGACAGGGCGTGGCTCAGAGAATGCGAGCTTTTGGAATGACCGTAATCTATCACAATCGTTCACGTCTTTCCACGGCTCAGGAGGCAGAACTTGGGGTCACTTACGCCTCGAAAGAGGAATTGTTCCGGAAAGCAGATGTCATCTCGCTCAATTGTCCACTGACTCCGGATACTAAGCACATCATCAGTGCGAAGTCGCTGTCAACGGCGAAAGACGGAGTTATGATCGTCAATACAGCCAGAGGAGGATGTATCGATACAGCCGCTCTCATTGAAGGACTCAAGTCAGGCAAAGTCTCACGGGCAGGATTAGATGTCTTCGAAAACGAACCAGAAATCGACGAGTACTTTAAGCAGTCAAACGCGGTTGACGTCATGCCTCACTACCTTGCCTTCACGAAACAGACGCTAAAGAAGGTCGAGATGGAGTTGATGGAGAACGTTGATACGTTCGGACTTCATGGCAAGCCGAAGAACGCCGTGAACGTAGTTGAGGGTTGATCTCTACCTCCTTTGTAGCAGATGGCAAAAGATGGTCACAAAAGTCTGTATACATCCTGACTTGTCTTATAGCACTTCAGAACATACGGTATTATTAGACTAATGAGGTAAATACTGCCAATAGAGAGTATTAACTTTGTTCTGCGAGTACGGGGAACCCCATGATGCACAGGATTGCCTATAAGCTGCAAACGATTGGTAATACGACTGGAACGGCAGGCTGCCCGTAGAAATCTGAGCTTCACCTACGTCGATGTGCCACACCACCATCAACTTTAGCTTCCCAAGTCCCCGCCCACCTCAACAAAGAGTTGCTTGCAGGATTCTGGTATAATTGAAGATGAATTCTCTTTTCCGCACCACAAAGCTGTTCGCTTCTTCATCCCTACGTCGTCAAGCTGCTCTTCCTACACTTCTATCACAATCGAGGCACCTCACAGATGCTACAAAGTCCGCGATCGAGTCTGCGATTGCTACCTCCCCAGTCGTCCTATTCATGAAAGGCACACCCGAACAACCCATGTGTGGATTCTCAAGGGCAACAATCCAGATTCTCGGTCTGCAAGGCGTAGATCCCAAAAAGCTGAGCGCCTTTAATGTCCTGGAAGATCAGGAATTACGTGAAGGTATCAAAGAGTTTAGCGAATGGCCCACGATTCCACAGTTGTATGTCAACAGAGAATTCATCGGGGGGTGCGATATATTAGTGGGTATGCATCAGAGTGGGGAACTCGAAACACTCCTGGAAACAGCTGGCGTCCTCGTACCACCCATCGCCGAGTCGCCGAATGCTTGAGCGTTATACCACTACAGAGCGTTACAGAAACCTCTGATGAATGCATCGTTTAGCTATCAAGACTCTTGTATTCTCTCGATAGGCACGTTTCCGGTTCGAGTTTTACTGTACCGATTTTGATGTACACATCGAATGGTGCGATACAGTGAATTATTTCATGATTAGCTCGGAACCTTATGGTATTCATCAAAACTTCAAGATTTCTCTTGTCCTATGCTCTTCGCTATGCCGCTATCTACAATTTTTCTGTTGACCCTTTCCGGATCAAGCTTTCAGAGCCAACCCCCTCGTTTGTTGCGTTATAGCCTCCATGTCGACGGTGAACGCACCTTTTTTGATAATTCCCAAGTCTTTTCTCATCGAGTATGCGTCTTCTCCATCCTGATAATACTTCTTTTCGACATCAATGACCTCGAACTTGAGTGTGTCGCGATATAGGTGCAGAGCCGCACGATTACTTTTTCGGACATGGAGACTGCAATACTTGGCATCATAGTTCTCCACCATGGCTTTCTGGCTTTGTCGCATCAATTTCTCAGCGAGTCCTAATCTTCGATACGTCCTCATCACACTCAGACTGGTGACATGTCCATGAGGCTCCGGTGTCGGCTCATCTTCCATCTTGGCAAGGACGTATCCAACGATACGGCCCCGATGATCCGTCGCGACGTAAGATAAATTAGGCCATGTCAAAGCGTGGTACATGTAGTACTTCATTTGATAGTTCTCTGGAAGGTTCGAGAGATTGGCGTGTTGCATGCCTGGAAGGTCCGCTATCGTGGCCGGTCTTATATCCATACTTGTCTAAGAAATTCCGTTGTTTAGAGAGCTAGTGCTAGGAACTTGATGTGCTTTGTACTTGAGATTGCTCGCACGTATGTCAAAGTGAGAAGCGGTCGTATCTGTATACGAGTCTGCTTTGAATCAATTGCCCATCTTCCCCACAAGCCTCTATCGTGGATACGAGACGTAGCGTTCTCCTCCCCCTTCCTGCTGGTCTCTTGTGCCCAAACGCTGGTTCATGTCCATCAGATCGATGCCACAGCGTACCTATGGGGGTCGCAAGAAGACGACAGACACAAAGATGTTCATATACAAAGAGCAGGACGACACCCCGCAAAGTGGGATTTCATGAAACCAGGTATCTCCCAAGTCCTGTGTTTACGTCTTAGGATTTGATACCGGATCTGCCTCGTTCTCCATCCCAATAAAGATACTCTCTACAAAGGATGTCAATACGTCGGGTGTACGGAGACTGCGAGAATCTACCTTGCGAGACGATCAGAATGCGATTCCAGCTAGAAGAGTCGACGGTTTTGCGAGCAGAGGAACGGCTGGTGCAAACCTCGTTCAGCAAAGTGCTTCGAGTGCTAGGAGACGTCCTCATGGAGATGGAGTCGTATCGGGATCCAGGCAGGTCCCCAGGGCTCACAAGCCCACCGAGACACTTCGTCTTGATTCAGCCAAAGTATACTTTGCGATTATAATCATGTATGATTGAATCTGAGCGACTAGGAACCCAAACTCTCTTTGAGTCGAAAAGAGGTCGGTATCGAGTCTCCTGCCATTCACAAGGTCAGGCTGAGAGACACTCCGATTGCGAGACTACTGATGATCAAGCTCTCTACTCACGTCCCAAAGCCACCTTCCAGTACTTGCTTGCCATCCGATGAGCATGAATATCAAAAGCAATGTCCTAACGACTCTCGTCAGTCCGAATATCGTGCTCCGAAAGAAGCAGATACAAGCCCAACCACGACTTGTTCAGAGCGTATGAGTGATCATGATGATATAGACTTACTTGGCTAGAACGCGCAAGCGCCATTCCGATAGATTGTAATTTTCCTAATCTTGTCCAAACCTTATTTTTAAGTAGCGCAATGCAATCCTCATCATTCGTACAAAATAAGCCCGGTTTTCTCAAATCAAAGGCTGCCGATCAAAATCTGAAGATTTTGTTTCGATCGGGCTCATCAATGTTGATATCACGACCTCTGCAAAGGACAATGAACTGGTCTTTATAGTTGTTTTTTCTTTTGATTACACGTAAAACGAATGACTAAAAGAAAGCTCGCTTTCCAAAGTGTATATGAACGACCAATCGCACGTCATTTGAACAATCTTGACAATACTCCCAAGCAAAAAGTCTACTTTCTCCACCACAATCGAGTGAGTTTCTATGTCCTGTTAGAAAATCATGGAATCATGGACGGAAAATGGATTGAGGAACGTTACCTGGTTTGCTTGTTTCTTTTGGAGCAAGAAGACGCCGTACATCAGGGCTTCTGCGGTAGGTGGGCATCCCGGGACGTAAATGTCGACAGGAACGATTCGATCGCATCCTCGAACGACAGAGTAAGAGTAGTGGTAGTACCCGCCTCCATTGGCGCAACTTCCCATCGAGATGACCCATCTCGGTTCAGGCATTTGATCGTAGACTTGTCTCAACGCAGGAGCCATTTTATTCGTCAACGTTCCAGCGACAATCATCACATCACTTTGTCGTGGCGAAGCACGGAAAATGATTCCGAGTCGATCCTGATCGTATCTGGGTGCAGAGACGTGCATCATCTCGACTGCGCAACAAGCCAGACCGAATGTCATTGGCCAGATGGATCCTTGACGGGCCCAATTCACAACAGCATCGGCGCTCGTGAGAATATAATCCATCGCGTTTTTGGGTCCCTCTTGTGATGGCAGAGGCATGTTGTCGGGCATTTGAGCCGGTTGTGCCACCGAAGTCGTCTGCTGCGCTGCAGAGGCGAGACTTCTCGTGGCATTCAGTAACGTCGGACGGGCGACCGTACCATCTGATCCATGTCAATCTACAGCCCTCCTGACCATTCGAAATGCAAAACTTACGTTGTCGGAACGCTGACCTGAGCATAATTATTGTGTTGCAGGCGGTGTCGAATCTGTGTCTCTTGACGAATTACCGGCCGACCAAGAGTAAGCTGACCTGGAGGAGCTCATTCAGACACGTGCAAAGTCGGTGTCTTGAAGATTTGTGGGTTTGGCGGGGTCACATTACGCGATGGATCAATTGCTGAGTGGCACGGAACACGAACTACACTGACATTGGATTTAGAACATGTTTGCAAAATACGCCAGTACCACTGAACGATTAACATCGTTCTGATGCAATATTGACAATGCAGAGTGTCTCAATTGATCAAAAGTGGTAAAACAGGCGAACATGACTGAACACTAGATAAAACAACGACTATGGCTATGCGACGCTCATGGCTATGCCTCCCGCTTGTTACCTCATTCCCGCTTGTTATCTCATTCAAATATCACCAAACTATTCATAGCCAGTCCAAGACATCCTCCAACGTCTGCGATCGGTGAAGCTCTGTTGCCGAGATCTCATCCTGCTGTTGATCACTTTCTCCTTCCTGGTCATGATGACTAGATGAAGGATCATTGTTGCCACCTTTACGTAAGGTAATCTCACGATCGAAGAGACGAGTCTGGCCTTTGTTACGCACAGCATCGTCCGCATCGAACGAATCTAAGTGGTCATTGAAAGGATTCACAGATGACTCCTTGCGACCCGCACCACTAAAAGTGACGCTTTTCTTGAGGTTGGGCAGACGCGGAGGAGATGTGGTTATTGGACTGCTCATGAGACTTGTCCCGCGGTTGCTGTACTCACGCTCTGACAAGCGTGCGCTGAAGCTGCCTGATGGACTGTCCAATTTGAACAAGATACCCTTACCTGACGGGGTATCCTGCACTCCATGCGTTGGTGCCTCCGTCGTTCGACCCAGTCCGCGAATCGGTGTTTGTCTCGATGCTGCTGGAGTCTCGGCAATGCCGATTGCACATTCCCGGTTCCCTTTAGATGGAGTCTCGCCGACAGCCATGAAACTAGCCTTTGAGTTTTCATGTATAGCCAATTGAGGTATAAAGCCTGGCTGCAGAGCCTCTTGAAAGTCTTGCTTCCGTGGTTTTGCGGGCGTTCTTCCAACCTGTACACGATCCTGTTCCTCTTTTTCCAAGCGTTGCCTTCTGTGCTCCTCAAAACTGACGACCCTCTTAGGGACCAGGACTTTCGTATGCTTGAGCTCGATAGAGGGCGCACGTTTGCTCATGGACACTTCTCTTCCAAGACTGCGTTTCTTTGGCACGACTCTCTTCTCGGTCAGCAGATTTGCTGGAGCAGACTGGACTCTTTTCAAAGAGGCAGAACGAGACGTTGTCGAAGGAAAGCCTTTGCTTGTGGCTCTATCAGACTTTGAAACCTTCGTTCGCGATGATTTATCTCCGAAAGAGTACAGATCCTGCGGCACACATTTCTGCAAGAGCAGTCTTGTAAGCTCTGGTAGCTTTGAAGAGTAGAATGGACAAATCACTTCAACACAAAAACTTCTCAAGACATCGTTATGTCCTGTGAAGTCGAGACTCTGGGAAATGCCGAGCCGATCAATCAAGACGTCTATAAGAACTTCGGGTGATTGTTGATTCGCAGGTAAGAGTTGTGCGCCGTGCTCGTCAACATCCTTGTTCTCTGAATCGGAGTGACATAATGCGAGTGACTCTAGAAGAACAAGAATAATCATTTGATATTCTCGAGTCTTCAATTGATCGATAGAAGTTGCGAAAATTGCATCAGTCGACACAGAATTTCCACTGGCTTGCACGCACGATTCTATCCAAGTTCTTGCAAAAGAATCTTCTCCCGATCTCAATGCTTCGAGATCTGCCATGCCTAGAACTTCGACATCAGGTTTGTCTCTGACGGTTGATCGAATCATCTGTGGAAGCAAATGCTTGTACTTCCAGTCTAACTTGGCAAAGTTCGGCACCAACTTTGCTTGTAGCGTGGCAGAGAAGTCGTTGCAGGATAGTCCTTGGTCGACGAGCTTCAGACGTAGTTTGATAATGGTTGACTTGACAAAGAACACGAGTGATGCTTTGCTGGTATATAGTGTTTCCAGGTAAATAGTTCCTAGATGTTCCAGAAGATCGTCCACTGTCGACATGCGATCCAAGGTGTACTCGATAGGCTTGACTGGTTGTGGACCTAACTCAAGCATCATGGATAGCTTGGCAGATCGAATTACAGGCTCCTTGATCTCGAACGGATGCCACCAGTCATCGCCATCGAAATCAATTATCCTTGGTTGCATCCAACTGTCAGGAATGGTCTGCGTTTCTTCTGTCGCACAGGTAGATACAACATTGCTTGGAACCTGCTGCACGGCGTATAAACCATCATCAAGCTTCTCGATACAGATGAAGCGTTTCGCGCGAGAATCATCTTCTTGGAAGCGCGCCAATAGGACAATGCCACATGAAAGCTGCTCGTTAAGTTGCCCATTGGTCGATTCTAGTAACTGACAAGGCCCAAATGAGCTTAATGAGATAGTCGTGCGCTTCACACGTCTGATCGGAGTAATAGTTCCGGTCGGTCCATCGGTACCCTGCCCTACATCAACAACCGAAGCGAGACAGTGTGGCAGTCATGAAATCTTACGACAACAAAAGCATCTATCTCCTGACACTCTTCATTCATCCCATAACTTCACACCGTGTATCCATGTCGCGCTCTCGCTTCTGAATACCAAGAAGCACGAATTTGCGCGACTGTGCACGTGTTGATGACACGCACACATGTGCTCCGTCTACTCCGCAGGTTTCCTCGAAACATTTGTCGGACTTGGGCAATTCCGTCTGTTCCACCAAGCATAGCAGGCTACCAGAAGGCTCACAGTGCATACAACCTACGCAACTTTGCCAATCATGTCCAAACAAGAGTATGACTCACCTACAAATACCGAGATGGCAACACCATCGCCTGCTGAGCGTCATGTGCTGATATCAAAAAGGCAACACCCTTTATTGATGATCCCTGGGCCGATAGAGTTCAGCGACAAGGTCCTGGAGGCTATGTCCCACCCCTCTATGTCCCATGTCAGTCCGGCTTTTGTTGCCGTGTTCGGCGAGAACCTTGAGCTGCTACGAAAGGTGTTCCTGACCGAAGACCCTGCTTCCCAGCCATTCGTAATCTCAGGCTCGGGCACTCTCGGATGGGATTTGGTCGCTTGCAACATGGTGGAGCGAGGTGATGATGTCCTTGTATTACATACAGGCTACTTTGCGGATTCTTTTGCTGAATGCTTCGAATGTTATGGGGTAAATGCTACACAATTGAAGGCGCCTATCGGCGGAAGACCTTCGCTAGAGGAGGTCGAGAAGGCCTTAAAGGAAAAGAAGTACAAGATGATCACTATCACACACACCGATACCTCGACAGGCGTACTTTCTGATGTCAAAGGTGTGAGCGAGGTTGTCAAGCGTGTCAGCCCAGACACCCTCATCTGTGTCGATGGCGTCTGTTCTGTTGCCTGTGAAGAGATACAATTCGACCAATGGGGTGTCGATGTTGCCTTGACCGCATCGCAGAAGGCTATTGGCGTACCGGCGGGCTTATGTATCCTGATGGTTTCTGGTCGTGGTATCAAAGCCTACGAGAGCCGAAAGACTCCACCAGGTTCTTACTTCGCGTCCTTCAAGAAATGGCTGCCTATCATGCAAGCGTATGAAGGCAAGTCCCCGAAATATTTTGCTACGCCTCCAGTCCAGCTCATCTATGCTCTCAATGCATCACTCAAAGAAATTCTAGAGCGTCCAATGTCCGCTCGATTTGCAGACCACGTCAAGGCATCAGATTTCATCAAGAAAGCCATCAGCGACATGGGACTGAAACAGATTGCCCTGAAGCCCGAATTTGCTGCACATGGAATGACTGCTGTCTACACGCCGAACGATATGGCCGTCGGCCAATTGATGCCAAAGATTGCTTCAAAGGGCGTTGTCTTTGCCGCAGGTCTTCACAAGGAGATAGCGACAAAGTATTTCCGTATAGGACATATGGGAGTGTCGGCAACATCGAATCGAGGAGACCTCGAAAGGGCCATCAAGGCGCTCAAAGACGGGCTAGCTGAGGTTGGCTATTCTGCCAATTGACGCCAGGAGAGGTCGCGATTATGATTTTCTGTTCTTTTGAGCTTGGAAGTTTTGTACTGATTGTTGATTGCTTTCTTACGCGACCTCAGGTATGGGTATAGCTTCGGACGCTGTCTGCGATCGAAGCTTTTGGTTAAGTGTGATTCATGTGTTTAGTGTAGATACCCCACCACAAAAGTCCAAGCATTTTCCAATATACACTACATCCTGATCGAAGTGTGCTTTAGCCAGTGAATCGGCATCGGTCAATCACCTGCAGCGGTGAATTGCGGAGTTGCCGTCTTTGTGATTCTCCCTGCCAATCTTCGTTCTCCACCGTGATCGAATCGATCATATCCGGCAACAAGCTATGCTCAGTGTCAGGTGACGTCGCACTAGCGAAACTCTCCCAAGATCAATCCTACACCATCGTGTCTTGCGATGACTTCGAAACGCTCCCGAGACGACCTGTTCGGCAATTCGACACCGTCGAAGAGGTCAAAATTACCACATGTCTTGACTGATATGCATCACCCGTTAGACATGCCTAGTCCTAGCTCAACGATTTCCACCAGCGCATTCGACGCGTTCCCAGCCAATGAATTTTCCAGTTGGATTGACGGAATCAAGGCTAAAGCGACTGCGGCATTGGAGGAAAACCGTGCTCTAGATCAAGAAATGCTGCGCAAGAGAGGTCTGGCGAAGGAACGAGACATCAAGTCACTGAACCGGCGGACGGAGATTGCTGAACGCTTTCGACGACAAGCCTTACAAGCGGAACTAGGCGATTCTGACGAAGTGCAAGATGAGGAACAATCGCAATCGGGGATACATGCCCGACTGCCTTCACAGTCTACGGTCGACATTCCTGTTGAAGCCATATCTTCAGATATGGATGACTCGATTTCTTCCAAAGTAGATTCATCAGATGACGGTGACTCTGGGGCCCAGGAGCAGCCAAGTAACATAGAATCCGAGGAAGCCGAAGACGAGGACAGCGATGGTAGTGATCCTGAGGAATATGATCTCTATGCAAATATCGACGATAGTTCAGAGAGTCATGCCAGAGGTCCAAACCACTTCTCTGAAGACGAAAGTAGCCTCGACCGACCGCTCGGTGTCGAAATTTTGGAGGAGTCTGAGGATGAGATCGATGATCAAGAGTTACAGGAAGCATTTGATGACGAATCTGAAACGGACAACGAGGACATACATGAAAACGAATCTGAAACCGATGGTGGAAGCAATGTGTACTCTGAGAATGAGGACGAGTACGAGGATGAATTTGAGAAGGAAGAAGCAAACGGAGACAACGAGGACCACGACCAGAACGGAAAAGTCCCAAGTGGGCACGAGGACGAATCTGGGGTAATAGCCCCACAGTATCTGCCAAGCAGTATTGACGGTGGTTCAATCGACGCCGGGCTTGAGGTAGAAGATGAGGACGATGACCCTGAGGAAAAGATAGAGTGGAATCTCGTTGTGACAGACGAAGAAGCTGAAGCTGATGAAGATGAATCTGAGTCTGAAGACGACGAACAAGATGATTGTGGCGGCGAAAACGACATGGACGATGAGGCCGAAGATGATTCTCAAGACCAGGATGAAGACGAGAGCAGTGATGGAATTCAGAACGAAGAAAAGCAAGAGGAAGCATCGTATACCACAAAAGCGGAAATGATAAACGGAATGCCTAATCATCAAGACAACGAAGTGGAAGGAGATTTCGAAGCAGAAGATACCGCGTATGAACTAGCAGGCGATTCTGATAACCAGGATCTCTCTCGCCAAAAACAAGAAGCCTATGACGATGATCTCCAATTAGAGGGAGAATCTGAACCAGTATCTGGAGACGTTCATCTACAAAGTGACACTACCACCAGCAATGAAACACCTGACAGTCAATTGTATTTGGCTCATACATACTCTGCAATGATCGCAGGACCGACAGTCGATACCGACCAAGCGTCCGTGGAAGTGGATGAGCTTAGCGCTAATGAACAAAGTTTCGACAATGCAGCAGACGAAGTCACTCATCGATCATCTTCGAATCCGGTTGAAGATCATATCTCGAGAGAAGGAGCGACTTATGAGCCTGCGCTTGTGCAAAAATCAGATTCCACGAGTACGAACCTAGATGCCGTCGAGGACGAGAGATATCATCTATGGAAAGCAAGTATAGAAATGAATAGCTCTGCCACTTTAGACGCAGATCTGGAGGTCAATGGCGAAGTAGCTGATGAGCAGACAGCAGTACTTTCTAATTCTGAGGCTCACCTCCATCCTCGAGGCCATGTGACCAGTGAAGTCACGCAAGAAGGACATCCAGAGGTATTGCCTTCATCGACAAAGCACGAGATCCTAGATCAGACGCTGAAGAACTTCAATGTCGTCTCGGATCAGGGTGAAATACTCTCTGTCGGCGCGAAGGAAGAAAGTCCGGAAGAACCAATGGAAAATCAAGATCTAAATGCTATCAAAGAGGAGCAGCATTTTCTCCAGGACATGGACGATGATCCAGCATCAGATATGGCGTCGCTTGACGAATCACAACAGGACTTTCCGGAGAATATCGAGCTTCAAAGCGGCAGTGAGGACGAGGACGAGGATGAGGATGAAGCTTCATCGATGGACGAAAGTGGCATTGACAATCTGAACGACTTTATTGTTGAAGATGATAGCGAAGAGATTGAGTCATATGCGAGCCATGACGTGAAAGGCCAAGCGTCGGGCGTCGAAGAGGATTGAATGCCAGCGAAAACTACATAAGAGCATCGACCACCACGCTCTGGTTGGGTGCCCAATGGCTGCATAACATAGACATTATTAGCTGTGGCTTAGGCCTAGCACATTTGGGAAACGCTGGATTTGTCAGTGCTGCAAAGATCAGACTGTAATGCCGTATCAAGAAGGATCCTCGTCTAGTCAATAGGGTGACTCCAGACGATTCGATCCTCACGGTTGTTCAACTGTGGCATGTGATCAAGCGGGTGGCGCCTTAGATTGTGCGCTAACAATCTGAGCGTGAAAACCCCGATCTTGTCTTCCATGGTAAAAACGCCGTTGCGCTCGAATAGCACCTCACCATTTATCTATCTATACTATATACAATACACTACAAGAGGGACACTGAGCCATGCCATCCTTCACGGAGCTTGTAGATGTGTGTTACCAGCTCGGGCTGCCATTACACGTAGTCGTGCAAATTTAGAAGATGAGTGAGCTTGAGAAGGATTGCTGCTTCGCTCTTCTGAAGGAAGTGACAATAACACCAGATAAGACTGAGGCAGCTCTCAAATGGCTTTTCTCAAACATATTCGAATCCGATGAAAGACTGTTCCGGGGCTCTGCGCCGACTACCGAGCCAGCATCGGGCGCACAGGTCTCGCGTTCCCTCACCGCGGACCGAATATTGCAGAATTATTGGGCTATACGCACTCTTCAGACTCGGAGTCGATAGAGTCCGATGAAGCATCCGACTATCGTGCATATCGATCCTCGGGTGACGAGGAGATGCTTTCGCCAGACCCAGGTTCCGAGCCTGAGCAGCGTCAATGGGACCTGGTATCGACACACGTCCCTGAGCCTTCCGCAACGATTACACAGTCCCCAGGACCCGGCCCATCAGACTTGACATTGGCAAATCCCTCCACGATAAATAACCTTCAGCACTCCAGAGGAAGCACACAAACACCCAAACCGTCAGGGTCAAAGGCAACAACGAAAAGCAGCGGGAAGAAGGGAACAGCAGCGATGTCACCGAACGAGTTGTTGGCCGCTGGCATATCAATTTCCAACGACAAACAGATCATGTATGGTCTGAATTCTGGAGATTTGCGGCCATATGATGATCACACCGCTTACCTAGAATACCGACAGCGTCGCAAATGGATTTGGAGAAGTGTAACGTTTCTGGATCCGCCCATAATACTGGACAGAGCTTTCACTAATCATGATCGGGACATCATCTCCAAGTGTTTATCCGCTGGTCAGGCGATGTGCGCCCGTCACGGCTGGCCAGCTGACTCCAGGACGATCGAACTGATCTTCATAGAGCGCTGTCTCACTTTCAGGGGCGGCAAAGAATACGCACAAAAACAGCAATAACGAGAGCAAGCTGGTGAAGTTCGGAAGGTCGGTCGACCGAAGAAGCCCAGGATAGGGTCTTCTTCCTGGAGGGATGAACATCCTAATTTTGGAGCGGTAGACTCTCAGCATGGCAATGGAGGCCGACAGACAGGTCCTTCTGAGAAACGAGCCAGGGTCGTGGCAAATACAGGATCAGTCCGACCGATAGCAGACGGAGAGCTGCCGAACAGGGCACGCCCGCAATCTGGTCAAGGCATCTCCAAGAGGTCGCAGGGGACCAGACAACTCCTACGTTCCGTCCTCACACAAATCAGCGATTGGTCTGCAATCAACAACACGCCAGCGGAGACGTCGTGAAATACGCAGTTGAGTTAGATAATTTCTCGAAACATATGTAGATATCATATTTATTCAACACGGAGATTGCATCATCTGAGAAACGGCGACGCTTCTGTCATTCAGGTGCCATATTCCAAGTCTGCAAGGGCTGGGATGATTATCCAAAGCATAGCATAGCATCAGTCTTGGCGTAGTCTCACAATACGGAACAGCCAGAGTCACGAAGTAGTCTGGCTAGCTTCGCCCACGTCTCATCTCGACCACAGGGAATCGTACGGCGGGGGATGAATTTCTTGGAGGAGCTCACTCAGTGGCAGTCCTGCTTCAAACGAGGTCCGAGTCGGCCGCGGGTCAATTTTGAATTTCAGATTCTTCTTCGCGCACACTCACCACACCAAGTAATCATGACTGTCAAGAGAAGAAACAACGGACGAAACAAGCACGGCAGAGGTCACACAAGTCAGTAGCCTTCACAGACTCGCCTGCGAAAATCAGCTGGGGTCGTAATACCGAGTGACTATGTCTGACATGAAATAGAACCTGTCCGATGCTCGAACTGCTCTCGATGTGTCCCTAAGGACAAGGCCATCAAGCGATTCACCGTACGAAACATGGTCGAGTCTGCTGCCATCCGAGATATCTCCGATGCCTCTGTCTACACCGAGTATGCTCTCCCAAAGCTTTACAACAAGCTCCACTACTGCATCTCTTGCGCAATCCACTCCAAGGTTGTCCGTGTACGATCCCGAACTGGACGACGAGTCAGAACTCCCCCACCAAGAGTCAGATTCAACAAGGATGGAAAGAAGATCAACCCTGCTGTTGCTGCCAAGGCTGTTTAAAGCACCAGCCTTCTTTCTTCTTGCATGTTCATTGGGAAAATGTACTTGACTCGCCACGACAGTTTCGATCTACATGGCTATAGCGAACGTCCTTCTGTCACTGTTACGAACCAATAAAAAGTATCTCAAACACTGCCTATACCGGACCTCGATCTCGGTGAAACGTGAACTTGGCCCACGTTGAGAGATCGGTCTCTTGCATTTGCCGTTTCTCTTCCTTATCGACCCTCTTCCCGTCATCTTTTGTCGCTTGTCTATCATCTGAACTTCTTGCATAGGATATTGCATTGCCCAGGTCTCATTATCTAGGTCTCATCCTTTGTGTCCGTTGTCGATCTCACCAGTACGTCCCAATGCTGTCTTCAGCAATCCCTATGGCTCGCGCAGTGTTTATTCTAGCATAATGACATTATTTACAACGAGAACCGATCTAATAACCTTGTGCCAAATTCTTGCTTCTATCGGATTTCAGCTATGGGAGAAATCTATTCGTGGCTGACAAATTCTCCACTCCCGGCACGCTCTCATGCTCAGCAGCAATACATCGGGAAAGTTCTAAGCTATTTGATCTTGCGCATGGCTCATGCTTGACAACATCAGGAACCGTCTCCAATCAGATGAAGCGACCAAGATTGGCAAGGCAGATGGAGTGAACTCTGTAAGGGTCTTCGATAATTTACGCCGACGGGCTACGAATGTTATACCATCCTTCCAAATTTCTGTAGCTTCAGTAAGAGAGAGAGCTTTCGGATCTACTACTCGTAAGGAGGATGACGCTTCCGGTACTACATCGGAGGGCAATGTTTCTTCCATGCAGCGGTCTGGTACGGCGAATGAAGATCCGCTGACTCTCAATCGGCGTAGAAGTACATCTACCCCTCCGGAACTCCCCAATCAATCACTGCGAAGACGTGCAATGTTTCTGAAGGACTCGACTTTGTCAGAGATTTGGAGCCGCGCAAATGCCTTTGATCTTTCACGTCTTCCTTCTTTCCACTTTGCACTGCCGTTCTCCGATTCAAATCCTCTACCACAGACAAGGGACGATGCAATAGATAATATGAACGATGTTCAGCGAGAGTCTGACAATTTATCAATAACCTCATTGGAGTTTGAATCTCTGGCTATAAAAATGAAAGCGGAGAACAATCGTCTGAGGGGCTTGATCGATGGATTACCCAGATTAGGTATACCTGGCATCGGCGCTCCAGAACCAGCTTTCGCCGGACTTTCTGAGCTTACGAAAGACCTCAATATTGTTATTCTTGGTGGATATAGAGGATCTATTCTACGTAGTGCAGAGGATAACAGGATGCTATGGATTCCAGTCAAGGTTGGCCTCGGTATTCGCAAGGTACCATGAGCTTCCTGATGAGGTGTTCTTCCTAACATGACGCAGGTCAATTTGGAATTGCCACTAGATCCAGAAGCCGAGAGAGAAGCGGCGAAGACGATCTATCCAGACTGTATGCTCTCGCACATTGGTCCAATCGACATCTCAAGACGATTACTTAAGAGACTCGGCGACATGGAGGACAAGGGCTTCTGCAAAGTTCATAGCTACGGCTTCGATTGGCGACTTGGTGGGCATTTCTTGTCAGATCAGCTCATAGGCTTCCTTGCCGGCCTCTCCGGCAAAACGATCGTCATTGCTCACTCTCTCGGTGGACTAATCACTCTACACGCCCTCAATCGTCGCCCTGAACTATTTGCCTCTGTACTCTTGGCCGGAGTGCCCTTCGGTGGTTGTCCTAACATACTCGGCCCGTTCAGATATGGAGATGGGGTGCTGCTTAACAAGGACATTTTGAATGCTAGGACGAACTTTAGCATGAGATCATCCTTTCTCCTATTACCGACACACAAACGTTGCTTCGTAGACATTGCAACAGGCAAAGAGCTACCTGTAGACTTCTTTGACCCTGATAGTTGGCGAGAATATGGTCTCTCTCCGGAGGTTGCGAAAGATCATGGTGCTGGTGATATCGGAGAGGCTTACGAAGAGAATGGTCTACTCGCTTCAGGTGGTATCGGTGGACCGTCATTTGGTGGGAGCGTAGGTCGTGACGATGATAAAGCACGCAACACGAGTCTCGCAGACAGAGGCACACAGTCAGCATCTCAAGCTCGCGAGAAAGTGCAGATGATGGAGCCCGAACGAAGACAGGCCGCTCAAGACTACCTCGAGCGAACCCTCAAATCGACCTTACTGTTCAAATCAGAATTGAAAGGCAAGTCTGGTTTTCCTTATCCATCCATAGCTCTTCTCAGATCAGCGTCGACGCCTACAGTGCGTGGATGTAACGTCCTCGGTGAGCAGGGTATCAGGGATGGCGATTACTCAAAGTTCATTTTCAGTCCTGGCGATGGCGTGGTCACATATGCCGCATCTGACATACGGACATTTGAAAACAACGGGGAACAGAGTGCGTACTCTCCCTTCGTGGTCAAGGACGTGGAAAACAATCGTGGACATATAGGCCTGCTTGGCGATTTGGCAGGAGTGGAAGAGTGCCTGTCATCTTTGGTCGCCTTGTCGTTGAATCCATCACAACCCCCTAGCTCCTTTTCAGAACAAGTAGCACCTGTTGCCCACCAGAGCTCTGTCTATCAAGATCATCCTCTGCCACTAGATGAAACTCTCAACGGAGACGAAGCGGCGCGAGAGCCCATTGCCTCCATCGCAGCAAGCAATATCTTCAAGTTGAATCCTGTCCCTACAACGAATACAAAATAAATCACTATTGAGGCTCAATTGCTCGAGAAAATAAGTCACCTATGAATATACCCGCTATTGAAAAAACGCAATACGGACATGCTACCTTTCGCCTGTCCGCGACATACAAACGACCGGATCGAGACCATGAAAAAAGGGGGAGAAAAAAAAAGCTAACCGGGGTGCGCTACGAAGCATTACACAAAGAGCCAAACGTCTTTCTATGTGCATTTATTCTTGCATCGGGGTTGGATTTTCCGTAGGTCGAATAATGTTCAATTCGACAGCTATCACTGTTAGCCGAATGGTATCATTCGTGGTGCGGATTTCTTTACTATTATAGGACAGACAGTTTAAGCATTTCGCTCCGAGAAAGTGATATGGCACAGTGCTTCGAGAAGAACAATCGTTGCACAATATTTTTGCTTTCCACGTCTCGTCTAATGCGATTAGTGACGACGTTGCGAAATTCGAGTCGGACAGCCCTACAGGGAACTGGCATCGGTTGCCCAGCGATTTGATGGTCGAGTTGCTACTTTACTTAGCATCATTATATATTCTTTGTGAGAAGAGAGCTTTACCCGAAACAACGAGTCCATATTTCGAAGCGATTTGCTGCATGTAGGACACTTGTAATTACTTTTCACATGCTCGTGATAACATTTCTGGTGGATTGAATGTCCGCACGTCATGAACACTACCGTGGCGGTAGAATTGAACATGTATTCGCCGCAAATTGGACAGTCGCACTCAGTCGAATGTTCTATCTAGAGAGAAGGTCAGAATAGAAAATTTCACTCGTTGCAGGTTCTCCATTACACAGCGATGCGAGTCTTTGAGAGCCATGGCCATGCAAACATTGCACCGATCGCAATCTGCCACAAGTTAGTGAGTTGTTACCGCTATACAGGAATTGACACGTACGAAAAAAGTCTTTTCCGAGACCATGACCAACACGACAGATACCGCAGTCGACACAATGATAAATGTGCTTATTCGCATCGTCATCCCAAAGTTTACACTTGCTGCAATAGTATAAAGCCATGCGTTTCCCACATTCCGGATTGGCACAGAGTTGCGCAGCTGGTTGAATAGTAGTGCAATGCATGCACAACATGTTTTTCGTAGCGGTTCTGACAAGTTCATGATCCGTGTGCTCTTCGTTGTGGCAGAATCGACAAGTTGCCCAAGCGAAACATGTTGAGCATCTGTGGAATTTGTAAGTTAAGCACCTCACGGTATGGAGGATCAAACGTACTGAAGCTTACAATTGCGTTGATAGTGAGCGCAGCCAAGTGTCCCCGCGGCCTCGTCATGATACGTCTTTGCCAGATCAAGAGCAGACAAAGGATGTCCGATTTCCTGATTGACTGTCATAGGACGACGATATGACAGCGCGACGAAATTACGAGTCATCAATGTTTGCATCAAAACGGCCTTTTGCTTGTCGCTGGTCGTAAGATCATTTTGAATATCTAGCATCTCTTTTCGCAAACGCGACTGGCTTTCGAGGTCGTCGAGCGGAGCCTGCGCAAGTCCTTCGTTGTCGGGGACGGGTGTCCCTGTATTTTGTCCAGACTCGGTCATATTATCATCTTCATCAGTGATCGCTTCTGAGACCAATACAGATGATTGAGATACATTGGGCTGTTGTCTAAAGAAGGAAGAGAAACTCATCGTGTGACGTATTCGTCGAGTCTCCTTGTGTCGTCGCTACTTATCGGAGTTTGTGGCCCTGAGCACCAGCAAAGTGTATCAGGCCGGAATGCAAAGTGCTTTTGTAATATAGAACAATATGGTCTAGAGACAAACAATTTATGGTCCCGTGCTAATGTTATGGACGCAGACTTTGACAGTTGTATTTACGGAGCAACTCGATTCCAATGTGGCAATTTTGCGGGCACTCCCGCGGGGTAGATCGCCTAAAGCTCTACACATATGCACGACGCTATAGGCCTCTGTAAATCAGCAAATCCGTAACGATTCAGCTCTTGGTCGATCGTAGCCGCTTTTTACATAGCTTTCGAATAGGGTCTGCGCTGTTTCTGTTCGTAAAGTGAGCATTGACTGTGAATAGAATGTGGTCCATTTGACCAGGCACTTCCACCATCGATAACATGGGAGTTTTCTGAATCATTTCTTGATTTTTATGATATATTCATCTCAACTGTGCAGATGGAACCGTGATATACAGAGACACTCTCGGAATATCATTACTATAGGCTATGCCTGACCGTACGATAACACGGCAAACCACCGTGAATCAACAATTAGTTTGTCGAGCAACTTTTCAAATAGTAGGTGCCGCACAGCCCATGACCTGCCATACTGATCTTCACCATCGCACTCCTCCTCGAAGTAATGGATCTGCATGTCAGTTTTGCACAAGCTGGAACAGATGGCTATCGGACTTACAATACACCCTGCCATTGATCACAGTCTCTTCTATAATGTATTTGACATGTTGAGGGAATACACGCCCGAGCCAAATTGACTCTGTCTTACCTGCGTCGTCCCTTCTGTAGATGAGAACGTTGCCTTAATTGTTACCTTGCTACTCTGCATTCGAGGTTATTCTCGTTACTCACCAGCGAATTTGTGACCCTGATGCGATTAACGTTTGATTGCAGTACCACTTGGAGTCACTTACGCCAATGTGCGAGACGAAGCAGACCAACACCCTGCCTTCTTCATCATCATTCTCATCCGGATCATAGAGCAGATCTCGCTAGAATGGTGAGAAGATTAATAGATGAATTCTTCTAGTCTCAACATACTTCACGAAGCTGCTCATCAAATTCATCGTAGAGAATTGGTGCTGTTTTGCCGCATCATAAAGAATGAGTAGAGTTCTAATTGTGACTTGACCAGTTTTCTTTACCTTGCGTCCCTTCGTGTGTGACCTGCAGACTTAGCTTGTAAATTACAAAGCAATACGTCAACTTACTGCATATGTAGATGATTGCTTTGTATTTCATGCGGCGAATTTGATAATGCTCCGTTTTCGGAGGCAGCTCTGAGCCATTATGAAGCACAAGATCCTTCACAAACTGAGCTATCGACTCTTGATCATCCTTGATGTTGCTTGCCATGGCCCAAGCAGGTCCGAGCACCATGATACTAGATGAAATTAGAGTCAACGACTTCTAACACGACGAAACCATACTCGGTGCCAGTATTATGCTTTGTACGTGTAGATGCTTCGACAGAGATATTGCTTAGCACTACCCGATCTTGTTTCTCCAATTCATTTACGTGAAGAGCTAGCACGCTGGCGACTCGTGCTGCAGGAGAATTCTCTTCAGCTGTAACGTCGTGTACCCAATCGCTTTTGCCTGTGAGACAGCCCAGATGAACACTGAAGGGCATTACTCCTCCGTAAAGGGGCATTTCCATATCGATCGATTTGACGATATTCGGTTCATACTCCCGATCGCACGAAGCGCAATCATTGTTGCATTCCTCGAAATTCAGTGCTTTGGGAAAGTCTGGTACAGGCGCAGGTTTGAATTCTTTCGGCCCTCCCATACTGTCTATAAAGGGTTCGACAGTAAGTAAATGAATGACCTCGATGTTATTTCTCGTGCAATGCCAAGCGCCGACAGATGTCAGCCTCTCAGCCTCGCGAGCACAGCTCCCAATATGTGGAGCCCAAGGTATTCTGCGAATACCACCAGATCTGTGCTGAACAATTCGAAGATGACTACAAGTAGACAGTGGCTAGAGATGATGTGCAGCTTTTCTTTGCGTGTTACGTTCCTTTGCTTGGTCTCATACAAGAAGCGTCAAACTGGAAAGAAGCTGCCAGATGCTATATCATCATATATGCTTGGCTAAAGAAGTTTGCTATCCGAGACTAGCTATGCATATCACCTGGAGTCTTCTATATTGCTCACTGTGTTGCTCGCTCGATTTTCAACACCGCAGAGACTTAGTCCACATGTCGCAGGGATAGAAGTGATCGCACATCATTGACCGAGGTCAAGCTTTGCAACATAATGATCAAGTACAACAGATCTCGATCAGAAGGATCACTGATCCAGCCTTCGATAGGTACTGCGTTTTCTTCGTTGAGGCGATATGACAGTGGAGAATTGTCCACGATAATCGCTTTAGAGAGATCTGCTTCCACAATGCTCAAGTCCTTCATATAGGCCCCGTACCGGTAAGTGCAATGCTGACGATAATACCGGGCTTTGAAATATTTCCGATCTTGCTCTAGCCAATCGATCACTGGATCCGCGTATTCTTGTACACTGGCCGTGAAGATCACTACATCATACCACAGCGACACCTTTTCGAGGAAAAGATCACAGTAAGGTCTTTTGTGAACATAGTAGAGTATAGCGTGAGTTCCTAGCTTGACTTCAACCATATGTCCGTTCGACATTTTTCCCCCTTTCGAAAGGGAATGAATGAGCGTCTCATCGAGGTCGAGTATCAAGGTTTTTCTATTGGGTTTGACGGTGAGCAACGGCTTAGACCTTAGTGAAGCTCTCTGCTTGGCTTTTCGCGCGATATCGGGCGATAGAGCGGCTGATGTTGGCGATTTGACAGGATTGCGTTTTGACTCTTCATTGTGTAAATGCAGAATGCGCGCTGACCTTCTACGATTGCTAGACTTTTCAGCAGAAGTCAGAGTCTCAGTTGCTCGCGTGACGAGGGAGTCTGCTATCGCCTTGGCCTCTTCGTCCTCCAGGTTTTCATCTTCATCACTGCTGGAGCTACTAGGTGTGACAAGGTGTGAGGTCTTCTTCGACCGCTTAACGGCGAAGTCAGCTGCACCCTTTCTACGTTTCCCGGTCTTCTTAGGAGATTTTCCGTTATCTCGCAAAGGTATCGATTGAAGTATCGCGAAGAAGGGAAACAAAAAGAAGTACAAAAACCTGCGAGCAACGCTCCATATTCGCTCCCATCTACTTGGTTGTGTCATTCATATACAGACACCAATTTGTCCGGCTACCGCACTCAAGGTGCCTAGCACAGCCGACAGGGAGGTGGAGCTAGAAGCTAGCGCGTACTGTGCAAGCCTGCTTGTCGCGCGTCTCAGATGGAATCACAATCGACTTTCTGGTTGCGGGAGCCGTCAATTTGTAGCGCTACTCGCGAATGCACTCACGACAATGGCAAACACACAAAATCTAATCTTGTACAGCACACAGAATTGAAGGAACACTTGGCCGATCAGCTTCTAACTCTAAATAGACTTTTTATGCTTGACCATTCCTCAAGTCTTGTGATACGTTATACATAAAAGAAAAAATCCAGGCAAAGTGCAGCAATCATTTGCCGTTGCCAAACATGCATGCAGTCGCCATTTATCGCTTGCCAAAGTATATCGAAATGATTCAATCAGAGGGTGTGCCGATCTTGTACTCCTAGTTTCTCGTCACTTTTACTGAAAAAGTTGTCGAGCACGGTCTCGAATCCGGCCCTTCCGCGAAGAGCATTCTGCTTGAATCGATCTATCGTGAAATTCTCCATTGCATTATTTGCAAATCGACTTAAAGCACCATAAGCGGTAATTCGAGCATCCTGTACGAAAAGCGTCTTTTGCGTTGTATTACTAGGGTGCGGAAGGTATCGCACTGTCTCCTGAACTGACATGATATTCGAGAATGTAAGATTCGTGGACATCAAGGTCAGACTCTGATTAAATAGATTGACCTCACTGACCTCCCGTACGTAGGAGTCCTCCGTACCGCCGACAAGCTTGACGATCCACCTGGGAGCAGCCTGTCGACATGTGATGAGCCTTTCTATGCGCAACAGGCCTCGTTTCGCGTCATACTCTCGGTTGAGAGTATCTACAGCTACAACGTGGTCGGCTTTCTCATTTGGATACTTCCGCCAGTGGGCAGCCGATACTTGTTGCCAGGGATATTCGAAAGTGCATGTATTCTCAAAGATCTTCATTTCTGAAAGACAGTATGGTAGCCGTGAAGCGTGATGTACCCAGTAAGTAGGCGGTACGCTAGAGCCTGCAGACTTGTTTGGGATGTCTGATGCAACTTTGATTAGCAGGAAATCTAGTGGCCGGTCAGCGGAAGACAATTTGGGCTCGGAAAGACGAGTAGCCAGGGTTAGAACTCAGGGAAAATCGGGGTAATCAGCGCTTTGGCGGCGCCCCTGGACTAGAAGCAGACCTCTGGACTAGAAGCAGACCTCTTGTGACTACAAAGTTTGCATTCACAGAAACCTGAAAGTTTTCCTTGGTAGGCGGCGTCTTGTCACCATAACAGAAGTCTTGGAGTTGTTCGACTCTAGCAGAAGTTCTTGTAGCTTGTAAAAGAATTGCGAAACAACTCGCCGCTGCCATTCAGATTGACAAGGTTGTTTAGCAAAGCCGAGTAGTCAAGGGATTCACTGTGAGACTCGAGCCATGTCTTTCTTGCTAAGAGCGAGGTTCATTGCAACTCGCGAGGTCAGATCACGAACAACTCCGAGCGTCTGGCGTAATACATACGTCTCTCAGATGGCTCCTCGCACCCGTCAATTGCCTGCAAGTGCGCCATCGGCCAGGAATAGGATCATAGCATATGCAATGCTGGGCTCCGTCCTGATCGCCTCAGCAGTTGTCGCATTTAATCATCAAAAATCTAGTGCCAGTATCACTCACTCGACCTTTGTAAGGCTAGTCTGAAGCATTAAATCTAGTATTGACAACGCATCAGTATGCTGTTAGGAAGGATCCTCAAGCTATAGCGGTTTTGGGAGAAAATATCAAATATCGCGACTACTGGCCATGGATATCTGGAGAGATCAATCAAATCAAGGGCAATATAGACTTCAATTATGCCGTCAAAGGTGACCTATCGGAGGTATATCAACTCCTCGAGCTCGATTCGTATTGCATAGGCTAAGTATTCCAGGGTACTCTACATTTCCATTGCATCCGACAAGTAAAAAACTCACAAGACTGGTAAAGTGCAATTCTACTCAAGTCTTAGACAAACGTCTTACTGAAAAGGTCAATATTGGATTGGTCCCTACGACTTCCTGATGGCAGGTCGATCGCTTTGACCAGGGACGATCTCGCAGAATGATCTATGCATATTTCACTGATGCGCCATCATACAGCACATATCAATAGCTGCAAAGCTACGTGACTTCAAGATGGGCTAGTGCCATGAATTTCAGATCACCACTCCGACTTGATTGTATCAGGCCAGGTCGCTCGTTGCACACTATGTGTCGATGCCATGCAGCAAATTGCATATGCCGTCGACCTGTATACCGTCCACCCCATGGACCGTTTGCGTGTCAACATTGACCTTCCTATGGTTGACTTCTCCGTGGGTGATTAAAACTAGCCCAGACTCCTTGATTGTAGTGATCAGGGCTGGAGCATGCACCATGACCTCGGCATCAATTATCAGGCCTAACAAGTTGTTCAGCTTAGAGAACTTGACCGCTTCCTTCACTGAGCTGCAACGTCGATCGCTGTCAACGACAGGCAAACCGTGAGGACTTCTTTTCAATTGACCACCGAAGGCGCCTTCATCTTCAGGATAGTCATCAAGTCCAAGGTTCGACGCCAGAAATACGGGATCTGACATCGGCATTAGAACAGCACAAAACATGACGCAAAAAGACTTACAATTGGGTTGCTTCCAATTCAGTGCAGTGCACAAAGTGGAATTACTGGACGAGAAAAAAATAGATCTTGGACTTTCGCAACCTTCGCGGCCCTTCAGATCATCTGCATGAGCGAAAACTGTCGACAAAATAGTATCGATGATGGTATTGACATCGGCGGCAAGAGAGATTCCAAGATAGGCCTGTTCCGTAACTGTCGGTAAAATGATTTGGAGATGCAACTTGTATTGAGGGCCGAGGAGTGCTAAGAATTGTGATAGCGGTACATATGAGGTGGATATCAGCCTTTGTACGTCTTCCACGCTTTTCACTTCTCGCATCTGTTTCACGATTTGTTCCTTATTTCTAGCGAGATCGCAAATTTTTTCTAGTTGCGGTGCGTTCACTTCACATGCGAATAGCTCCATGAGTGAGGTTGGTAATCGCCATGTCGGACAGACGAAAGCTACATGATCCTTGGTCACCTGTATAGGCACCCAAACGTACTGCCCAGAAAGTGAAGACTCCGTGACCAGATGTTGTTGCTCCGTCGATTGTGCTTGTTTAGTCTTCCCGCCCGATATGGTCTGTGTGCTTTTCCAATATGTCTCGATTCGAGAATGTATGTCGTATTGCACTCCTGAAAACGGTTTGATTATAGTGAATTCAAACGAGACCTGGCCGATGGACTGCAGTCGAGGATCGAGCAAGGGCACAACACAGACCCCGCCGTTCGTGCGAGATGTATACACACTGTGGAACAAATTGGGTGGTGCAACACCCTTGGCGATAACTTTACTTCCAAAAGTGGGATAGATTTCGAATTCGAGGCACAAGGCGTCCAACGAGTCGACTTGGAAGGTGAAAGACTCAGAATTATCCATAATTGGTAACGAGACAGTATGTGGAATTAATTCTGATGAATTTCGTCGTTTCGTGGATTTGAGAGATACCGTAAGCTTCGACGAGGAGAACAAGGTTTCGTCCAAATACCATTCCACTGGAGACTTTTTACCAGGCGATGAAGTGTCTGCAAGTGTGATTTGCAAGAAGGTTGTTTTGTCGAGATAGTTGTGGCCATAAGATCGTACAGGCAGGATTCTACTGAATTAGTCTTCACTTTGCAAGGGGTTTTGGCTTTTACGGGGGAGGAAGCAGCAAAGAAGGAATGCCATCATCCAGTTCCTCTGCATATACCGATTCTTCTGAAATGGTCGTTGCCTGAGCGGGACGTCTCAAATGGCTTTCAGTATTTCCGAACGCGCCTCCAGCGTCAAGCAAGACCTGCAACGCAGCTTTGTGGCCTTCCCATGCTGCGTAATAAGTCGGTGAATGGTGTTCCTCATCACGGACATCGATGAGCCCACCACAGTCAATCAGCTCCTGTAATATTGTTACATGACCTTCACTTGCAGCAAAAAACATTGGTGTCCAGCCACTGAATTTGTCCCGTGCTTCGATATCGATCTTATGCTCAAACAAGAGCTTACACAACCCACGGTGTCCCGCCCTGGCCACAAGATGTATGGGCAAAAGCCCTTCGGCGTTGTGAATTATCTTAGCACCATTTTCCAACAGCAATTTCGCGATCTCGAAGTGTCCTCTGGCGCAGGCCATAGACAACGGAATGTAGTCGGCGTCAGTTTTTGGATTAATCTCAGCTCCATACTGTAACAAGAGTTGTACAGACTCAAGATTTCCATTGATAATTGCGTAATGCAACGGAGAGGAAATGTTATGATCAAGAACATTCACTGGAGCATTGTTTTCCAGAAGTAAGGCAGATAGGCGATCACTGCTGGTAGATTGCATGCATGCATAATGTAAGGCCGTCCGTCCATAAACGTCAATTTTGGAAAGATTGGACGCTGTTGACAGACATAATCGTACGGGAAACAGTCTGCCAGAAAGCACGGCCTCGTGTATACAAACGCGGCCACTGATCTCGTCTTCGTAAGCAAAATCTATCAGACCAGTGTCCACGACAGCTTGCAAAGAGCAGTCGCCTGCATCAGACATAGCTTGCATGAAAACCCTTGTGAGACGTGCAGCTGCATCCTTATTGGGCTTTTGTGTCAAACGAGTCATGATCTCTTTCAGAGGTTCCAAGGATTCCGAAACGACGGCTCTCAGAATATCAGTGTCAAGGTCATCCTCGGCACGAACAGCCAAAGCTCGCAGGTCAGGCGAGCGTTTGTTATTTGTCATGGAACCCAAGTCATCACCACTGGCAAAAGCTTCGAGTTCTAGCAGAACACTTGTAGCAGTGTCGACTAAGGTTGACAGAACGTCCCGATTAAAGACTGGCTGAATTTCCACTCTGCGCGATAAATAAAGCTCTTTCGTATGTGATTTGCTCCGTTTGTCCCATTTCTTCAAAGCTTTATAGAATCCTGTCGCGTTGAGTTCAACATATTGCTATATGAATTATTATCATGTCGCAAGGCAGATTGCAACTCAAACCTGTAATTTGTTGAGGTCGCGCTCAAATTGTTGGAAACCTTCCTGAAGGACTATAAAATTCGCAGACGAACGGACTTCGAGATTGTTGCCTGCCTGAAGTAGCTTTCTTTTGTCAACTAAAGTATTGAGCCGATTCCGAAGCTCAGCTTCCTTCTGCAGATAGAACGCATTGACCTTGTCCAATTCCCTCTCCTGGGCGGATTAGTATACGAGATAAGCCCACATGACGGAACTGACTAGCTTGAAAAAGAAAGTAGCCTTATTAGCTTGTAATCGCGTTTGCTGTCGTCCAGTAGCATCGAGGAGTGTCTCATTCTCCGAACCGGCGGCTAAAGACTTGATGACCTTCTTCAAAGCTTTGTAATTGATATAGCTGGCTTGTCAGACGTGAAGCTAATTTCTATGCGTCATTACATACTAGACGCTATATTCCGGGAGCTGCTGCGACAGCAGTGATTTACCAAACTGCACCGGTCAGGGGAAGCAACGAAACCGCTGAAGAAGCTTGCCTTCATAGATTGATTACTGAAGCAGTCTGCTACACAGTTGCCTAGACAACCATCGCGAAGATCTGCAAGTAGTGTTGCGCTATATCGTCCGAATCTGCGCCAATCTAATCGGAATTCGAATGGTTGCAACGTCAGGTATTGCGCCGATACCGTATGCTCGGCACTCTGCAATTTTGTGGAGCTCAATATCGATTAATCGCGTTATCTACCGGCTCAGGCTGAGAGGGATTTCACGAGATATTGAAGTGCTACATACTGCCATGCAATTGGTCAGATCTACCATCTTTCCATACATATACACACTTCATATCGACTTGTGTATTGTTGAGACGTCTAGATACTCCGTTTGCAAGAATATGCTGTGTCTCCTAACATATATATAAATGTTATTTCAAGATGCTCTTGTGTCCTTGACTAGTACTCGTCCTTGATCGCCAACAGTCCAGAAAATTCCCGAATAATGCATTGCAAGCAATATATACTTCGGCAATAGTCCTCCATAACTGATGTCTTGTACTGCCAAAAACAAACACCATAGTCGTGTAAAGGGCTTTGATGATCGAGGATGTCGTGAACGTGGTGTCATTCGTCATCAGAGTCCAGATATATCCTATTCACGCGCCTGGCAGTAGGGACATGTTGTAAGACTCTGCTTTTGCTCTGATTCCGAAGACGAACTGAGCTTTCACTGTCGTCTTGTACATTGTCGTTTTCCTGGTCTTCCTCTTCTTCATCACAAAATTCATGGAAGCCGAGCGAATCTTGATCCATCGTCTCAGAATGCGCCTTGTTGTCCATAGAGTGCTGCGAGCAGTCTTCCGACTCATGTTCAGACCCCCGGGTGTAAGCACTTTGGTTATGATCATCGATCTCATATACGTCGTTCTCCTCGTAATCTTTATTGACTGTGTCATTATCATCTTCCAATGCAACGTCAGGAAAAAATACGGAATTGTCGTCATCAGAAGATATTAGGATATGATTCGATGGCCTACGACCGGTTCTTGATGGCCAAGGATTTTCTGGACTGTCTTCTCTCATCGAATTTTCGTCGTCTAGTTCGTGGCGCAGATTCTCGACATGATCCAAGTAATAATCATCTCCTTCTTCTTCGCGATCTATATCAGAGGTTTCGCGCTCATCGCTGTAGTAATCTTCCATTTCTAGTCCGTGGCGCAGATTCTCGACACGATCCAAGTAATGATCATCCTCGTCTTCTTCGCGATCTATATCCGAGGTTTCGCGCTCATCGATGAAGGAATCTTCCAGATCGTACTTTGTAATAAGCATACAAGTTTCTCGCGTCTTCAGACGAGCTTACCGCATTTGACTCAGATGAGATATCAGTATCAAGATCGTCTATGTCGTCAACGGTCTCGTAAAACCCATGGTTGGAGATGCGATCATCGTCGGAAAATGCATATCCACAGTGTCTAAAATGCAATCAGTCGGAAAGCGTTAACCCTCGATGTAGTAACACATACGTACACTCGGGTCCCTCTATTTCCCAGTGGCACCTGATACACCTCATAACATAGTCCCCTGTGTCTATTACACGGCCCCCGTAACTACCTTCCAGATGATCTCGGAACAGGCCAGGAAAGGTCTCCGACTGGTGGCTCTTCAGTAGATCATCTTGTTCTTTCTGACGTTCTCGAAGCAAGAGTCCTTCTCCAAGTGGAAACAGAAGCTCCTGCCTCTCTATGAAGACATTACACATCTCTTTGATCGGATGACACAAGATAGGTTTTTGCCGGATTAAGTGTCGACAAGTGGGACATGTTTTGTGAGATTTGAGCCATTCAAACGAGCAACCATAGCAAAATGTGTGGCTACAACTGAACACAAATGGGAGAGTCATCAGACTGAGGCAGACGAGACATGTCAGGTTTCTTTGTATCGAGTGTAGATCGTGCAGATAACCTTGGATGATCTCATCCTTGTTGCGCACTTTCTCATGTGTGGGGTTTCGCGACATTACTCAGATTCAATGTCGCAGCCAAGTCAGCAGAGCCGCTGAGATGTGTACGAATGGCCTGTCTATTCTTCAAAGTTTGGGCATCCTACGCGCTCTTCTAAGGGAAGGGTCGTACGGATTCAAATATGCCCTTTACAGTTGAGATTGTACAATACATCTTCACTCTTTCGGCTAAACTCAAATTGCCTATCATGTGCAGCGTAATCACCCTGACTGCCTCAGGCAGTGTTTGGTATCAGTTTAGCAACTTTTTTTTCAATGGTACGCAGACACTCATCAAGATACACTGTAGAAATTGTTACAAATACAGTCTGAGTAGAAGTACAGATATATATATATATATATAAATTACACGAACTTGTGGAGACATGAAAGTTGTGATATTTCAGCCCGCAGAAGCTATATATTACGAATGGCACAAGTGTCCGCTTTTCCAAGAAAGTGCATAGATAGCTGTGCTCCACTTGACGCGTCAATATGCTACCACCACGAACTTTGCGAGTCTTATCGATCGCTAATTTTATTATGAACAGACCATTCAAAAACCAGGAGAGACCACCAATTTGTGAAAGGGCCATCTGTCACGCAACGACTTGGTAGTTCTTGGATGAAAGTATCATATAGTCGTGTTATACCGGGTCTTCTCGAGAAGAAAGTATACCATAAAGCCAATATACCAAGAGTATCGGCGAGTCGCTAGCACTTGTGAAACTCGGCAATGGCTATCTTTCGAGCTTGTGAAAGATATGACCACTTGAAAACTGACATTTACCTAGAACTTGGTGCGAGGCGACCCTTTAGCAAATCTTGGCTGCCTCTCATAACCAGGCTGTAGAGCGGGCATAAAGCTAGCCATGCCAGAAGAGCGCAAAGTCTGGGCAGGTCCAACGAAGTTTGCGGTGTCTGACCGAGCTTGTACGGGCTCAGAATAATCGCTTGAAGGAGAACCAGACTCGAAGGCGTCGAGTGGCGGTGAACCATTGCCAGGGGAAGTGACAAGGCCGTAGTGTGAATTGCGCGGTGAAGGTGCGATCACGGAATCGAGATCATCACTAAGCCCGAATGCCGGTATGGTTGGCCTTTCAAGTGGAGCATTTGAGCTTGTGCGTCGAGCTGAGGTCACTGGAGCAGCTGCGAGTGCAAGAGTATCTGCATTGCTACCACCTCGGCCCAGTTGAAATCCTGAGTTGTTCGTAGCTGACGGCTGATGAGTCATATTCGTCGGTTGCCACCCTCGATACGTATTTTGAGACATTACAGGCCCACTAGTGGTAGTATTCGTACTAGGATGAAACGAATACTGGTCCTGCTCTTCCTTTCTTTGGGCCAAGTTATCCTGATTGCGCTTCCTTTTGCGCCACAAAAACAGACCCAATACAGCGAGGAGGGCAACGACGACGACAGGTCTAATACGAGTCAGTTACATGTATACACATCATCTCGGGTCTTACACTGCAACAGCAATGCCAATCGTTCCTCCTTTGCTCAGACCTCCGCTTGAGTGGTCAGACGACAATGCAGCAGAATCTGAAGTTGTGGAGGCACTTGGTCTAGCAGATGAGGTCGAAGCACGAGTAGCGCTCGGGGTGTACTGATAAGTCGAAAATTCCGTCACAATTACTGGAGTGGCTGTGACCTGACCGTTGTCTTGCTGTGAAGTAACCGTGACTATCACAACTTCACTTGTTATTTCTTGATAGCTCGACTCCGGGGAATACTCACGCGATTGCGCTTGACTTGTTGTAGTCGGCAAGTCGGACGCAGTTGATGTAGTTGTCGAATTGAACTCAGACATTTTGACAGATTGCTAAGTCAATTCTTGTTTGACACGTTTACGCGGAGAGTTCCACGCACGACACTTTCGTGGTCACTCAGAGGGCAGCTTTTGCGCCTGTCGATAGCTCAGACGTCCGGAGAGCCGTGAGACCAGGGACTGCACAAGATCAGCTACGAACAAGTTCTCGAGCAGATGGCAGGAGAACAACTTGAGGGCGCATATCGGTCCGACGAACACGATCGATCCCGCTTGTCTGGAGGCATCACAAATCTAAATTTAGCTGATCACTTTCAGGTGGGTATTAATCTTCTGGAGCTTTGCTATGTATGCATGGCCAAAAGTGGTTCCATCTGTAGAATGTTCTAGTACAGATATATGGAAGTACTTACAGCTCGATAACCAGTCAGAACAATCTGAATTATAGCAACTTAGCACCTTGTTTACTCCGGCGTTTGCTAGCTAAAAAAATTCAAGAACATTGTGAACTTGAAGAGAAGGCATTTATCGAGCTTGTTGCCAGGATGGTTTGAGCAGTTCTCCAAGATTCTCTTTCATGGGCAAAGTCCCGATTCTGCTCAATCTTCCAGCATTGACCTTACTGGGCGACAGATATGTGGTTTCAGCCAAGCGCGTTCTACTTGCAGGCGCGAATCCGAGAGTCGAGAATGCGCCAGACTGGCGCAGGTGATACGGACTTGGTAAAGCAGAAAGCTTTTCGCTCGAATCGAAGAAGGGAGATCTAGCCTTGTGGGGAAGTCCTTTGTAAGATGTTTCCAATGTCAGGGGCGATGCAGATCTAGATTGACTTCGCGAGGGTGCGAAATACAGAGTTTGGCTCAGGTCAACCTGACTTGGGCTCAATGGTAAGTTTTTAAGAGGTAGGTCTGGTTCCGGTACAATTTGTGCTACTTTCCCTTCAGTTGCCTCTGTATTCCGAAACCTCTGGATCCCACTGTTTTCTGGCTGTCTGGGAGCTGAAACAACACATAATTCTCGGCTACTGTGATCCTCCGATTGTGCCAGAGCTTTATGTACTCGCGGGCTAATTGCTAACGGAGCTGCTAAAGTGACACGCGGATGCCAGCCAACTTCGAGACTGTCGATTGCCATACTATAATCCTGCGCAGAGAACTGCTCGTACTCCAGAATACTTTCTCGTACTTTGTTCTGTATGCAGATTGGACCAGTCGTCGGTTTGGAAGGCTTGGTATGCCTATTTGGCAAATTCATAGTCGCCATGACACCTGTATTCGGTGGATCCGTGATCTGACAATTGGCGTCCTCGGGAGAGGATTCATTGTCTTTTGTGCAGGACTTTCCGTCGGATGGATCGGACCCATCAATCTGAGTGCAGAATTTGTTTGATGCTTTGGTTGGTGAGCTTGGGGCTGATCGTGTCACAGTTTGGCAGATCGAATATGGCTGTAAGGCTGCTTCGTTTTGTACGATAGTATTTAAAGACTCTCGAGATTGCAGGCTTGCAGACACAAGACTCAGGTACGGTGATGGTCCTGAAAAATCCACTGAACTGACTTGAGATTGACGTGATAAGGACTCGCTATAGTTGTACTTCTCAACGGCCTGTTGTTCTGTACATAGCCCATAATCTGCAGGACTGTGTTGCGTGTCTATATCCTCTTGATACAATTTCCGCTGATGTCGTCTATGGAGCAGTATACCTCCCACTAAGATGACAATGCCGAAAATTGCTAGGCCTCCGCATACGACAGGAGCAACAGGTATGTTCGTGCCTAGATGTTGATCTCCAGAAGATGAGGTAGACATCGTCGAGCCACAGTGAAGTCGACTGGGCTGTACTTGCGTGCTACGAAGCCCTTGCCGGCCTTGTTCGAATAGTATCACCCCAGTACAGTATTTTCCCGCGAATGTTCTGGGATTCGAAACAGTATGCTGCGATGATAAACCCAAAGCCTGAAGACCGACGTACTTCAATCTCAGCTGAGAGAAGGTGGAGAAAATTACATATGATTTCGACGGTAAGGAGGAACTTCGATCCTCGTTTGGGATGTGCCTTGTTTTGATTAAAGCATGATGCCACAATCGAAGAATGGTGGCGCTAATTCCATTGAGCCATTCCGAGCCCCGCATATATAATACACGTACATCTCCGATGAAATAGCCTCTTTAGATGAGACTATGAACGGCTGCTGCTGCTCGCCATGACCTAGATAAATAGAGTTCATCAAGACCATTGTGTCAATATATTTAGTGTGCTACTTTCAACCTCTATTCATGGTGTTACCCACGCCTTTTGAATTCTCTTCTGTGAAGGAATCCCACTCGATTGCCTTTTTCCGAGCTACTTCATCCAGGTTTTCATCATCCTCGTTCGTCTGCAACAGATCTGATTGTCCTATATTGCCGGTTTGATCAGGTCCTATGATACCACCTCTACCGCGCTCTATCTCCAGGTACTCATCGACTGACATGGTTGGCAGACTATGATCTGGACCATAGACCTTCCTTCGTAATGAATCTCTCTTGCTGGTAATCACGAAAGGCCTTAGAACCTAGACTATCAGTGCTAAAATTCGTGGGGAATGGTCCTTCATACTTTGCCGGCACGATCAAGAACCTCAGAATCAGACCTCTCAAGACGCCAAGATTCAGCGGTGGACCGGCTTCTTTCCAGATTATCTTGAGGTTGAATAATGGAGACCGATGACGCTTGTCTAGATTTCAAGACTTCGAGCTCCATTTGAATGCTTTCAAGTTCGCGTAATGACTTCGAAATCGCCAAATGAATAGTGGCAAGTCCAATCGCTCGAATGCGGTCCTCATCAAGACCATCGAAATTAGATAACAAAGTAAGATTATGCTGCAACTTCTTCTCCTTCTGATACCGCAGAATCTTGTCCTCTCTAGTCTTCGATGCACTTACTTTCGCTGCTGCCTGAGGGCCGGACCCACTATCTTTTACCATGTAAGTTTCGACAGTATACACATCTTCCTCAGGGACAGTTCCATAATTATCACAGAGCCGCAGAAAGGATTTATAGTATGCGTAGGATTGATCAAGTAATTGAGGTCGATTGTCTATATCGTGGCGTTGCTGTACTAGATTGGCTAGATGGTAGTCTGTCAGAAAATACCGAAGTTCACTCGAGACGACATCTTCCAGCGACTCGTTGTTGCTGAAGAGTGCTACTTGTCGAGCCAAATCTTCAACTATTTCGTATGAAATAATAGCTTTTTCCAAGATCTAAGATGGTTATTCAGTATTCATTTTCGATAGTAGCATGCATACCTCCTGGCTGCCGGTGTGTAGGAAGCGGGCTCGATATTCCTCAGCCGACTCGAAGTGTTCCTTGAGATTAGACATGTTCAATAATCGCAACGAGATGTATATTGGGTGCCGAGGGCGAAATTGTACGAGAACGATGGCGATGCTGTGTCACAGTGGTTTTGTCAATGTACCGGTGCTAAAGACCCAACACTGATAGATCGACACTGATGCAACCAATAGTCTTGACCTAGTGTAGCGCTAGGGGACAACCTTTGCAGAGTTGACAAAGGCGCCGTGCTCACTAAATTGCTACTTCTTGATAAATATGCCGTGGTCCAAGCAAATTCTAAGAATCGTCTGACTCTTTCCGACACGAATGGCAAACAAGGCGAGACTGGTATACGTAAATTATGCCTGGAATCTAGGGACCTAAGCTATCGAGACCGCTAATTACGTACCACTTAGCGGCACTTGGCCTCAAGCTCGTTTGGAGCTCCGAATCACGAGCCTCTGTCAGAAGCCGATCTTAGGTGCGTGGGTTTTGAATTAACCACGCAGAGGTGGTTGTAGGTCAAAGCCAACAAACCAGTGCCACAATCAGGCTACGATCTGTCGGAAGTGACACAAATTTTCGCGAAGAGGCCAGTCTACAGCAACACAGGAATCAGTGGGGGAAGAGACAGGGGTCCGCGTAACGCCGCAGCAAGATATCACGACTTCTGATCCATGGAGGGCGTCCTAAATTTCGAAGCGGAGCTGGACGTTGGTTTGCTAGATAGGATTGTACAAACGTTCTACACTGGTTCTGGCCAAGAGGTACTAGAGGTAATCAGGTCAGAGCACTGTGCTGACAAGATGTATAGCAAAAGCAAGCTCAAACTGTTCTTACTCAATTCCAGGAGCATCCTAATGCCTGGACCCGCGTCGACGCGATACTTGAGGGAAGTTCCAATTCACAGTCGAAATGTAAGTTGTCCCGTTATGCCTGTAATCCACAAGCATGTTTCCTGGTGTAGTTTATAACCTTTCAGTCATTGCGCTCAGTATTCTCGACAAACTCATCACAACACGTTGGAATGTATTGCCAAAAGATCAATGTCAAGGAATTCGAAATTACATCGTTTCAGTGATGATCAAAACGTCCAGTGACGATTCGACGATGCTCCGAGAACGAACATATCTTAACAAGATAAACTTGACATTGGTCGCCGTAAGTGGAGAACAATACTACACATCGATCCTAATTTTATGTAGATACTGAAACAAGATTGGCCTCGAAATTGGCCGACATTCATTTCAGAAATTGTGCAAGCTAGTAAAACGAATTTATCACTCTGTGAGAACAACATGGCCGTTTTAAAGCTCCTTTCCGAAGAAATTTTCGATTTCAGCGCTGAGCAAATGACTCAACAAAAAACCAAGAATCTGAAAAATCAGATGTGCGGCGAGTTTTCCGAAATTTTTCAGCTATGTTCAGAGATCCTCGAAAAAGCTCAAAAGCCGAGCTTGATTAAGGCCACCTTGGAGACGTTATTGCGCTTCCTCAATTGGATACCTCTAGGTTTTATATTCGAGACGACCATCATCGATACATTGCGCAACAGGTTTCTCGAGGTGCCTGAGTTCCGGAATGTCACTCTCAAGTGCTTGACGGAAATTGCTGGGCTTCAGGTGGTTGAGCAATACGACGAGAAGTTCATTGCCATGCTCAACATGGTAATGCCTTCGATCAGTCAATTTATTCCCATAAGCACCGACTTTAAGGAGGCTTATGAGAATGCCAACTCTCAGGACCAGGATCTAATTCAAAATCTTGCACTGTTTCTTTCAACATTCTTGTCTGCTCATGTTAGGCTGGTTGAAAACCAAGCGCACCGTGAAGTGCTGTTGAGTGCTCACTTTTATCTTGTGAAGATCTCTACTGTGGACGAACGCGAAATATTCAAGATTTGTTTAGAGTATTGGTCCAAACTTGTCGCGGAATTATATGAGGAAATACAACAGCTTCCTGTCACTGACATGAACCCCCTGATGACCCTGAACATTTCGGCAGGTCTGGCGAACGGAGGTGCGGCTCATCCGAATCTTCTTGCAAATATGCCTCTGAGGAAGCACATGTATTCTGAAGTCTTGTCCAGTCTCAGAGTTGTTATGATAGAAAAGATGGTCCGACCCGAAGAGGTTATGATAGTCGAGAATGATGAAGGTGAAATCGTTAGAGAATTTGTCAAGGAATCCGACACGATAACCCTATACAAGAGCATGAGAGAATGTCTAGTGTATCTTACACATCTGGACGTTATTGACACGGAAATGATCATGTCTGAAAAACTTTCCCACCAAGTTGATGAGACCGAGTGGTCGTGGAACAACCTGAATACGCTATGCTGGGCCATCGGGTCCATCTCCGGGGCGATGAACGAAGAGACCGAGAAGAGGTTCCTCGTGACTGTCATTAAGGATCTGTTGGGGCTTACTGAGATGAAGCGAGGCAAGGATAATAAAGCTGTCTGTGCCTCGAATATCATGTATATTGTTGGTCAATATCCGAGATTTCTCAAAGCACACTGGAAGTTTCTCAAGACAGTGGTCAACAAACTATTCGAGTTCATGCACGAGACGCATGAGGGTGTGCAGGACATGGCCTGTGACACTTTCATCAAAATAGCTCAAAAGTGTAAGAGACATTTCGTCGCTCAGCAGACAGGCGAGCATGAACCTTTCATTGACGAGATTGTACGTAATCTGCATAAGATTACGTGCGATTTATCTCCACAGCAGGTCCACACGTTTTATGAGGCATGTGGACATATGATCTCGGCTCAACCACAAAAACAAATACAAGAAAGGCTCATTGCAGATCTTATGGCACTTCCAAATTCTGCTTGGGACAACATCATTGCACAAGCAGGTCAGAATGTAGATGTGCTGAACAGCAACGAGACGATTAAAATTCTTGGGAACGTTCTAAAGACTAATGTTGCTGCCTGCTCTTCCATTGGCGGTTATTTCTACCCTCAAATTGCTCGAATTTACATGGATTTACTTGGTCTATACAAGGCTGTCAGTGAATTGGTCTCTGATACCATCGCCACTCAGGGCAATATCGCAACAAAAACACCTCGTGTACGGGCTTTGAGGACAGTCAAGAAAGAGGTTTTGAAGTTGATTGAAGCATATGTGGCCTGTGCAGATGACCTTGAATCCGTGAGCAACAACCTCATTCCTCCTCTGCTGGAAGCTGTTCTGGCAGACTACAATCGTAATGTTCCAGACGCGCGTGATGCAGAAGTACTGAATATGATGTCTGCTATCATTTCAAGATTAGGTGGCCTGATAACCGATAAGGTTTCCTCAATTATGGATGCAGTCTTTGAGTGCACATTAAACATGATCAACAAGGACTTCTCGGAATTCCCGGAGCATCGAATAGCATTCTTCAAACTGCTTCGCTCAATCAATCTGAACTGCTTTGGAGCACTTCTTTCACTTCCGCCTCAAGTCTTCAAACTCATAATAGACAGTCTTTGCTGGGCTTTCAAGCATACAATGCGAGATATAGCTGAGACTGGACTCAACATATGCCTAGAATTGATCAACAACATTGCTGCTGCAGATCATAACATTGCCAACGCATTTTACCAATCATTCTTCCTTACTCTTTTACAGGACATTTTCTTTGTTCTGACTGATAGCGATCACAAGTCAGGGTTTAGAATGCAGAGTGTGATTCTGGCAAGATTGTTTGGTCTAGTTGAATCAGGTGCAATACAAGCGCCACTGTATTCTGCACAACAGGTTACCAATCTCAATACGCCAAATGCAACTTTCTTACGGGCGTATGTGGCCAATCTCTTACAGACTGCATTCCCACATCTACAAAAGTAAGTAGTCCTTATCTTATGGTAACAGCAAGGCTAATCTAGAAAGAACACAGATACAACAGTTTGTGCAAGGTCTATTCTCACTAAACCAGGATCTACCCAAATTCAAGCTCAATCTGCGTGATTTCTTGATCAATATCAAGGAATTTGCTGGTGAAAATGATGCAGAGCTTTTCCAAGAAGAAAGAGAAACTCAAATGGAGGTGCAGCAGCAAGCTGAGAGAGAGAAAGCCATGCAAGTCCCTGGTCTGATCAAGCCAAGTGAGCAAGAGGATGAAGAGGAACTTTGAAACACATGATCAAAGCAATGTGAAATTTTGTCACTGTACAGTACCATATTGTACTGCAATTGCTTAGAGTCTTGGCCAGCAATCAATCACAATCATAATTTACTGTTTTGCATTGGTAATCAGAAAATGTTGCAAAAGTCTTAATGAAATCTTGATTATTCAGTGTCAAATCTTGTATATAATTCATACACCTTTTGTCTCTAATTTGCAATGTCAAATTCAGGATTATTTGTATTATTATAGGTGCCAGCAAGATGTGAACAAAGCAATGAAATCATCCTAAACAGAGCATCAATTTAATTTCACTTTATTCAACTATCTTATCAATTTCTACATTATAGTAGTGGATCTACATTATAGTAGATGTATTAGTAGTACAATCTGTTTGAGTTCATGTTGTTCAGTTTGTTATCACTTCTGGATCCAGCTCAGAATGAAAAAAGTCCAAAAGCATCTAATGACGCTATGATTGATAAGAGATGGCCATGAAGTGTATCAAAATTCATCGTGGAATTGATGTGGCAAAACTTGAAATCCATGTAGAGACATCAAAACAGCAAATGACTCTCAATTTTTTGTGATCATGTAAACAGTTGATGGCATTGTTGGGAATAGCATTCATACACAATGCTGTATCCCTCTTATCTCTGTTGTTGTCAATATTGTGCTCCTTGTATTGGTTGCTTGGCGCTCCTACAAGTAATTCCATAATTGCCCATAGCCTCCATAACCAATAACACACACCCAATGGTAGTGATACACATTAATTCCATTGGTTCACATGATTAGGGACTATAGTGACATACTTTCACCTGCCTCATCTCTACAGGCATCACCTGAGAGGAATTTTGTAGCTTACAAAAATATATAGCCAGACTTATTTCACTTTCAAATTCAACTCTGCACACCACAATCCAGCAGTAACATTACTTACAGTTCCGCCTTGATGAGGTGCATCAAAGCTATATTCCTCAATATTCCGTATTTCCACCTGTTGCCTTTATCATGGCCTCAAGCCTGCTATTAGCTGCAGTAGATGACTGGTATAAACTGGTCCAGAAAGACCGGACTTAGATCAGGCCAAAGCAGCTTGAAGATAAATGAGCCAGATATCCATAGTTCAAAATACAAGAGTTCCAAATCATAATCTCAGTAGTGTTGTCCTTTGGAAGTATAAGTTATGGTCCTCAAGGAGGTCTTCAATGCGACCATCATTGTGGTCAATAATGGATAGTAAGGACTGCTGAAGCATGTCTGTATACTTTTGTGAGTCAATTGACCCATTAGGATAGTAGTATAATGGTCTACAGTTGTCTCATAGAAGCAGCCCCACACCATGATGCTTTCTTTTGTGGATTTTGTATGCAGGAACAATATAATTGTGACTGTGCTTGTTGAGTTTCTGAGGACATATCTATAAAGATTGTGGTCTGGAATTTTTGTATTTTTTGGACTATGGTAATCTGGCTCTATTAGTCTTTGAGCTGCTTCAGCCATATCCTAAGCCCAGTCTTTCCAGATCAGTCTATATAAGCCATCCACTACTGCTAATAGAGTCAATGTCTCATATCTTGTCTCACATCCTATTGTCTGTCTGTACGCTTTTGGGCTGTCCTTATCCTGAGCTGGATCTGGAACTGATCACAAGGTGAACAGCACAATCTTGAACAATATTTGCATCCTAGAAGCTTTCCTAGGTCAATACAAGACTCATCAGGCCATATGACATGATTGCAGTCATTCACAGACCAGTGCTGATATGTGAGGGCCCATGAAAGTTGATCTTGCATGTGCTTGTGATTGAGATAAGGTTTAGCCACAGCCACTCTGTTTTTAACACCTTCCTGCGCATGCAAATTGCATTGTCTACACTTGGAAATATGTAGGACATTGCATATATGGTCATTGCCTGCCCAGCGGCAATTGTAGATTGATTGGACGTAATATGCATCCATGGCAGCCTGTTTTTAGCAGGCTATTGACTGTAGGCTTCTTGCGCTGTCTGAGGCAATCTTTTGTGGGATTCTGTTGACACCTTGATATTGTAGACTGAAAAACAGATGGCTGAGTGGCTGTTGTATGCTGTGAATGTCCAAGATTGACCAGAATATTGATGGTGTGGGCCTGAGAGGCAGTCAAGTAATGATATTGTTGGGTCATGGTGTGTGGACTTGAATTTGAAAGTGGAGTAAGTCTGGCTATATATATTTGCCAGCCACAGAGTTCATCATGGGTGATGTTAGCAACTGCACACCTCACTACAAGAAGTGGCAGAGTAATAGTTGCTATTTCAGTGTCTGTAGATAATGTTAAAGTTTTGCCACATCAGTCCCACATTATTTTTTGATGCACTTCACCAAGGCAGCACTGTAGCACTGCTGTACATATACTGATCAGGATATTAGACATCTAATTTGTGGTTCTTGAGTGATTACAAAGATTGTCTGCCCATCTTCTGAATAGCAAATCAGTAATTGCTGTCTTACTGGCAGTGAATGACTGGGTTGGCAAACTGAACTATCAGATGATCATTCCAGGATCAATTGTACAGTATCTTACCATGTAGAGATGCTAAGGAGCTCACTTGTCAGTAGTATTTTCAAGGAATGTGTGTCTAATGTTCTTAGGTGCTCAAAGAAGCTCAAAGTCAATTTCATTCTTGCTCTTGGATCTATCTGCATTGCTTGGAGGAGCTAGGAACAACATTAGTATAGATATTGCTCTTCTGCCACAGGAGTATTTACATTTTTAAGGTCTGATCTCAATTTGGGATCAATATGTGCAATTGTCTGCCATTGAGCCAGCTCATTTTCTTGCACTGAGAATGTGGAATCCAAAGACTTTTTGTTACAGAATAAGGCTGCTCCGGATTCCATTGTCTGATCAGGACAACCTGTCTTCAGTGATTGTTGGATATGTCCATATTGGAGAAGAAGGGATTGATCAACACATGGACTGGTATTAGAGGTTTCTGCCCCTTGCATTGTCTCAAATTCCCAAGCTAGACCAAGCAAAGGAAGGTCAGTGGTAATGTAGTCCTCTGAATGCTCAATATTGTTAGATGAGTCCTTTCCTTGTGAATTTGCATCCTGCCTGAGTAGAGGCAGAAGAATTTCTTCCTTGGACTCCATTTCCTTAAGAAAATTGTGACACAACAATATCTTAGCATTGGGACGAACCTGTGGATCTTTCTGAAGGCACTGCCGAACAAAGTCCTTACAATCTGAAGAAAAGTTGCCATCTAGTACAGGAGCTGGACTTTTGGGGATCAGGAATATGGCTCTCATTGGATGAAATTCGGAAAGAGGTGGCTCGCCTTTCAGAAGCTCAATGAGAGTGATACCAAGAGACCATATGTCGGCTTTACAATCATAGCCTGCTTGTTTGATCACTTCAGGAGCCATCCAGAAGGGAGTGCCCACAAAGGTGTGTCTTCGTGACATGTTTGAGGATAGCTGCCCTGCCACCCCGAAGTCTGCTAACTTAACTTGGCCAGTACTGGCAAGGAGGATATTTGCAGCCTTGATATCGCGATGCAATTTGCCTTGCAAGTGGAGATAATGCAAGCCCTCAAGAACTTGGCAACATACCACAGCAGCCTGTAATTCGGAAAACGTGAATCCTTTTGTCATGATATCTAGGGCGGATCCTCCCGCCATGTACTCCATGACGATCCACAACCTAAACCCCATGATGAAGCTTTCGTAATAAGCGGTGATGTACCTGCTATTGCATTCGCTGAGCAATGCAATTTCCTTTTGTATCTCAGCTATATCTTCATTGCTTGACTCCAGATCGATCTGTTTGATGGCGATCACCTTGCTGGATTCTTTCTCTATAGCTTTCCAAACTGTCCCAAAAGAGCCCGTGCCTAGCTTACATAGTAACCGATACCTTGAGGACTGATTTTGCATCGAGGAAGAAGCGAACGTGTGAATTCTGTCTTTGCAAGTGACATCAACACTGGGAGCGGCTTGCTAGCGGCTGACAACACGGACTTGCTCACGATTGCAAACAGCCTGAATGATCCCCGCACACAGTTGTGTATCGTCCTCCTTTTACCGATAGTCTGCTGACCCTGTTCAAGACCTTGTGCTTAAGGGCGTTAATTGAATTATGAATTCCAGGCGATTGCTGTGGTGGCTAGTGGTCTGAGACCGTCTCAGCACGGTCATCACTTTCATGTGCCTATGTTTAGTGTGAGTTCCGAACGCGATGCGGGTGAAACTCGTGCATGAGCTCCCCAGAAGGGCTTCGTCACATTAAGCTTGGCTAAATATCGTGCGCATACAATCACGGTCCTCCACTCTACAATATTCGACCTTTCGAGACCTAAAGGCAAGCAAGGCAGGAGACAACACGACACGCATCGCGATAAAACTGAAGCTCAAACCAGCTGCTGATTCTGCGCGAGGACGACAGCGAGGTCATTGAGACGATGGCAACACCAGGACAAGGTGTAATGGACCCCAGCCTCATCCGTACTATTAATCGATTACAAGATGCGTTTTCGACTGTAGGCGTCACAAATCCTGTCGATTTACCACAAATTACCGTTATCGGTTCTCAAAGTAGTGGAAAGTCTTCTGTACTGGAGAACGTGGTTGGTCGAGATTTCCTCCCCCGGGGAACTGGCATCGTTACGAGACGGCCGCTTGTAAGCTGGATATTTTGATATATCACATTAAGACGGATCTGACTGACCGCCCTAGGTACTTCAATTGATCAACAGAGCCTCTACGAAAAGTCAAGGGGAGATAAAGACTGGTCTCGAGAAGGAATCTGACACAAGCGCCAATTTGGATGAGTGGGGAGAATTTTTGCATATCCCTGCCAAAAAGTTCTACAACTTTAATGACATTCGAGACGAGATAGTACGCGAAACCGATGCAAAGACCGGGAAGAGCCAGAATATCTCTCCAGTGCCGATCAATCTCAGAATATACTCTCCAAATGTATTGACTCTCACGCTAGTGGACCTTCCTGGCTTGACTAAGGTCCCTGTCGGAGATCAGCCGAAAGACATCGAGAAGCAAATACGAGAGATGATTTTGAAATATATTACAAGGCCCAATGCGATTATACTAGCGGTGACTTCTGGCAACACTGATCTGGCAAACTCTGATGGCCTCAAACTTGCGCGAGAGGTGGATCCTGAAGGCACACGAACAATTGGCGTTTTGACTAAGATCGACCTCATGGATCAAGGTACGGACGTTGTAGACATTCTTGCAGGCCGTGTAATCCCTCTAAGGCTAGGCTATGTACCTGTTGTGAACAGGGGACAGCGCGACATAGAGAACAAGAAAGCAATCTCTACAGCGCTAGATGCTGAGCGAGAGTTCTTCGAGAATCATTCTTCTTATCGCTCAAAGGCGCAGTACTGCGGGACGCCATTTCTAGCTCGCAAGCTCAATACCATTCTCATGCATCATATTCGTAACACGTTGCCGGAAATCAAGGCAAAGATCTCGGCCTCCTTGTCCAAGTATCAAACAGAGCTTGCTCAATTAGGGGATTCAATTCTTGGCAACAGTTCAAATATGGTGTTAAACGTCATTACAGAGTTCTGCAACGAGTTTCGTACTGTTATCGATGGAAACAGTCAGGATCTCTCAAGCTTGGAGCTTTCTGGCGGTGCACGGATTAGTTTTGTGTTTCATGAACTCTACGCGAATGGAGTTAAATCTGTGGATCCATTCGACGTAGTAAAAGACGTTGACATTCGCACTATCCTATACAACTCTTCTGGGTCGTCCCCGGCGCTCTTTGTCGGAACGGCCGCCTTCGAAGTCATTATCAAACAACAGATAAAGCGATTTGAAGAGCCTAGTGTCAAATGTGCTAGCTTGGTCTACGATGAACTTGTCCGCATCCTGACGCAGCTCTTGTCGAAGCCAGTAAGTTTGTGCCTTTTTTCAAAATGCCTGTCGCTAATACTCCAGATCTTCAAGCGATATCCGGCGTTGAAGGAGAAGTTCCACCATGTTGTAATCGCATTCTACAAACGCGCGATGTTGCCTACAAACAAGCTTGTGACCGATCTTGTCGCAATGGAGGCATGTTACATTAATACAGGCCATCCCGACTTTCTGAATGGTCATCGAGCCATGGCAATTGTCAATGAGTCTCGAAGCTCGTCCAAACCTGTGCAAGTTGACCCTAAGACTGGGAAACCAGTACCTCTAGCACAGCAACAGGCATCCAACAGCCAGGCTTTGGACACATCTCCGGAGAATTCGGGATTCTTTGGTAGCTTTTTCGCCTCAAAAAACAAGAAACGGATGGCCGCTATGGATGCGCCCCCTCCCGTTCTGAAGGCTTCCGGTACTCTATCGGATCGAGAATCGATCGAAACTGAAGTGATCAAGCTCTTGATAAATTCCTACTTCAACATTGTGAAGCGAACGATGATCGATATGGTACCTAAGAGTATTATGCTCAATCTAGTGCAGTATGCAAGACTTATCAAAATGTTGCTTTAGGCTGATCGACCTAGGGCATGTAAAGAGGAAATGCAACGTGAGCTACTCGAGAAGTTGTATAAGAGCGACGTCCTCGAAGAACTGCTGAAGGAAAGCGATTACACAGTTCAGAGACGAAAGGAATGCAGTCGCATGGTTGCGTCGTTAACTCAGGCATCAGAGATCATTGCGGATGTATAAACTCAGACCATTCGGAAGAATGATTGGAAACACCGAGGTCAGTCTTAAAACCTACATCGCATCTGCAATATGTATTTCTCGTGTATTGCTTTTAGATCTTTTATCAAGCTAGATGCAATGTCTAAGTCTATATCGAACTTTGAGCACATGAAGACTCTTCACCTCGTTTCAACCACTTCGAGATATTCTCATCAGACCCTGTAGTCGATCGAATTCATCCAAGCTCGCCAGAATTCGTATTGTATGTCACCCAAAAGCTCCAGTGCCGAAAGGTCCCGCCACTGTGTGACATTATTGCAATCAAAGAAACGTTATGGCCTTACTAAATGACGCCGAAATAAGCCATCCTCAGCAACAAGCTGATACAGTTCATCGGCCAGCTCATCGGCCAGCTCATCGGCCAGCTCATCGGCGCTCGCATCTGCCATTCCCCGATAACGAAGCACGACAGCGTCGGCATCGACAATCCTTCCCGTACGAGGCACAACATCCTATCGCTGTGTCGCCAAGAGAACCGTATCTTGACAGACGAGAAGGCAGCAAACTATAGAGCAAGTTGCCTGCGGCACCGAGATCTTACAGGCCTAAGCTTGCAAAGTTCACGATCGAATATCATCTCAGACATTTACAGCGCCTAATATCGAAGCACGAGGTGATAATTGGCATTCCTCTCTACAGCTTCTCGGAACCACTTTAGTGGACGCACGCGTCAGTCTCAATTCTCTGCCGCCGTTTTGGTGTATCGACTCGAGTGCTCCTACAACCCTGTCTGCCAGCCTATTCTTATGATTCTCTCACTACTGACGGATCAAGGGCACCTCAACTTGATCCCACGATAGAAGACTTGAGAATATTCGCTTCGCTGAAATCTGGTTAACAACGTGAATGGTTCGTGGGCAATTTTTTCCTATGCACTGATAATACTGCTACTGTCGCCTTTCATATCACTGATAGTTGCGCTACCGACTTGGTCCATGCGGCTTTAGATGAACAATACCAAACTGCCATGCATCTCTCTGAAGCCAGGGATAGCACACTGGACGAGAAGGCCGCTTTCATGGTAATGCCCTAAATTAGCTCCAGTAGCTATATATAGTGTGACAATGGACCTTGGTTCATGACACTTTGTCGGAAGCTGCCTAATATCAAGTACCTGGACTTTTCACATAAAGTCCCGCCTATGATCTTTTCTTTTGAGATTAAGTCGGGGAAAAGTATCTGGGAGCCATGTTGAAGTCTAGAAAATCTTTGAGATGTTCGTCAGACTTTGCCGGCATTAGGAACTAGACTCAGCCACGTTTGCGATATTGTCGGCACGTAGCCATATATGTGGGGATCATCGGTAAACTACTCGTATGCCACACTACACTGAACCCTCGGAGCATAGCCACGAGATCTTCTGGAATACTTTCGACATAGAACTTCACATGCGATGTCCAATGTTGGCGCATCCGATCCTAATATTGATTTCCTACACTCGAGATGAGTGCACTGAGCAAAATTCCGCTAGTGACTCGATCACGCAGTGTTTCCCAGAATTTGAATCCATCGAGCCCGACCCGTGCGTGGTCAGGAATCTCTATAGCGCTAGGGTTATCCCAGTGGACAGAAAGCCTCGAGACCAGAGCACTGTTGAGCTGCAGTGCGGCTATGGCACAACCTTTTTGACCTGCGATGAATCTAGCAGAAGTTCTGAGACGTGTTACGTACGTCTATTACTTAGACTAATGTTTTACATTACGGGAGTTTCTTCAATAACTTTTCATATTTAGATCGCTGCGAGTCGGAGACACTAGGCTTGACCTGTTCGAATGCATTATCAAAGTTGAGTTGTGATATCGTGATTTTCTTTAGCCCACTCTCAACAGATGCATCTGTCGGGTCACAATCCAGGATATCATGAAATACTGTCGCTTTTAGAGCCGCTACTGCAGCTTCTCTGACTAGCGCTGCCAGATCCGCGCCACTAAGATATATTAGCTTTCTTGCAGCTGCAAAATTAGACAAGTGGTACCTGAAATTATTGCAGCGTTCGTCGTTAGCGATGTGCTTGAAGTCAATGGCTGCTTCGATAGGTGTGTGCTTGGTAAGCGTTTTGAGTATCTCCTCGCGTTCCGAGGCAGATGGTAACTGTACAAACAGCGGTTTGTCGAGACGCCCAGGTCTCATCATGGCTGGATCGATCATATCAGGACGGTTGGTTGCGGCAATAACAAATACTCCATTTCTGTCGCCCAAACCATCCAGCTCTGTTAGAAGTGTATTGACGACTCTTGCAGAAGATTCAGACTAGTTCCAAGGTTAGCAGAACATTTCGGAGACGGAGAATTTCTTACCAGAGAATCGTCCCGTCTAGGGACCAAAGCATCTAATTCATCAAAGAAGATAACGCAAGGTGCGCTGGCCCTGGCTCTGACGAAGACTTGTCTCACAGCTCGCTCAGATTCACCAACATATTTGTTCAAGAGCTCTGGTCCCCGAACACTGATGAAGTTGGCGCGAGATTCATTCGCAACAGCTTTTGCAAGGAGGGTCTTTCCACAGCCAGGTGGGCCCCAAAGTAGGACTCCAGCTGGAGCGACGATACCCACGCTCCTGTATAATTCTGGCCTCTTGATTGGCTGGACGATCGCCATCTGAAGCTCAGCACGAATGGACCGCAAAGCGCCAATATCTGTCCAGGTAACGTCCGGGACCGTTGTGAAACCTTCTCGCTTCGAAGATGGTTGAATCTTCGGCAAAGCTACTATAAAATCTTCGTACTTGATTGATAAAGGTGCCAGGTCCTCTTCTGTCAAAGGGTCAGGATGAGCTGCCAAAAAGTCCTTGATGGCAGAGAGGCTAGTAGGTAAAGTCGTAGGCGTCGTAGGCATGGCAAGTAAAGGGGTCATCACCTTCTTCAAACCGTCTATCTCCATATCATCGGCGCCTTTGGACGTTTCGCTGTGATCATCGTCGATATGTGCTGGCCCAGGTTGCATAGTTCCGAAAATTCTCTTGATCGCTACAACGCCAGCAGCAGCTGTGAGCGCATTGAGATCGGCGCCTACGAAGCCAGGAGTCATCTTTGCAAGTACTTTTAAGTTGAGATCCTCAGATAAGTTCAGTTTGCGGCAGAGCACACCTAGGATCTGTTCTCGAGAAGTCTCGTCTGGTACGCCCATACATATTTCTCTGTCAAAGCGACCTGCTCGTCGTAGAGCAGGATCGAGACTATCCGGACGATTAGTTGCGCCGATGATCAGGACCGGTTTGCCGTCAGTTTTCTCTAGAGAAAGATCATCGAGGCACGTCAATAATTGCGCAACGATCCGTCTTTCCATTTCCCGCTGAGCATTTTCTCTTTTAGGAGTAACAGCATCAATCTCATCAATGAACATAAGACAGGGTGCCAATTGTCTAGCTTCCTCAAAAATTTCTCGCACCTTCTTCTCCGATTCTCCGGACATGCCAGAGACAATTGAAGGAGCCGAGACAGAGATGAAAGGGACACCAATTTCTCCAGCGATCGCATTCGCTAACAACGTCTTCCCACATCCTGGCGGACCATGAAGAAGAACGCCACTAATATCATCAGTAGACGATATCAAGCACGCCATGGACGGCTCACCGAGGCGTGGGAACACCTGTGTGCACATAGACTTCGGGATGTGTCAGAGGCATGACAATCATTTCCAGGACTTCCGTGATGCAAGACTCAACACCACCAAGATCTGCCAGAGAGATGTTTTCTGGAGGACTTCTCGTCTCTTCCACTAGTTGCGTAAATATAGGAGAAGCCATACAGCTGATCGACGACCTACCTTTGGTGCGTTTAGCCCGTGGCTCTCTGTTGTTGGGCCTCTCTTTTCTTTTGGCAAAAGTCTCGGAGATCAGAGGAGTTGTCCCAGGGGAGAGGCGATAGTCTTCGTTAGTGTCACGCTTTATCGTGTCCTGCCTCATCAGCACCTTGGATGAAATGAACATCGTACTGTGTCTTACGTCTTTGACGCTCAGGACAGGTTCATCATCAATCTCTATCAGATCATGGTCGCTGCCGATGTTCTGGCTTTCAAGGTCCCTGCAGACCACGTCGATCATTTTCTCGATTTGCACCTTCTTCTTCCTGGCTAGGGTACGATCACGTTCCTGAATATAGCTGTAGACTTTGATTCTGCTGAGAGGAACAGATTTTTCTAGATTCGGCTGGAGCTGCAGGTATGCTTGGACATGAGACTTGACCTTGCCTCGCAAGTCGCTTTCGAGCGTCATGTGGACGCACTCGTTTTTATCACAGCGAGCTTCCTTAGTGGAAAACAATCACTTTCGTCGTGAGAAGGCGCTGCAGCCAGCTAAGGTCTACAGAAAATTGTGGCGACTAGTTATGCGCAGTCCTGCTTAACCCGAACTGAAAATACGTTGCCTCCTAATTGACTGTGTTAACTACGAACAAGGGAAATTATGCGCACACTCTATGTTCGCCGTGTTCACGATTTCGGTCTGCCTCTTCAAGTGATGACTAAATCCTTGGCCCGATCTTCCTCCAGACCGCGGATGCAGCTTCTGGGAATCCAAGTTCGATAATTTGAGGAAAATATTGATATTAAATCTGGATAAGCCACATAGGAGATGCATGCGCCACACTCACCACGACTTACGAGTGGTTGGACAAACGAGATTGAGGTGACCACTGCCGCAATACAAGCATCAAGGCACCAAGCTTGGTCCGTCGCTGTCTAGTATTTTGCGTCTCCCGAATACACATCGCGACAGGGAGAATCAAGCGACAAACATACGACAAGCCTCAACCACTGCCTTTGCTTGAGTCACGAGATGAGCTGCATGGTGCAGTGATTGGTCTGTAACCAATTTCGGCCCACCCCTCGTCTGTTGATATCGAGACCTACTTGCTTGGGCTGAGAGACGCTAAATTCTGCGGTCGCCAATAGAGAGAAGCCTTTCTTTTAAGAGCCTGTATCCTCTGCTAGATCACTTTCATCTATTTTCATCTCAACGACATCACCGCATACAATTCCATACCTCTTCTCATGGGCAATACACAAAGCAAGGTCAACTCCCATGATCGTGCTATTTTAGAGATGAAAATACAACGTGATAAACTGAAACAATACCAACGCAAGATTCAGATAGTGCTGGAGCGTGAGTCAGAAATTGCACGTCAATGCTTGGCGCGAGGCGACAAGAGGCGAGCCCTTCTGGCTCTTAGACAGAAGAAGTATCAACAAGGCTTACTAGCAAAAACCGACGAGCAGCTGGTAATTCTCGAGCAATTGGTCCGCCACCCTATTTGATACCACAATTTCATGCTAACAAGGCAGACAAGTAATATTGAATACTCCCTCGTTGAGAAAGACGTTCTTTATGGACTTGCGCAAGGGAATGGAGTTCTCAAGGCAATACACAAGGAGATGTCTCTAGATAAAGTGGAAAGAATACTGGACGACTCTGCTGACGCTGTGGCATACCAGAATGTTGACATCTCCACATATGCAGCGCATCTTAAGCTAACGAACTTAAGGAGATCAGTGATCTTCTTGGTCAGAGAATCACGAATGCGGATGAAGATGAAGTTCTCGAGGAATTTTCTCGCATTGAGCGTGAAATGGTGAGTTGTTCGTTAGCTCTGAGCATCAATCTCACCCATTCCAGGCGCCCCGGCTGCCAGACGTTCCGGAAACGGTTATCATACCTGATGCGCCGGATCACAGTCTACAAAGAGTATCAGACACGTCCGATCTTCAAGATCAGCCTCTGAAGCAGGCGCAACTAAGTAATTGATTTCAACGTCTTGTCTTGACCTTTCACAAAGAAGGGAGTCTTTCCGTCGTGAAAGCCTATCATTTACATACGGAAAATTGAAATCTGTACATCTTATCACCTAACAATGTATTCTATGCATGTCGCTCAATTAATTACGCATATCTTAGTACATGCTGCGCTACAAAATGACCTCCCGGCTGATGACTTGCAATTCGATGATTCAGGATCTGAGAAGATACAGTAGCTTCTCGAGCAGGACAAAATTGATGCCATTGATAAGTCCTGACCTGAACAATGAAATAGTCACACCACGATATAGTGTCGAGGTATTGACTTTGAACTTGGTGGTTCCACTGAGCATGTTCTTCTGTTTTACAGCTTTCAACGTGTCTAGTGGATAGACCACTGTCCAAGCTGAACAGCCACAGATGACTCCAGCCACTGCGTGATGCCAGGATGCTTCAGACTCGAATACCCTATGTAGCAACGATTTGGTGCTATAATAAATGGAGAAAAAAAACGCTGTACCGAAACCGTCGCGTAGAGCATGCCATTTGAGACCAGCCCAAAGTCCGGTGAATCCGTGCTTTGTGTAGATACTGCGCCCGGCTTCCAGAGGAGTTCTCGCTTTCTTCGAGCCCGGTGTTATCAACTGGTCCAATTGCGTTGCCAGCTTTGTCAATTCGAAGGGACACTATGGTAAGTTAGTTTCAGCCAATATTTCCAAGGGGGCCTTAGTTGCGTACCGCAAGCACAGAGACACTAAGTCCGGAAACCATGCCACTGAGGAATGCTACATATGTAGAGTCTGGCTCCTGCTGAAGGCTCTTGGACAAGACTTTCGCAGTGTCCTGATATATAGTGAAACTGGCGGTCCTCATAACAGTGGCAGAGCTCAGCGGAACGGACAGGCCTCGGTAGAAGGCCTTCGGGCCCTCGCTGTGCAATGTTTTCTTAAAACAATCTATGGCCCCATCATAGTGATACGTTTGGAGCCTCGTTTTTACAGAGTCTACCGGGTAACCCACGGTCGTCGACACAATGGAGGAGAGAAACGCAGAGACCGGAACAACCCATTCATCCTGCATTCGTCAAACCTTCCCCGTACCAACCATGAGCCGATATCGTGATGTATGCATCTCGATCTCAAGGACTCTCATAAGCGGCCATTCCGGCATGGGATGCGACCCGATAAAACCGGGGCCGAGAATGTGAGCTCCGTTGGTCTAGACTCTCGCTCCGTTACTGGAGCCGGACACCGCGACTTGTGTTGCTGCGAAGACCACACCACAAGTCCAAGCGATCGTACTCGGTAATCTAGGAGGTGATCAGACCGAAAGCATCCACAGGCAACCGTATCTTACCTTCTATATTCAAATTGCTGATACTTGTCTACGTATCACCAACAAGGCACTTCAGCCTCTGATTTACGGTCTTCAATTACACAATGAGTGATGATACCAAGGCACAATTGCCAGACGCAGCAACAGAAGGCACACAAGAAGCTCCAAAGCAACCGCCGAGACCAGAAAATCCAAACATCGCAGTATTAAAAGCTGCATTTCCCGACGTCGACTCCGCCGTCATCAGTGCCGTTCTGATTGCGTCCTCTAATAACCTGGAGAAGGCATTCGATGGATTGCTTGGCATGTCCGATCCGAACTTTAGACCAGAATTGTCTGCACCTCCGGTACAACCCACCCAAGCGCTGAGTGATGAGCAAGAGAGACAGATCTTGGCAGATGAACAGTTTGCTCGACAACTCGCAGCTCAGAGCACTCGACGTGCTCGCGCTCGTAACGAAGATTCACCAGCTCCACAAGAAGCTCAGGAACCAGAACACAGCTTCCTTGACGATGATCTGCCCGTCTTGAAAGAGAACATCATTCAGGGTTTCAATGAGACGAAGCTAAAGGTCGGCTCATTCATCAGCAACTTACGCACGCAGTATAATCAAAGGATGGACACTCAGGGCAGTAGAGACGACACATTACGAACACATCAACCGGATTTATATCACCAACATCCGCGTTCTTCCACGACATACGATCGAGATGCTAGAGTAGGTCGTCCGATATACAAAAGGAGTGCTTTTGAAATCGTTGACTGACTTGGACAGAGCCTTGATGACGACTTTGGAGAGTTGCAGTTGCAGGACAACACCATACCCGGTGCCACAGCAATACCCGGTGCTAAGGAAAAGGCTGGCAGTGATGGACAGGAACTCAGTCAATCAGCTGGTATAGGTCCATCGAAGAGCACCCCAACGACTTCTCGATGGGAACCCATACCTATGACAAAGAATCAGAAAACCGAGGCGCAGCCGTTCTCACTGGGCGATGACGAAGATGACGATTAGTCACGATTACTATCTGAATAGAATTATCACAGTCTGTCCGCAACGATCATACATAAAGTTTTCCATTCTCTTCCTCTCGTACGATCCTGCGTACTCGAAGCTCGACCCTCTCATACACCCACCCTAAAGACGGCTGCTCCTTGATTTCGCATTTGAATCGTCTCACGACGTTCCAGAACATGAAGCGCTTTCGCAAGTGCATTGGGCGTGTAGCCCTTACCATTGACGAACTCCTTTATCAACGTCGCATAGGAAGTGCTCCATCCGATCGGCAGCCGCCTGCGCAATTCTACCTCGATTTTGTTGACTTCATCCACTAATTCTTGTCGGGTCGTAGCGCCTTCGCCGACTGCCTGCATAGTGGATGCACGGAACAGACGGATTGCCTCGTCTACATGAACCTCCGTCGCGACGGGGGTCAACGTAAGCTTCGCCAGAGACTCCGTGATACGTACGATAGCTTCCAATTGCCTGACCGTGATCGGAATGCTGGACCTTTCGTTGCTGTCCTGCTCGACTTGTTGAACCTGTTTGCGAATGGCAACAAAGTGACTGGAGAGTTTCTCTGCAGCTTCAAGCGATAACCGAGGTGCACAGTGTCTGTCTCGGTCAATACCTGGAACACTTGCGGAGATATATGACTCACGATTTGCAGTAGCTTATGTAGCGCCTCATCGTATCTATAGGTATCTCACCCTCCACATGAGCCTCGTGCGTTTGACGATTCATATGTATGTTCATGACATGCTGTGCAATGCTCTGATATACGTCAGTACAACCTTTCGTGTCTCTTACAAACAAAGATTTACCCTATCTCTGGAATCATTGTGATCATCTTTCACTATGAATATCATGTCAAATCTAGACAAGATAGTCGTCTGGAAATCGATGTTGTCGCCAGGGCTTTTCATATCGTCGTAGCGGCCAAAAATGGGATTCGCAGCAGCCAATACCGATGTTCTCGAATTTAAAATTGTCGTAATTCCGGCTTTGGCAATCGATATAGTCTGCTGCTCCATGGCCTCATGTATCGCAACGCGATCCTCATCTCTCATTTTGTCAAATTCATCGATACATACGACGCCACCATCAGCTAGGACCATGGCTCCGCCTTCCAAAAAGAATTCTCTCGTGATAGCATCCCTTTGTACGGAAGCAGTCAGACCGGCCGCGCTAGAACCTTTCCCGGATGTGTAGACAGCGATAGGGGCAACTTTCTCAACAAATTTTAGCAGTTGAGATTTGGCCGTTCCCGGATCACCTAGCAACAAAACATTGATGTCACCACGTAATTTCATACCGTCAGGTAGTATCTTCTTGGACCCGCCGATCAGCAGACATGCGATAGCCTTCTTGATATCAATATTGCCAAAGATTGACGGGGCAATAGATTGGGCAAAAATGTCAGCTAGTTGGGGATTGCGAGACATCTCTAGGAATGATTGTTCTTCTTGTGCATCGAAAACTGTCGAACCTTTCGAGCTCCCGTCAGCTTGAACCTCTAGTCCCAGAACTCTGATGTAGGCATTCCGTATAGCAACCGCACCAGATGTTTTGGAGTTTTTGCTACTTGAGTAGATCGAGTATATGCCCATTACGGTACAGCGACTGCCCGGGACTACTTTGTTGGCCAGATAACGATCTGCACTGAGCTCAATATGACGCGGAAGTTCTCCAACGGGCACCATGTCAGGAGCCTCCTGAAGCTTAAGCTTTTGCGAGTCGATGAAGCTCGACTTGTCATGAATGATCACAAAAGGATCTACAGGACAATCTTTCGTCTCGCCGGCAGTTGGCTGACTGTCGCAGGTCCGGGGCAATTGTGGAGGACTGAAGCCTCCGCCAAGGGTTAGCGTCTTTACATTCCTGCAGGCCTTGCACATCAGTTGAAGTCTTGTTGCTTTCGAGTATAATGTTGATGCTCCTATGATAATTCCTGAGATATCAGTCGACGAAACCTCAAGCTCTTGTCGAAAACTTGCCTGGGATGCGTACTAGCTTCGAGATATATGTTGCGTTCAAATCTCTTATTGAGAGCAGGTTCTCGTTTGAGTACAAGGTGATCTGACAATCGGCCAAATTGGTCTGATCCAGACTGGCTGGGTTTAGTAGTTGGCGGGCACATCGGAGAGATGCAGATTCGAACTAAGATAGGTTAGCATAGATCGTCATTTCCCCTCCTGTGAATGACCCACCAAGGGTATGAGCTCTGCAGGTTCTGAAGAAAGTTTGTGTGCGAGCTCTTCATTGAAGGATATGAGATGGGCTAGGTCTACATTAAGACGTGGCTGACCGACAAGACAATTTGCACGAAGCTGCTCGCGGTAAATGAAAGATCGATCCAGCTGGAACTCCTGTATGAAGCTAGTGAAAAGGGCTTCTGTCGCTGTTGCAGAATTTGAGGAAGCCTCTTGATTGAACACACTAGCAGAATAGATGGTCGATGCATCGAAGCCACTCATGTTCGCAAAAAGTCTCTAGAATCGAGGATCAGGTGCCAAGAACCTCAGTGAGGCGAATGTTGAGGGGCTAGCGACTTATTTATTTGTGAATCGCCCTGTACGTTCCAGTCGAAGAAGCGCAATGCCTTCGTGACGGATGGCAGGAGCGCGCACTGATTTCGCGATGGTTCGCCGGACAAATTCGGTTTCGCGTTCCCAGAGACGTGTCAGGGAGCTCTTGCTCATCGAGCGCTACAGCCACTACGGTGTCAGTCCACGGCGCCAAAACAGGGAGACAACCGTGGAATGTATCAGGGTGGTTCTGGAGCATTTGCCTTCGTTCTCTGATTGTGTTGGGCGTGTCTTGTTCGGTGGAGATAATGCCTCGGTGCGTCTGATTGCTTCGAAAGAGGACGCGAATCGGAGGTTCCAGGACAACTATGAGCACGACGCAGTATATGGACGAAACATCGACAAACAGCGTCAAACCTACGAGCCTCAGTATATCTTCCCTGCTCAATAACCCAAATTCGAATCTGACCCAAACATCGAGCGGGAGACCAAGCAATCGTGATATTCCACTTGTACATTTAAGCCCAGTTCCGGCTGCGGCTGTCGGGGACTTTTCAAATTACATTGCTGCTGTAGGTTCTGAGTACGATATTTATCTGTCCTCCAAGCAGTATGGGTTGCAGCAGCATCTTCAGGCGAACAGATCTTCTCGGAGACCCACTGGATCTATCTTTTCCGGAACAGAAGGGGTAGAGGCTAGACTTGCTGATCAAATACCTTCCTCTATTGCAGATTCGTCTCGGCTTTCCTTTGATGAGACCTCCTCTGTATTCTCTGCCGGGCCAATTGGATCTCCCGGAAGCGAAGCCAACGGATTCGCCTTCGAAGGTGCTTCACAAGCCCCTCAGATTCCTGCCATCTTCGGCGACGAAGACTTCGAATTGAAAAATCCAAGGACATTTGACATTGTCACAGAAAATATCAGCATCGTTGCTCCTGTAGCTGACAAACCCAATGGAAGAGGCATTACTGGGTCTAGTGCCCAGTTGCAAGAGAGATTCTCTAATTTCATGGATATTGTCGAGACCACTCTGGTAGATGAAATCAGTGCGACGGGTCCGGCATTCTTTCATGCCCTTGCCGATCTCAGAGAGCTGCAGTCTCGTGCAAACAGCTGCATCAGTCGAATTGATATTTTACGAGAGCAATTTGCAAAATTGAGCGCTGATAGCGCAGACGTGCGTATAGAATCCGCGAAAAGATTACAGAAACGAGATAGTGCCCAGAAATTACGGAATGGTCTCCGGAAAGTTCAAAGCTTAAAGTCAGGATATGACAAGATCTTGCAAGCGGAGAGAGAAAAGGATGTCCAAGCAAGTATGAAAGCTATGGTTCAATTTCAGAGCATATTAGACACTGAACCTAAATTGGCCAAGCTCCAATTGGTCGAGCAAATGCTGTACAATACTGATAAGATAAAATATTCACTGGGTCAGGCTGATATTGCTGCTTTCAAGAAGATTCTCATGCAAGATCTGATTACCGAGGTACAGAATTGTGACGTTCATGACACCGAATCAACGCTTCGGCACCGGCATCTACGCGACAAGAGAGTCCTTAGCGATGCAAGTAAAGGTTCGTCTATTGAGACAAACATTGATGCTCTGAGGTCAGATCTCGAACGCACTTTAGACTCATTGTTCTATACCGATCAGGTCGAGACAGCGTTTGCCGAATACAAAGATTCTGTCATAAAGGAAGTGAAAGCAATCACCAAGCGAAACCTACCGGCAGGTGAAGACGACGACATTCGCTCTACTATCAGTGGCCAAACGAACCGAACCATTTCCGATAAAAGCAATATACTTGCAAAGTCATTGCGGATGATGACTGGAGAGAATTTCAACAAGATGCTTCGGAATATCTACATGCAGACTTGCGTTTATGTTCGTCGACTTTCGACGCAACAAAAGGTTTTAATCGATCTGATTTCTAGCTCAACGAGCAACTTTTCTATCAGCAGCCAAGACAGTATCTATTCGAGCCAACTTGCTCTGACGACTGCAGAAATCTGCCAGGCTCGGATTGTGAAATTACTAAACGTCAGAGCAGGAGTCAATATGGACATGACAGTCTCCGAAATGCAAATTTTTTACGAACTGAATAAGATCTTCAATTCGGAGTGCGAAGCCTTGACTGGTCAATTCGGAACGAACTTACAGAGCATTATAACATCTCAGGTCAAGTCTTTTTATGATCGCCTTGCGATTACCTTAATCCAGACCATAGTGGCCACGATTGAAATGGACACTTGGCAGCCTGCTTCGCTCAATGAGCATATTCAGACAACTGTCGATTCATTGCTCGATGCGACGGTTAATAACCCTATCAGGTGGTCTGAGCCCTTGAACAGTTATCAGGTCACTAATGACAGTCTGTCAGGTAACCTGAAGAGTGTGGCAGTGCAAAGCAAGAAATTCGTGATGCCTTTGAGTGCTGCAGCGCTGCTGGCTGCCATAGAACAGTTCTTGAGTCTTGCTCAATTGCTGCCTACGCTGCGAGTTGAGTGTGTGAATAGCACTATCGAGCTATTGCGTCTCTTTAATTCACGATCCTGCCAACTTATACTTGGAGCGGGTGCGACCCGCAGTGCCGGGCTGGAAAGAATCACTGCAAAGCATCTCGCTGTGACGTCTCAAGCCCTTGCTATGGTTATCCTCCTAGTGCCTAGCTTCAAAGCCCACCTTCAAAGATTATGCGGCACTTTCTCAGCTCTTGCAGAATTCGATAAATTGTTGCAGCTATATGAGGAGCACAGAGCGGAGATTCATGACAAATTGATCTCGATCATGGAGGATCGAACCATTCAAATTTGCAGACAATTAGCAGAGTGGCTTGCATTGACACCCAGCACAACCACCAACGGTGCAGGCGATGTCAGTGGTTATATGACGGCGCTTGTCAAGGTGGGTATGTACAAATTTTTTTGAGGCAGAAACTTACCTGAGATAGGACACGTTGGTTCTAGCTAGAGTGCTATCCAAGTTTTTAGAGCAGGACGCTTTGGAGTCCATTCTAAAAACCGTCATTGACCTGGAGGAAACCAGGCTTGTTGCGGAATATCAGAGAGCTTCAAAGAATCCTGAGATCATTCGGCAGATTCATCTGGACAAGGCACATTTCATCGAGAAGATTTCGACCATCAAGAAAGATACAGGCGCCATCTTACAAGCACAGGATGAGAATGGTATGGAGCAGGCCAAGATCTCGGAGAAAGATACACCAAGGAGCTCATGATATAAAAGTCTTCCGAACGAGAGAGATTATTTAATTCATAGGCAAAGTGAACATGCATGGTTGATCGTCTCTTCTTGTTGTTGTGCTTCTAGACATAGCCATCGAGATCTCGTAGAACAAGATCTTGAAATATAACCTCTTATTTCACCAGGTCCTCCTTCAGTGTAACACCGAGCTCTTCTCTTAATGGCTTCAATTCTGCAAGATACTGAGCGTATTGACCCTTGTTCTCGACCTTTTGCGCGATTCCTTCGAAGATGCGAACTGAAGTTGCAAAGTCATTGACTCTTCGCGAAGCCTTGAGAGCTTCCTCGATGACTCCTACCGAGGGAACAAGGTCGTATGCGAAGCAGTTGTTTAGCCCACGTTGCAGCTCGAAAAGATCTTCGACTCCGGCAAAGAACTTTTCGTATCGCTGCGAAAATGATTCGAAGGATTCCTCTTCGTGAGCGCCAGAGTAAGCTCTTCGTGAAACGATTGGCGCAGTCGCGAATCTGATTGATGGTCGAGCGCTAAGAACGGCGGATGATCTGAAGGCTAGAAAACAGCGGTTAGACCACAATACAAAGCAGAAAATGTTGTGCTCACCACGAAGCATCTTGCTTCCACTTATATAGTTTATTTCGTGTATTCAAGTCTGAACATGACCATGAGAGCCGGAAGTTAAGAGTCGGTCAGCCGGAAGAGACTTTGGAGCTCCCTACAAACATCCCGTCCTTAATCCACGAAATCATAGTTCGCTCTCGATGGAAGACACAGGTCTTGGGGTATCGAGCGTATCTTTAGTCAAGGTCCATTACCTTCAATTAGAAGTCTTTTATATAGCAATAAGTTACATTGCTCCAAAGACCCAGTTCTTTGACCCTTCGAGACACAGATACGCAGCCTGGCCGTCACTTCTTGGCAGTCAAGTGACTTCACTTCGTTATAGCAACGCAGGATAACCATCACGACATACTGACTTTAGAGCACGAATCGTTTCTAACTGGGAGCACTTTTGTGTCCCATAAATTGTTTTCTTGTACAGATCTAGCATACTGAGACGTACGACATTCAAGAAATGCTTCCACATGCACGAATCAGAGCTATCCTCTTCACGTCTGCAGCTGTTTTAAATGTTCCCTTCGGCGATCTCAGGAGGCATACGGAGAAATTCAGCTTTGCGTGGTTTCTAGCAGTCCATGCTGCGGTTCCACTCGTGATCGCTCTGCGAAAAACTCCATATTTCGCAATAGTGCCTAAAAGAGCAGCATTGCCATGGTCCCTGTCTGGAGCTGTCGTTGGTCAGCTCCTCGGAGCTCGAGCTGCCGAGCTCTATGAAGATAAAAGCGTACCGATACAAGACCTAGGCACTCGTGCCGAATGGGCTTGAATGTTATGGTTCAACTGATTTAGTTTTCAATCTGAGAGCAATACGAGCAGCGGGCTGGGTTATAGACTGTATCGATATATAGCTAAATAAGATGACAATAGGGCATTCGAATTGTCAGGCTCTACCTCATATAGAATTAACCTAAAGCACGTCTCGGTCAGTAGCGGCAATAGATAACACCGAAATGAGAAGCACGAGCGTTGCACTGGCGTTAAGCGAGGAGTCCGATGTTTTCGCACGCGGGCCGGTCAAATTGCAACTCGTTTACCCTCGCCCTCTCGACACACTACTCTCTCTTTGCCTACTCGTACCCTACGACTTCGTCGACGGCATTGTCACGGTCTGATTCGCTGACAGGAACGATTCTGTGCACACATGGCATCCATCGGTTTTCCGACAATCGATAGGCCGTTCGGCATATACCTTTGGCCAATCTTTGACGATTTCTGGCTCGCTGTGACCGGTACCAGGGCTTCAGACTTTGAGTTTGTGCCTGGTAAAACATTCCTGTCGACATGGCAAGAAGTTGTAGCGGCGATTGTCGCGTACTATGTCATCATATTCTCCGGTAGAGAGTTTATGCGGTCCAGGCCAGCCATGAAGCTGAACTTTTGGTTTCAGTTGCACAACATCGGCTTGACCCTGCTTTCTGGGCTCTTGTGGGCACTGCTCTTCGAACAGATCTTTCCGATCATCGTCCGACATGGAGTCTTCTACTCGATCTGCAGTCCAGGGGCATGGACTCAACCCCTCGTCTTCATTTACTATGTAATTTGGTCGTGCTACGTTATCAATCACCACTGATCGGTCGCAGCTGAACTATATCACGAAATACATCGAGCTTATCGACACCATGTTCCTTTTCCTTAAGAAGAAGCCATTGGCATTCTTACATACCTATCATCACGGCGCGACTGCCGCGCTCTGTTGGACTCAATTGCTCGGACAAACTTCAGTCGTAAGTACACAAGTTTGAGAATCTGTGAGGTTCGCTAATGTAGTCAGTCATACGTTCCTATTATTCTGAATTTGACGGTACACGTGGTGATGTACTTCTACTACTTCCTATCCGCCAGAGGAATTCGAGTTTGGTGGAAGGAATGGGTGACCAGGATCCAGATTATACAATTCGTTATCGATCTCGGATTTGTCTACTTTGCATCATACACCCATTTCGCGATGGTCTACTTCCCCTGGGCACCAACTGTCGGTGATTGCACAGGCAAGGAGTACGCTGCATTGATGGGTCTCGGAATCCTGAGTTCTTACCTTTTGTTGTTCATCAGTTTCTACATCAGGGTCTATTCGAAGAAGGGTCCACGAGCTGCAAGAAAGTCCATTTCGAGTGGCGAAATTGCTATTGACCCTAAAGTAAGTGTGACATAACACGCGCCAATTTTTCACTAATAGCTTATTAGTTCACCGATTCCGTGCAAGCCAGTCTCGAAGACACTTCTGCAGCACGAACTTCCGGCACGAATTACAAGTCACCCGTGACCCGCTCTCGCAAGGCGTAGAGGAATACATCAAAAGTCGTGTGGAAAGAGCATAGTCGTGAGGGAAAAGTACAGCGAACATTAAAAGGTTCGGTACAGTTATATGGGGAGAGAAAGGTTGCATAATTTCAAGGATTTTAGTAATTACGTGAAGCATTCCGAGACTAGAGCTACTGCCTTGTCAAGAGCGACTTCACAACAAAAGAATGTGATGCCCATTGCTACCGCTCCTGCCTCGATTAGTGTTGTTCATCAAGCGTTTGGCTACTGCTCACCATCGCCACGCGCGGAAGGAAAACTGATGGCATACTCTATCAGATTTGGGAATGTCCCCTTTGGCAAGATCATGGTAGGCAGTCTACCATACCAGAATGAAGATGTATATTTCACCACTAAATCATCATCAGCTGTGATCCGTACCGCGAGTGATATGCTTCTGACGGGTATATAGAGCCCAAACAGCCCAGAGATAAGACGCATTCTCCTTCTTCTCGAGAGTTTCCAACTGCATGATCTCTGATCTTAACGTCATGAGCGCTCTCTGATCTATCGGCGTCTCTTTTGTAGTCTCTTCGGCCTTTCCGCGAAGCTTGGCCAATTTGTCTCGACGGGCACGAATCTCGGACGGACGCAGTAACAACGCTATAGGAAGTTTTTTCAATATGAGATGCAATACAACTAGAAACACCACGAAAGCCAACATTTCCTGTGCTGAAAAGTCCTTGCTACCACGGTGTATTGATACAACGTGGTGTCTTATAATGGTAGCACACTTACTGACTGGCTGAACCTCAATGTCGGCTATTGAATTGTAACTTTATCCACAGTCTGAGCCACAGACTGTAGAAGACAAAACACGTGTCAAAAAAAAAACGTCTTTCGTACATCAATTCTAGTTTTGTAGGTATATTGATCATCAGTATTTAAGTCTATGTGCGACAGCGACTTGAGAGCATTTAGAGAAAGATCTAAAAGTCCTCAACTTTGGCAGACGGTTTATCAATATTCGAGAACCAGATAGGCTTGCAATCTTCCTGATCCAGACCGGTGCCGTCCGTGAACGAATAAGCACAGGCAGAAGAGCACTGGTCGAGTGCTGGGCAGTTCCAATAGGGAATATGCCGGTACCCAACGTCATCAAAGAAATGTATCTTGTTCTTGTCTTCCATGAGGCCTAAAGCAATGCTGTGTACCGGCGCATCGCCCCATCTCTCGTAGAAGAATCCGCCTGCTCGATCGAGGGTCCCAAAGAAGTCTTCGTATTTCTGGCTTCGCCAAAATTCCATATTGGCAATCTCGAAGTTTGACCAGAAGTGACAAGTGCTATATCCATTCGCAGCGCTGTAGTGACTACCACGAGAAGAATCCTTTAGCCAATGCAAAGAGTTATTTTCGTGCACATGTTGAGGATATTCAGCGACAAATTCTTCGACGGTGGGCCATAAAGTCTCAATGGACTTGGGAGAATCGTAAATGTTGATGACGAACCCGTACGTTTTGTCGTGCATCTCCATAAATCGGAAAACGTCATAATCAATGTCACAAAAGAATTGCACTTCTGGCTCGACTCTCCAATACCATTTCAACCCTGCGAGAGCAGGATGTCTGTAAAACATACCAGAGTTCCAGCGGCACATTTGCCTATAGCTTAAAAGATGGTGGTATTTGACGTCCGCGGCCTCCAACATATCGAATGAAGCCTCGAGTAAATCTGGATGTATCCACGAAGGTACCTCCCAGTGCTCATCCGGTATCACCTCATATTGTACCTTTGCATTCGTGAGTGCTGCAGTCCTCGTCTTGAATTCCGCAGTGAATGGCTCATCATTGAAAAAGATCCAAGGGTAATTGAACTTCTGGTTGAATGTACGCTCCAAGTCTTGAATGCTGCCAATAGCAAGATCAAGCTCCGAATTCCTGACCAGCATAATTAGCGCTGCATCAGCCCTCTCGTCAGACTTGAGAGGCTTCTCTAGAGGCTCAGAGCCTTTTGTTATTGGGCTGTTCTGCCCTTTCTTCAGGCCATCAGGTACGATCTCCGTACTACTATTGTTTGAGATGATAAGCATGAAAATAGAGATGAATGCGATAGTCAGAACGATATATGAGACATATTTACGAAACAGTAGACCGCGCATCAAGCCTCGTGTATACTGCTGATGAAGGCAGCTTCTCAATCACTTCTGCAGCCGTATATACGCTGTAACGTGAATAGGTAAAGCCGCCAAGCAACGGCCCAAAATTGTTGAGATCTGTACTTCAGCACAGACGTTCAAGAAGACAATATGAATCGACTGGCTCTTTATGTATCTTTGGCAGGAACTCAGTTGTGCAACCTTACCTTGACCGCTCACGGTACCGTCTTCTAATGCCGGATTTAATATTGATGGGAGCTCCCGCGATTCAATTGACAAGTGTTAATATCAAGAAGCACATTTCAGGAATTCTTTCAAATTCAACCACAGAATCACATAACCATGGCAAGAGAACAGACTTTCATTGCTATCAAGCCAGACGGTGTCCAGAGAGGTAAGTCTCAATTGTTAGAACTCTTTACTGGACAATCTGCTCACTCCAACCTTCAGGACTCGTCGGAGAGATCATCTCCCGATTCGAGAAGAAAGGCTACAAGCTTGCTGCTCTCAAGCTTTGCACCCCAGGCCAGGCTCATCTCGAGAAGCACTACGAAGATCTGTCATCCAAGCCTTTCTTCGCTGGTCTCGTCAAGTACATGAACTCCGGTCCTATCTGTGCCATGGTCTGGGAGGGTACCGATGCCGTCAAGACTGGACGAACTCTGCTCGGTGCTACCAACCCGTTGGCTTCCGCTCCAGGAACCATCCGAGGAGACTTTGCCATTGCCGTCGGCCGAAACGTCTGCCACGGATCTGACTCTGTCGAAAACGCCAAGAAGGAGATTGCTCTCTGGTTCAGCGCCGATGAAGTCAAGTCATGGTCGAAGCAGGATGAGTCTTGTAAGTGCTCCGATCTAAGTTATGACACAGTCTTCTGACATCACAGGGGTCTACGAGGATTAAATTATTTGTGAAAGTCTTCCAATAGTATATATACTTAGTGACCGTACAATGAATCAATCAGTCAGACAAATCAGACACAACGAGCCACTTCGATCAGCTCAGCATATTCATCGAATCCAGCTTCTTGTGTGAGCGCCTTCTCTGCTCAGGCAGTCAGGTGCAGGCGATTCACGCTGTCCTGCGTCTAAGGACGCGATACATGCGATTTGAGTTACGTTACCACACATTGCCATTTCTGGCTGTGATCGTGGCACATGCTGTTCAACGTGATGTATCATTATTGTCCTCCTCTGCCCACATGATAGTTCTTCCTTCAGCGGCAGCCCAAACTTTAGTATCATCGTGCATCAGGGAGTACTCTTGATTGACGAGAACGGGTGAAACAGCACGATATTTCAGAGACTTTGGTCTCCTGCCAAAAGCAGTTTCAAACACATTTGCCAGTAACGTTACTATTGTGATCAGCTCAGAGGCTCTGCGTTGGGATCGAATGTGATTTACTGTTCAATGGTCCATGTACAACGAGGTCATTTTGTCCTTCTACTTCTCGACACCATTGACGATCATAATGGATCTTGTGAGAATTGAAAGTCAATGCTGAGTACCGAAATAGTGTAACCTCCGATGCTTTGACCTTGCCTACCACTGTACCTTTCAGGATCTCGTGCGGCTGAACAGCTCTCTGTGGCACTATCTCTTTTGTTGATTCACGGAAGAGCCATGATCGCATATCGCTCAAGGCCAAGCCTTGTTCATTATGGTAATCCTTTTTACCAGTGACAACGATCATGGTCTTGCCATCTCTAGTCCGCTTGCTCTCCACCTTTTCTAGACTGGTGATTTCTTTGACGGATTGTCCCAATCTCAAAGGATTCTCAGCGACCCAGATCATCTTCCCGCCGCTCCACATTCTCCTAGTGAAAGGCTCTCCAGGATTGAATGTCTTGTCCGCACCGTCCGTACTCAATTGAGTCTCGGCAAGAATCGGATTGAAATAGATGAGATGAAAACATGGCGGCAAGATGTCACCGTCGATTAAAGGACGGTCTACAAACAGTCTGAAGTGCTTCAGAGTCGTTTGCAACTTGCTGGCATGCACAGTATCGAGAATCTGGGTACGCGTCGACGTGACATTCTTTGTCTTTAGAGACTCTATCAATAAGTATGGCGAAGTTCGCAAGATGTCAGATACACGCATCCTGAACTGAGATGTTGACTCGGTCACTGACACGTTTTCATCCGAGTGCAATCCGACCTGACGTTGTTTCGGCGCTGCTAGTACTGTAATTCGGCCAGCGTATCGTCTCCGGATGTATCCGTATATCACAATTGATGTGGCCCACGACTACGATCGGCTAAATCACAGCATATTGAAAGACGTCCCTCAATGATCGTGCCTCTACATAGCACGTTCTTGATCGATCAGACTGCGCTTGAACAATACGAATATTTCAAATGCTGCCAAAAGTATTTCAGTTGTTTGTGCATGGTGTTTTGATATTTGTGAGCTCGCGAGTCAAACGCCAATTTTGAAATTTGCTCCTTCAATCCACTTGCCATTGAGGTGATACTTCTACATGTCTATCAGCGCGTACCTTCGCTCCTGCAAAGGCATTCTCCGATCTGTTGCCAACGGGACTGCCGTACAAAAGCTGACAATTGTCGTTGGCAATGAATCCGCCGATCTTGACTCATGTGTTTCCTCCATTGCTTACGGTTATCTTCAATCAGTAGCAGGTTATGCTGACAGAACCGTGATCCCAGTACTCAATCTACCTCGTGAAGATATCAAGCTTCGACTGGAATTGAGCCAACTACTGAAAAGCGCTGATTTGCTTGAAACGGATCTGATATGTCGTGACGAGTTGCCTAATGGTAAGAATTCGGAGACGTTGCAGCTCACGCGAATTCGTACTGATTCTCCTAGAGCTGAAGAAGTCGACACACGGTCCATCTTTTATTCTCGTCGACCACAATCACTTCAAGATACCAGGATTTGATGGAAAAACTATCAGCGTAGCCGGCATAATAGATCATCACGTTGATGAAGGTCTTTATGAGGATGCATCTCCAAGGATTATTCAGACTTGTGGTAGTTGTACTTCCCTTATCGTGAAACATTTCTCCGGGCTCTGGGAACAGGGTCTGATTGAGAGCGAGGCGCAATTGTCCAAGATGGCCCTCAGCGCTGTAAGTATTTATTCCTTGAAGTGGTAAGAACATGACTGAACGAGAAGATCCTGGTTGACACTTCGCGACTCACTAACCAAGCTACTGAAACAGACTTCGATGTAGTGAAGCTCCTCGAATCCAGGCTGCTTTCAACTCAGGATTGGAATGAGGACGATCAGTACAAGTCTCTACAAAAGGCCAAGAGAAATAACGAAGGCCTTACTGTTAGACAGCTTCTCAAGTACGAGCAACACTACTGGATCTCCTAGTGCTAACCATAGTCAGGCGCGATTATAAGGAGTGGGACCTTGGATCGGAAATAGGTCTTTGGGGAATCTCTTCAGTCACCACATCTTTAGATCAAATTCTGAGTATGGATCACTGGCAAGAAGCCGTCAAAGCGCACGGAGTGGATCAACAGCTGGATGTGCACATGATTATGGTAAGGTTCCACAAACTGTAGAGGTACAAACTCATGAGCGATAGACGAAACATGGCGAGAAAGAATTATTCATTCAGCTTGTGAACGTCGAGAAATCGCAGTATCTCCAGAAGTTCATGGATCTTGCTATCGAACAGATGAAGCTTACACCCTGGAACCAAGGCACCTATGTTGGTCCTGAACTGTATGCTTTTCAACAAGGTGATCTCAGTGCAACGAGAAAAAAAGTTGCGACCATATGCCAAGCCATACGTCACTGAGCGTCGGCGTGGAGCTTAGATCCCTCAATTAATATTGCATCAAATCATTCAAGGATGTGCCGAGGGCTGTATACAAGTCAGCCTAGGCAAGGCGTGTGAGGACTCAACTAGCCGTCAAGTCTAGATTTAGACAAGCTTAGCTTTATTGTTGCTGCAATATTTCATCTGATATCCTAGATACGGTCTATATGTCTATACCTGCATCCTACGATTTGACGACCAGGCCTTCATGCCTCGCTATACAGCACATAAAATTTTATACTATTGGTCAGTCTTGATATTGACCTGGATCGCAATTCTCGTCGACCACATGTCGTTTCGATCTCCTCTTTCCATTACTTTTCGGCTTCGCTTCGCTAGGACGTTTGTTAACTTGTAATCCTGGCTTCAGTTCCAACGAGTCCACGGCGAAGGCGGGTAATATCGTAGCTTGATCATTTGGCTCGACTTTGATGTCGACCTTTGTACTGATTGGGCCTGGAGATTCGGGCTTATCATCATCTGTCAAAGATTGTTCAATTTTTATGGACGTGGTCTTGAATGCTTTGAGATCAGCTGTAAAGAGGACCGAGTGCGCCCAACCAGCATAATCACCCCATAAATCGATGAAATAACTCTTTATCTGATCATATACTGGCTTGGTCATCGTTGAGCCTTTTACTCTGATTTTGTAATCACGTTGTGCTATTTGCAAAACGTGCGTGTCTACTGGCACAGCCTATCTCCAGTCAGAAATGGAACGAAGATTTTCCTGATTGACTTACTGAATGCTTATCGAGCGACATTAGACAAACGCAGTCTGCAACCTTAGCCCCAACCTAGTTATATCAGATCACAAGTCTTTACACAACAAGAATTTGATTACGCCTGTGAACTGCATCAGAGCCGCATGTGCTTCTTCGTAAGATTTTGATCGCATACTGTGGAGGTACTGAGGAGGCAATTGAGCTACTTGCTGTGCGGTGGCCGCAATAAACTTCGCCCGGTATCCAAAACCTAGCTCGCGTAGCTCTGATGTCAGAGTAGAATGAAGCAAATTGCCAACGTCTGGAAAGCTATAATACGTCTCGCCATCGACAGTGGCTATCTCGGTACCATAATGTTTGCATAAGTTCTGAACCATCTGCGTTATTCGCGAGATGTGATTATTGGAAGAACATATGAACGAAAGCAGATTCTCGAATGGATCTTGTCTCAGCATTCTCAATCCCAGGAATTCGGTAGAGACTTGCCGGAAATGAGGATCTCTTTTACTCCAGTGCCGGTAAAGGGCTGAGAGATCTACATCAAGATTCAGATAATCGTGTAGTAACTCCCTAGTATCATCATGTGCAGGGACGGCGATCCCTCGAGGATATACGCTGGTGTAACTTATTTCCGTACCAGATTGTACTAAGGTTACAACACGATCCTTGAGCGAAGAGCGGAATATGACCAGCGAAGAATCCGGAGAATTTATCCTCTTCCAACGAAAAGATTGACCACACTTCAGAGTAGTTTCCAATCTCAAATCTGATGGCACGATCTTGAGTATATTTGTGTTCATCTCAACGATGCAGATCTGTGCGCTCGAATGATGCCGACTGTTCAACGCAATGTGGAAATTGTGTAAATGTCCCTGTATTCTTTAGATCAGTAGAGGCGTTTCTCGTCCTGTACTTGACGAGCGAGCTATGCAGTGCACTAGAGCGGCAAATCCCATGATCGTGTGGAGCCTTTAGGCTGCAGTGTCTTGCAGAGTGAATTTGGCGGGAGGGGTACGATTCGAGGATGAAGCTTAGCAACTTGCGCCCACTACGTAGTAGATTTACAAATCTTCGACATCAGGGCAACAACTTCCGTGAACCTAGCTCCTGTTCATCCAGTATTCATCTCGACTCTGCAATGTGCGCATAGGCGTCCGTCGCCTCTTCGCAAGTTAGCGCGCCTGCCTCACTCTCGGTCAAGACAGCATTTGAACTGCCGACAATAAGCTTGGACAGCACGACCTTGGCCAAAGACTTTACAGCTTCAATGATGGCGATAAAGGACAGGTGTCAAAACTACATGAGGCAATTGCACGACTTGCGGCGACAGCAGCTATCATTTGATTTTTTAACGCTACACTATGCCTATATCATAGGCATGACTCTCCTCGGGAGTCTGTTGGTAATTCATCCTGCTCTGAATTGGTTCACCTTCTGATGTGATAGATCTTCGCTGGCGGAAATATCAGATATATCAATGCTTTGTTCCTGTCGAGCAGTTGCTGCACACAAGCAGGACTCACTCCACTGGACATCAACGACTTGAACTCCTGGCAACAGACCTGCCTATTCCTGTTACCTTGCTTGACGAATCCCATTGTGATCCACTCCGCGACCGCTTTCGTCAGATTATATTGGTTTCAGAAACGATTCGCACATATTGTGAAAGAAACCAATATGAAGTTGAATCTGCGAAAGACAAAATCTAGAGCTGTATCTATGGACAACGAAGAGCGAGGTGTTGGAGGAAGGGAGATCCGTGTGCTCTTCGATTCTGGTCGTAATCAGCAAATGTCTAGTCATCCCAAAGGCCTTGAAGCCAACGATGCAGCATCTGATACCCAGACCCACAAACGTAAAGCATCAGCAAGCACGACAGGCGAACGCCTCTCGTTCACTGGCATAATGTCCCGGAGAAGTACGCTCCCAAAGGATGACGCCCTCGATCGCTTGGTGGTTACGGAAAAGGCGAAGAGCTCGGATCAATCCGCCAGCAGCAGTGAGCTGTCCCATGACACAGGGCCCAGTGGTGAAATTGAAAAAGGAAGGCGCGAAAAAGACAGCGAGCCGACCACTGTCGTACGACGTGGGAGCACTTTTAGTCAGGCAGTCTTAAGTGATGACGATGATGCTGATGACGCGATCGACACTGAGGAACATGCTGGCCATGAGGAAGCAAATGAAGCGGAGCACAAGTCTTCGGACGTGGTACAAGCACAAGGACAAGGACAACCTCGGACTACTGCCGATATTCGTTTCGCCGAGCTGCCAGTGCCACGTAAAAACAACGTCCCAGAAGATAGTACGAATGCACACCCTCAAGCTGAATCTGCAAGTACAAGGATAAATTCCATCACTCTAGATCCTACTTATTCCCTGAACAGATCACGCACGGCAGAACTGAATAATTCGGGCGATCCGGACTTTATGCAAGACTCAGGTAGTGGGCCGACTGAACGTGGAGGTCGAAATGCTCGTATCCACAGGCGTCGGCCCTCTTCAACATCGAGATTTGGCGGTCGCTCGACAACCTTGGAAAGAACGATCACCACGGCTTTCCGTAGGCGGCGTGATAGTAGTCCTAGTCGCCGTTCCACGAGCAGAAATCGAGATGTCCCGCTACCCTACATATCATTTCAACCTACCATTGGCCGGAATTCTGCCTTTACTTCACTAAACAGAGAACAACGCGCAGAGCTAGGTGGTATAGAGTACCGAGCTACTAAAACTTTGTGCGGCGTCCTCGTAGGCTATTTCTTTGGCTTCCACCTCTTGGGATTCGTCTGCTATATCTGTTTCATCTATACAGCGCAACAATACATCCCTACAGTGGCTTCAACTGGTTCGCCTCGAGGCTGGTGGTCGCTTTTCACTTCCGCTTCAGCACTCAATGATCTTGGTCTTACGTTGACATCAGATTCATTCGTCTCATTTCAGAATGCATCATTCCTGCTCATGCTGACATCCTTCCTGATAGTCATCGGTAACACGGGTTTTCCCTGTATGCTCAGATTTGTGATATGGTTTCTATATCGAATATGGCCTTCAAGTTCTCCTATCAAGGAAGAATACGCCTTCCTGTTGGACCATCCGCGGCGATGTTTCACTCTACTCTTCCCGAGCTCTGCGACTTGGTGGCTTCTCGTAGTCTTGATTGGGCTAAATGGTTTAGACCTTCTGTTGTTCATAGTCCTCGATCTTGGCAACGACGCTGTCACCAATATACCAGTCGGCTATCGTATTGTTGATGGTCTTTTTCAGGCTTTCTGTACAAGAACTGCGGGCTTTTCCGTGGTCAATATCTCTTCTTTGCATTCTGCTATCCTGGTCTCGTACATGATCATGATGTAAGTGGACTGTCCAGAGATCTCCACTGCGCATGCAATGCTAACATTTACAGGGTATGTTGCCACCTTTGCAACTCGATAGAGTCTGACATCTTAGTATATCTCTGTCTTTCCCGTGGCGATCAGTATTCGTCGAACCAATGTTTACGAGGAGCGTAGTCTTGGCATATATTCTGCAGAAGACGAAGACAATCAGCACGGCCAGTCCTTTATTGGTACTCACGTTCGAAGTCAGCTTGGTGTATGCATCCCAGACCTTCTGAGACATCCTTGCTAACTTGGAAACAGCATGATCTGTGGTATGTGTTCTTAGCACTTTTCATCATATGTAAGATCTTCTTTCTCCAATTTAGTTCTCCCTGACCAAATAGGGTAATCTTCGACCAGCCGAACTTCTTTTTTTCAAGCACTAACCCCGGAAGTATTATAGAAAATCCGGAAATCCAGAACTCTAATCTACAGTCATTCAATATCTTCAATGTTCTATTCGAGATCATTTCGGCATATGGAACGGGTATGTCCAATCGTCTAAAGGTACAAATGAGAGTTCTCACAGCGATATAGTCGGTCTCTCAATTGGCTACCCAGGCGTCAATTTCTCGTTCTCGGGTGAATTCCACACACTGTCCAAGCTTATCATCATTGCGTTGGAAATTCGTGGACGTCATCGAGGTCTCCCATTGAAACTGGATCGTGCAATTCTCCTCCCAAGCGAAAAGCTGATAGAAAAAGGTATCCTCGCCTGTCAGCCTATGGAATCTATGCTTACACTATACAGAGGAGGAAGACGCTGATCTAAGGTTGGGCTCCCGGAGCATGTCCCGATCCATGGCCCGACAGAACTCCACACGAGAAAGGCAAGATTAGTCTTTAGAATGTAAGCCTCAGTCACGGTCATTGCCTAGACATTAACATCATATGTCCACCATAATATTGATGAATCAATTCCCCGCTTCTTTCGCGATTGTGGCTGTACGCCCACAACTCCCGAGTATCGGAGCTCCCACGAAAAATTGTCGGTCGCTCTCCTTAGCTGATTCTGGTGCAAGTAGCTGTAGGTCATATCGACGGCCTCAGCTTCGGCCAGAAGATGTTCAACGGTGACGCAGACAGTTCTTTTGATGTCTTTTCTTCAACTCCCGAGCTTCCTTTGGGGAGGACTTCCTCCAAACGTACTGCCAGGGGCGAAAAGCGCGTCAACAGCTCGTCGAACGCAGAGTCTGAGTTGAAGCGAAGTCGGATAGATGCGTCCGTCAAAACACAAGCTGTGCAGGTCAGTGTTACGGATGAGTTCGATCAAGAAGCTGCCCGAAAGGTTGCTCCGACAAAGGATAATGCAAGTGATCAGCCATTAGTACTGAAACATCAAGTAAGGCATCAAGTTGCGCTTCCTCCAAACTACGCCTATATTCCGATATCTCAACATCAGAAGCCCGAATTTCCAGCAAAATCTTATCCCTTCACCCTCGATCCTTTCCAGGCGACTGCAATCGCCAGCATCGAGAGGAATGAATCCGTTTTGGTGAGTGCGCACACTTCGGCAGGAAAGACCGTTGTGGCGGAATATGCTATTGCACAGAGTCTCAAGAACAAGCAAAGAGTGATATATACTTCGCCAATCAAGGCCTTGTCAAACCAAAAGTATCGGGAGCTATTGGAGGAGTTCCAGGATGTCGGCCTCATGACTGGAGATGTGACAATCAACCCCACGGCGTCCTGTCTAGTGATGACCACGGAGATTCTAAGATCCATGCTATACAGAGGCTCCGAAGTCATGCGCGAGGTGGCCTGGGTCATCTTCGACGAGATACATTACATGCGTGACAAAGAAAGAGGTGTCGTGTGGGAAGAAACGATAATTCTGTTACCGGACAAGGTTCACTATGTTTTTCTCTCTGCTACAATTCCCAACGCTATGCAATTTGCAGAATGGATCGTCAAAACACATTCACAGCCCTGTCATGTAGTCTATACCGACTTTCGCCCCACGCCTTTGCAACATTATCTATTTCCAGCTTCGGGCGACGGAATTCATCTCGTGGTTGACGAGAAATCGCAATTTCGTGAAGACAACTTTCAGAAAGCCATGGGTGCACTCGTTGAAAATATGGGTGATGACCCTGCGGCTTTGCCGTCAAAGAAAGCTGGTAAAAAGGGAAAGACGGCGAAAGGAGGTGTCAAAGGACCTAGCGATATCTACAAGATCGTCAAGATGATCATGGTCAAGAACTATAACCCCGTAATTGTCTTCTCCTTCAGCAAAAGGGAATGCGAAAATCTCGCCTTGCAGATGAGCAAGCTCGATATGTGCGATGACGTGGAAAGAGACAACGTGTCCAAGATCTTCACAAATGCAATGAATTCTCTGTCAGAGACAGATAGGAAATTGCCTCAAATTGAGCACATACTTCCTCTATTGAGGCGTGGTATCGGTATCCACCATTCCGGTCTTCTGCCTATATTGAAAGAGGTGATTGAGATTCTCTTCCAAGAGGGTCTTATAAAGGTTTTGTTTGCGACAGAGACCTTCAGTATTGGTCTCAACATGCCTGCAAAGACAGTGGTTTTCACGAATGTACGAAAGTTTGACGGCAAGGAGTTCCGTTGGGTAAGTTCTGGAGAGTACATACAGATGTCGGGTCGAGCTGGTCGGAGAGGACTTGATGACCGTGGAATCGTGATACTGATGATTGACGAAAAGATGGAGCCACCCGTTGCCAAGAACATGCTCAAGGGTGCCGCAGACAGGCTCGATTCAGCCTTCCATTTGTCCTACAATATGATACTCAATCTTATGCGTGTAGAGGGAATCAGTCCGGAATTCATGCTTGAACGCTGTTTCTTCCAGTTTCAGAGTAATTCTGCAGTCCCAGAGCTGGAGGCTGATCTGGCGCGCATGCTTGCTCAGGTAGATGATTCTGCGGTCGAGGACGAACAGACAGTCGGCGAATACTATGATCTGAAACGACAGCTCGACTCTTACGCTCAGGATATGAGGGACATCATCAACAATCCTAACTACTGTCTTCCATTCATGCAGCCGGGAAGACTCGTCAAAGTGAAGAACGGCGAATCAGATTTCGGATGGGGCGCCATAGTGTCTTATTCTAAACGAATACCACCCAAGGGAACAACTTCGGACTACCTACCACAAGAGAGTTACATAATCGATGTACTGCTTTGGGTCGCCAAAGAGTCGAGCAAGTCTCACAAGAAGGGCGTTGAGGATGACATGAGACCTGCAGCTATTGCTGAAGAGGGCAAGATGGAAGTTGTATCTGTCATTCTATCGGCTCTAAATGGGATCGGTCACATTCGTATCTTCCTGCCTAAGGATATCAAGAATGTGGAGCAGCGCAATACAGTACGCAAATCGATGCTCGAGGTACAGAAACGCTTCCCGGACGGTATCGCCCTGCTTGATCCTGTGGACAATATGCATATCAACGATGACTCCTTCAAGCAATTGATACGTAAAGTCGAGGTCCTAGAAGCTAGACTGATCTCAAATCCATTGCACAACTCCCCGAGATTGACGGACTTGTATGAGCGGTACTCCAAAAAGATGGAATTGCAAAACTCCATCAAGGACACACGAAGCAAAATATCTGCAGCGCATTCAATCATGCAGCTCGATGAATTGAAGTGTCGCAAAAGAGTTCTTCGCCGCTTGGGATTTACGACAGCGGAAGATGTGATCGAGATGAAAGGTAGAGTGGCTTGCGAAATCAGTAGTGGAGACGAGCTCTTGCTGACAGAAATGATTTTCAATGGTGTATTCAACGACCTGAGTCCGGAGCAATGTGCAGCATTGTTATCTTGCTGTGTTTTCCAGGAGAAGAGCGAGGATGTTCCGAAGCTGAAAGACGAACTTGGAGGTCCACTGAAGATCATGCAAGAAACTGCTCGGAAGATAGCAAAGGTGTCTCAGGAAAGCAAGCTGAATTTGGTGGAGGAAGAGTACGTCCAGAGCTTCAAGCCTGCGCTGATGGATGTTGTCTATGCTTGGGCACAGGGTAAATCCTTCGCGCACATCTGCAAGATGACAGATGTTTATGAAGGCTCTCTGATCCGTGCGTTCCGTAGACTGGAGGAACTTCTACGACAAATGGTTTCAGCGTATGATGCGATTGGAAACGAGGAGATGAGTAAGAAGATGGAGGCAGCCATAAAGACACTGACGAGGGATATCATCTTCTCCTCCAGTCTCTATTTATAATCTTTTGTGTCACGAGCATAGCGAGAGCATGGTATAAGCGTAGTGGGAAGGAGATAGACTTAGAGACATAACGAACGAGTGCTCTGACTGCAGCAATTGTACGACTTCCGGTACGAGCGATACAAGTTTTCGGATACGAAGGCTAGTCTCACGTGATTCGCGATCTAAACAATGATTGAATTGCTCAGATCACAATCACGCACAAGGTCAACAACGCCTTGTAATTGTAGCTGAAGCATCAGACAGTGTATGGTACTGACCGATGCCAATTGAAAATATACAATTTAGTAGCTGCTGAACATTCCCCGTGCAAACGTACCACAGATTTCGTAATTGAGGATCAGCGAGCGCGTCCAGGTTCTGACTCCTAATTGAGAACGATGGCAAGGCTCAATTCGCGTTACTCACACGGCTTGGATAGCCCAAGTACTTCGCTCCTTAGTACGCCGAACTCGATTACGACGCCAATCGCGCGTCAATACGATAGTCTTAGCTTTACCTCTACGCTAGCCCTCTCGCCATTGCCAACCCTTCTCGACCGAGAGCGCAGGCATAGCAGCCATCGACAATCAAAATATCCCGAGGATGTCTCTGAGACAGAGGAGGGCAAGCAAGCGCAGAGACTAAGACTTTGGCGACACGACGCTATTGTACAACATCAGTACGAATCCGCAGCATTCATCGGTGACAAGATTCTGGCCAGGACAAGTAAATTATGCCCAGTCTTTTGAGACCCGCCACTCAAGCTTGTAGACGATCCTAACGATGCCTTTTGGCTGGCGCAGTGCTATTACAACTCGGGACATTATGCAAGAGCACGAAATCTACTAGCAAAACGCGCACTATTAGATGCCAGCGTGGCTTGCCGGTTTCTTGCAGCACAATGCCTCGTGAGTACAGTAAAACTGGTACCGTACTATGACTGAACTGCGCAGATCCGCATGGAAAGATGGACGGAAGCGCTTGAGCTTCTGGGTGAGGACAACCCTTTTCGAGGTGACAATCTGGACCGTGGCACGAGTAAGACGGAAAATGAGCACTGCAAGCATTTAGACTGATACCACAGCTGAGAATGTAAAAAATCTTGATGGCGGAATCAAGCTCGAGGCTTCTATGTGCTATCTTCGTGGAAAAGTATACGCCAACATCAACAACTTTGATCGAGCGAAGCAGTGTTATCAAGAAGCTCTTTTGATAGATGTCAAGTGCTACGATGCTTTCGAAGAACTACTCAGCAACAGTCTCATGACTACGGAAGAAGAGTGGAATTTCTTGGACAGCTTGTCGTTCTCAGGCCTCGAGGATGCTGATGTGGAGTTTGTGAAACTCATGTACAGTATGCGACTCAACAAGTATCGAGGAGGCGATGCTTTTGATAATGCAGAGAGCATTCTTCAGAAAAAGTACGGGCTCATAGACAATCCAGATCTTTTGCTTGCGAAGGGAGAGTTGCTCTTTACACAATGTCGATTCGCTGAATGCTTGCAGTATACCCGAAAGTAGGCTTCCGATCGAGTTGCGACACATCCAGGTCTGACATGATTAGAATTCTAGAGCTGGATCAATACAAACTCAAAGCACTGCCTTTGCATTTGACGTGCTTACACGAGCTGGGAAGGAAGAACGACCTCTTCCTGCTATCACATGATATGGCAGATCGACATCCTGAAGAACCAGTGACCTGGCTGGCAATCGGCATCTACTACATGAGTATTGACAAAGTCGCCGAAGCTCGACGTCACTTCAGTAAAGCCTCCGTCATGAACCCAAGATTTGGCGCTGCCTGGATTGGCTTTGCGCACTCTTTCGCCACAGAGGGAGAACATGATCAAGCCATTTCAGCTTATACTACAGCCTCCAGATTGTTCCAAGGGTATGAAATCGTCCATCTACTGATTTATGCATCTGATTCTACTAGAACTCACTTGCCCGCGCTTTTCCTCGGCATGCAACATCTACATCTGAACAATGTAATACTCGCCGATGAGTATCTCAATACTGCATACAATATGTGTAAGACCGATCCGTTGTTGCTAAATGAAATGGGGGTTGTCTGCTTCCACAAGCAGCTCCTGCCGCATGCGATTGAATGGTTCAACAAAGCTTTGCAGACTGCGAAAGCCACAGGCAGCGAAGAGACTGCCTGGATTGCCACTCATGCAAATCTGGGTCACGCCTGTCGGAAATTACAGTACGTCCTCTAAACTTGAAAATCAAGGAATTCTATCTAAACCACGTAGCTTGTTTGAGAAGTCTCGAGGACATTTCGCCGAGGTGAGACGTCTGGCACCCCTTGACTCGACATCATATGCAGCTGTCGGTTTGATCTGCCTGCACGAAGGAGAAATAGATGAGGCCATCACTAATCTCCATCGAGTCAGTAGTCCCTTGACACTATCAAACTATTGGTTGACCCTTTCTAGGCACTGGCCCTGGCACCAGGGGATGCCCTTGCAACAGAGCTCCTGTCTAAAGCTCTCAGCGACTCGGCGACTATTGCACAGCTGGAAGACACTTCGAACGACGATATGTACTTGCAAATAGACAATCTGTTACTGTCTACCGATCGCGACTCGGAAATTGGAAGTGATTATGGGAAACAGGAAGTACATGACGATGAAGAAGAGGATATGGATTACGAATAATCTCAACTGTTCTCATACTTTTCCGCCTGCGGCCACTTTCAACTACGCTCTTGATCCAGCATGTATCGCTCGAGCCATTCGTGCGCCTGGGACACGTCCATAGAAGAGTCCGTCTTGGCGAGCTTCACACATGCTTTGAACTGCCGCTTTGCTGCTTCAATATCGCCGGCGCGTTCGTAAAGCTCTGCGATTTTGAGCAAGTGGGCGACATCGAGCGCACCATCACCAACAAGTGCCCTACGATATGCTTTGATGGCTTCTCCGAAACGTCCCAATTTTTCGTAGCAGTTCCCTACAGCGCTCCACATCCTGACATCAAGAGGCCTATAAATATTGTCAGCTGCATTGTTCGATGATCGTTGTGGAAAAAAAAAGGGGGTAAATCGTACTTTAGAGCAGCGGCACGTTGAAAATAGTGCAGAGCATAATAATGCATTTCGAGCATCTCATAAGCTTGTCCAAGCCCGTACCATGCCCTGTAATCCTTCCTATTGATATCTTTTTGAAAGGAGTCAGCTCATCATTATCTTTTTGTTTGTATTGGACGGTTGCATACCGACAGCGCGCCTATAGGATTCAATTGCTGCATGTGTGTTTTTCAATTCTACGTATTCGTGACCCATCAAGGTCCATGCAGCGAGGTAGGATCGATTGAGTTTGAGAGCTTTTCTGAAATACGACACTGCTTTTTCGTGATCGGACATGAGACTGTAGTAATTCCCAATGACGCAGCACGTCTCTGGTCGGAACTTGTCGATATCGTAAACTGTTTTAGCCAAGTGACCGAGTTTGGCACGTCGCTCGAGGACGAAGAGCACGTTGGAGTAGACGTCGATCCCGTCCATACGGTACGGATCCAGGTGCATGATTTCATCGAATATGTCTTCAGCAGTCTCGAAATCTTGCGCATTGTAAGCCATCGTGGCGCGCAGTGTCTTTAAGTATAGACTTGTCGGGAACGACGACTCTAAAGCAGTCAATTGACTCTGTATCTCGTCCCCACTCAAATGCAGATCGAGAAGCGTGGCGACGTTGAATATCCTCGCGAGTGGATATTCGGGAAGCTTGTATAAAGTTTTATTGATCTGTGCCAGTAAGCACTGATGCGTTTTTTTCCGGAAGGGAAAAGAAACTTGCACTTGCGGTATCAGGTAGACAGGCAGATAATTCTTGCCAGGCTGCCCAATTGTATGGATTTAGTGTGATTGATTGATGTAGTGAAATCTTGGCAGCTTCGATCTCGTCTAGTTGACGCTGCATCATGCCGTATCTATACGCATTAGATTGTGATGGTAAATTCCCATGAGTATGATTCACAGGTAAAACAGATATGAGTCGCCTTTGTCAGTTGAACAACACTGTTCAAGCTCTGAAGCGAGCGTGGCGATATGGTTATTGACAGCTCTGCCATCGTTGGGACCCAATACTGTCTCTGCACCCTCTTCTTTCTCCTTTTCACCAGCCTTTTTTACTCTTGTCAGCTGCCACACAAAAGTGAAGTGTGACGTGCTGCTTTTCTCACGAGATAACGAGCGTAGAAGCCCAAGAACCGACTCTGATGGTCTGTCAAGTCATGCTTGGCGAGATGTGCAGCACACCTCAAGTACTCGCGACAATCAAAGTATGATTTCGCCAGGGTATATGCACGAGACGGACGGTCACCCCTGAGCGTATGTTGAGCATCTTGGTCTGGGAGGGTGCCTGCAGAGTCATCCGCTGTACTGGCCAACAGTTCAGACAGCCTGTGATCAAATTGTGAGCTCCGAGTCCGGTGCTGGAAACATGAAAGACGCACCATTTTGCAGTATATACAAGACCGCGTGACGAACTCTCCTCGATCGTCCGCAAGAGCGCCGGGGCATCAATCTCCAGCATCGTGTCCGTCATCTAACTCTACAAATAGACTAATCCGACACTACGCATCCATGATACTTGCGTGCTAGCTACTAAGAGAGAAAAGCGTTGTCTTTGTCCAGTGTTGATCACCTGCGCCACCAAAATACTCGAAGTGAATTAGCTTTGGGTGCCAATTGTACGACGGGAACGACGGGTCTCTCGATCTCTCTCTCGCGGGCGCGCGCGCGCGCGCCGGCGAACGGTAAAGAGATAAGAACGACTACAAGCAAGCTGGTCCACCCCCTTTATTTACGTTCTAATCCCTGCTTATTCTGCGCAAAAAAGCGCCTCTTATTTGTCCAATGGATCATTTCATCTCGAGTTTTTCTCCCTTGGTCTCCGAGCTCGTCGAGTACTTGGAGTCGATCAACATGCCGGCGGATGCCGTGGCATGGTACAAGCAGAGTCTGGAGCACAATTGCGTCGGTGGAAAGTTGAACCGTGGGCTCGCCGTGATTGACACGCTTCGTATCTTGACGGGCAAGTCTGAATTGGATGAGGAGACGTATCGAAAGGCCAGCGTGCTGGGATGGTCCGTCGAATTGTTGCAGGCATTCTTCTTGGTTTCCGACGACATGATGGACCAGTCAAAGACGCGTCGGGGTCAGCCGTGCTGGTACCTCATGCCGAAAGTCGGTAATATCGCCATCAACGACGCCTTCATGCTCGAAGCGGCCATCTATTTCCTCTTGAAGAAGCACTTCAAACAGTCGCCCATCTACGTCGACTTGTTGGAACTCTTCCACGACGTCACGTTCCAGACGGAACTAGGACAGATGTTGGATCTTCTCACCGCGCCTGAAGATGAGGTCGATTTGAGCAAGTTTTCACTCTCAAAACACTCCTTTATAGTCATTTACAAGACTGCCTTTTATTCCTTCTATCTCCCCGTGGCACTCGCCATGTTTATGGCCGGAATCACAGCGGAGAAGGACCTGAAACAGGCGCAGGAGATCTTGGTGCCGTTGGGCGAGTACTTCCAGGTCCAAGATGACTATTTGGACTGTTATGGCGATCCCGCCGTCACTGGCAAAATTGGCACTGACATCCTCGACAATAAATGCGGTTGGCTCATCAACAAGGCACTTCAGAAAGCGTCAAAGCAACAGAGAGAACAATTGGATCAGCATTACGGACAGAAAGATCCCGCGTCTGAATCAAAAGTCAAACAAATCTTTCTCGACCTCGAAATCGAGCGTGAATATCACACTTACGAGGAGGCAGTCGTCGCCAAGATCCGTGACGCGATCGCAAGCGTCGATGAATCACGCGGATTGAAGAAGGAAGTCTTTGAAGTCTTTCTCAAAAAGATTTACAAAAGGAATAAATAAAGCCAATATCTCTTAATTCTTCTTTTTCTTTTCTTTGTTTCCCTTAGACAAAAAAAAAAAAGTTTTCAGGAATGCATTTAGATCCTACCCAATTCATCTGCGATGCCACCCATCGAGTAAGTATTATAATCATCGTAACGCATCAGGTTGATGTCGGGTTGTGGCGCACGAGGCATGGAACATTTCAAACAGACTGAATTTCTTGCAAAGTTGTGATACGTGCAATTCTGACAGGCTAAAGAAGAAAAAGTCGTCAGCTTTACACAAAAAGTTTCTTGCAATTGAAGTGCTTACCCCAGTCGCCAGCACGGAATGGAACGTGACCCCCCGTCATGGGTCTCATGGAATTGCTGTGCATGGCAGGAGGTGCGAATCCTCCACCCATGCCACCAGAATGTAAACTCGGCGGAGGGTAGTAAGTCATCGGATCCAAAGTGCCTCCTCCGGACGGATACGAACCTAAGAAAATTCTGTCAGCAAGTGCGCCGGAGTAAAACAAAATGTTTCATGCGTACATCTGAAACATGCCGTTCTTCTCTGAAAGTTGGAGAATCCACATGAAGGACAAGTCCAATCACCCGGTCTGGGTCGATTCTTGCTCGGCTGGTTTTCCGTTAGCTGAAAGCACGACGATATTTGGGTCGGACGCAGTACCGGAAAGGGTGTGAGAATCTCAGCTGCACGATCTAATACTCGCGGACTGCTTGGAGACACTTCGATTGTCCGATCGCCAAGAGCTCGTCCATTCATCGTCAGGCTATCCGAGGCCTCCTGATGTGATGAAAAGATCGCGTAGCCTGTGCCCGAGGGTTTGTGTTGATCTGGTGTCCTCAACGTCCAAAACGCAATGGGTCTTCCTCCATGCTGCGTGAACCAGCTCTCTAATTCTGATTGTGTCGTGTCATAAGCCAGGCCTGATAGATGCAACACTTTTGACTTTTCCTCAAAGAATGAGGTAATGTCTGCTTTCGCATCCACAGGAAACTTGAACAATGTGCTATGCTGTTCTACGGGTTCCGACCGCTTGATCAGAGCTCTAAGGATCCGGTGGATGATCGTACAATGGTCCAGTGCGGAATGACCTTCCGTCAATGCAAATTGCGCTTGAGGATTACTGAGATGACTGTGACCACCGTGTATGAGATCTGTTGTGTCGACATCGAGCGCAGCACAGATGTTGGAGAGTGACCCGGGATTGAAGAGCATTGCTTCCGGATGAATACGCTGCCACTTTCCGTACTCTGACCGCAGGTCATACAGCCTCGGGTGTTGCAGATACGTAGGGAGCGCGAGAGACTTGTCACGGGCTTCCCTCGGTATCTGTACTCTGAGGTCGAACGGATCCAGAACTATGAAACTGAACGAGACGTCTTTCGATGTTGTCGCTCCACGAATGGCAGCATCCACGATACCGAGTGCTTCCTTCAGCGTCCCGGCATTCTCAAGATCCGACCATGTTAGAGTAGTAGTGTTGGCTGGACAATTGTCAGTTGCTGTCTCGCCGTTCACGTAGGAAGAAGTTGACGTACTACATAGATCTGTCACGGGCGTGTTCACAGGACGGACGAGTACCGAGCCCCGTGTCCTCTCCTCGAGACTACTCGCATCGACCAATATCCATGCAAGCTCGATAATCTCAGCAGACTCCCTTGACACACAGACCTGCTGTTCATCACAAGTCGTGGAAACGTGCACAATAACCAACGATTGCTCCCTGAAGAAACGACCCGCAGACATTCCTGAAATCCCGCAGAAAAGCAGCTCACTTTGTACAAAGACCGAATTGACCCCGCCTCCGACTCTGTATACCGACCTGTGACCGTCTGTTCCAGACGCTTGACGCGCAGTGGCAAGTATGTCGAGCACCGAAGTCGCAACTTTGACTGAGAAATTTGCGGAGCCAGGAAAACGGGAAGAGATTGACTTCGCAGCCTCTGTGATCCTCTACTCTTTCCCTTACAGACACAGATCTACTCTCTCTCTTTTTCACTCGATAGGTCGACAGTATGTGGAGGTTACGTTCTTCGTTCGGTGTGGTGTCTAGGGGATACGCCTCCTCGGTGGCGTCCAAGTATGCCTCTCCGATCCAGGGATTCACGGGGGCTATAGGCAACACGCCACTGATTCGCATCACGGGGTTGTCTGAGGAGACTGGCTGCAATATCTTGGGCAAGGCAGAGTTTATGAACCCGGGTGGTTCGGTCAAGGACAGGGCCGCTCTGTTCGTCGTCAAGGACGCTGAGGAGAGGGGATTGATCAAGCCTGGCGGTACGGTGGTGGAAGGGACGGCGGGCAATACGGGAATAGGTTTGGCTCACGTCTGTCGGTCGAGGGGTTACAAGTGCGTGATTTACATGCCCAACACGCAGTCCCAAGAAAAAATTGATCTCCTTCGCATGCTGGGCGCGGAAGTCTATCCTGTACCGGCCGTCGCTTTCGATAATCCCGACAATTATAATTGGCAGGCGAAGCGTCACGCGGAGCGTCTCGAGAATGCAGTCTGGACGAACCAATTTGACAATACGGCCAATAGGCGTGCCCACATCGAGACCACGGGGCCTGAGATCTGGGAGCAGACGCAAGGCAAGATTGACGGGTTCACCTGTTCTACAGGGACCGGTGGCACCTGGGCCGGTGTCGCGAGAGTCTTGAAGGAGAAGAGCGACGGAAGGGTGCAGACGTATCTCGCCGATCCTCCCGGATCCGTTCTCTACAGCTACATCAAGAGTGGCGGCACGCTCAATGAACGATCCGGTTCGAGTATCACCGAGGGCATCGGGCAAGGTCGTGTCACGGACAACATGAAGGATGACATTCACCTCGCCGATGACGCACTACATATCGCAGACAGCAAGTCGATCGCCATGGTCTATAGATTACTACACGAGGAAGGTCTCTACGTCGGCGCATCCACCGCCCTCAACGTCGTCGCAGCCTACGAAATGGCCAAGATTCTCGGGCCCGGAAAGACTGTCGCTACAATCTTGTGCGACGGTGCCTACAGATACCAAAACAGACTCTTCCGTCGATCGTGGCTCGAAAGCAAGGATCTCGTCAAAGATATCCCAAAACACCTCCAAAAATGTAAGGAAAACACCCTTGTGAAAAGAAATTCCCTTGTCAGCACGAAAATAACTGATTTTCCTAGATATTGTACTCGAATAACCAGGAATTACAAATCGGGGGAGATGCAAAATGAAAATCAAGGATAAGTACATAATCGGTTGCTCTACAAGTGCTGCTCTACGAATTTTCTAGCATTTTGGAACATTGCCAACCAAGGACCATTCTCACCCCATTGCTCGCCCTGATCAGTCGGGTACCAACTGTTGGCTTCCTTGAGAATTGTCCTTTCCGGGTGGGGCATCAGTGCGAGTACCCTGCCGTTCTCGGACCTGATTCCGGTGATACCCTCTGGACTTCCATTCGGATTGGCGGGATATGCTGTGGTTGGTTGACGATCGTGCCCCAAGAATCTCATGTTGACTTGACCCTTGGCCAACAACTGCTCACTGTCAGACGCGTTCTCGAATATAGCCTGGCCCTCGCCATGAGCTACGACCACTGGTATCTGCCATTTGTTCATCCCGCCAAAGAAGACCGAAGGATGTTCAGCGTCATCGGTGATCTCTACCTGACAGAAACGAGCTTCGTACTGCTCTGATCTATTCCTCTGGAACGTCGGCCAATGTGTTGTCCCTGGAATGAGCTCCTTGAGCTGACTCAGGAATTGACATCCATTGCAGACACCCAGCGCGAATGTGTCTTCCCGATCAGTGAAGAATTTCCTGAATGCCTCCCGTGAATTTTTGTGTAGGAGAACCGATTTTGCCCAGCCAGCACCTGCTCCAAGAACGTCACCGTAGGAGAAGCCTCCACAAGCTGCGATACCTTTGAAAGAATCTAGCGTAATTGAGCCATCGATGATTTCGCTCATGTGTACATCGACTGCCTCGAACCCGGCTTTATGGAAGGCATAGGCCATTTCGTGATGACCGTTGACTCCCTGCTCACGCAGAATAGCGACTCGAGGACGTGACGCATCGCTCGATGCAAGCTTTTCTGGGATATAGTTGCAATTGTAGAACAGGCCAGAATCATCTTCATTAGCGATGCTTTGGTATTCTTCATCCGCACAGGCCGGGTTATCCCTCAGTCTCTGAAGAGCGTGAGAGGTCTTGGACCATGTCTGTTGAAGTTGTGCTCGGGTCGATTCGAAGACTATCTCTTTGCCCTTGAGAACCTTGATTGACGCGTTAGTGCTTGCGTTGGCTTTGGCCACGATGTTGACTGCATTCTGAGGCAGACCACACCCTTGCAATACATCGGTGAAATCTGCAAGGTCACTTGCTCGCACTTGGAATACCGCACCTAATTCCTCGTGGAAAAGCTCTGCAATAGGATCGGAAGTCGCCGGAACAGTGATATCCAGACCGACACGTCCAGCGAACGCCATTTCAGACAGAGTGGTGAACAATCCACCATCCGAGATATCGTGATACGCGAGCACAAGATTCGAGGTTTTGTGGAGTTTAGCTGTTGCTCGCATCAATTGCTTGAGAAGATCAATTTGATTCAGATCAGGGCACTCTGCTAGCAGATCCGTGTAGGCCTGAGCCAGAACAGAGCCTCCCATGCGGCGTTGACCGACAGAAAGATCCACATGTACCAAGACACTATCGCCGACTTCTCCAATTGAGCGCAATTGTGGTGTCCATGTCGAGTGAACGTCGTCAACTGTTGAAAATGTAGTGAGAATGAGTGAAATAGGAGCCACGACCGCTTTTTTGCCTTCCTGGTCTTCCCACTTCATCTTCATAGACATCGAGTCCTTTCCAACCGGAACGCTGATGCCAAGCTCCGGACAAACTTCCAGACCTACGGCTTGTACAGCCTCATAAAGACCCGCCCCATCACCAGGATAGTCTGCCGCTGCCATCCAATTCGCACTGATACGTACGTGCTCCAGATCAGTTATATCGGCGGCTGCCAGATTCATCAAAGCTTCTGCGATAGACATTCGAGCGGAGGCTGCAGGAGATGTAAGGGCATGCAAAGGCTTCTCTCCCATAGCCATGGCTTCTCCATGAGATCCGCCACCGAGAGCGGAGTATGTCACACCTACGTCCGCAACTGGGACTTGCCAAGGACCGACCATTTGATCTCTCGCAACGAGACCGGAGACTGATCGGTCACCGATTGTGATCAGGAACGACTTGGAGCCGACTGCTGGCATCTGGAGTACTCGATTGACAGCATCACTAAAGAGAGCCGTCTCATTAGTCAGAGCTGGCAAGTAGGTCTTCAAGGACGTATCAAATGGTCTACATGTGATTCGCTTCGACTCGCCTTTCCTAGACATCTTCGGCGTCTTACCGAACAAGACTGACATAGGTAAATCTATTGGAGAGTTGTTGAACTTGGAATCCTGCAGAACCAGTCTCTCTTCTTTGGTAGCTCTGCCAACGACGGCGAAGGGACACCGCTCTCTTTGCGCAATCTTAGTGAATTCTGCCAAGCGTTCTTCAGGAACAGCCATGACATAGCGCTCTTGTGCTTCGCAGCACCAAATCTGCAAAGGTGACATACCATGGTCATCGCATGGCACGTCTCGCAATTGGAAAATGGCTCCGAGTCCAGCATCGTGTACAAGTTCCGGTAAAGCATTAGATAGGCCTCCGGCACCAACATCGTGTATAGATTGAATTGGATTCTGTTCTCCAAGAGTGGTGCATGCATCAATGACCATCTGAGCACGGCGTTCCATTTCTGGGTTTCCTCTTTGAACAGAAGCAAAATCTAAGGATTCCGTAGTTTCACCCGATGCCATACTCGATGCAGCACCTCCACCAAGACCAACCAGCATAGAAGGACCTCCCAAGACGATGATGGCAGCACCGGGAGTGATTATTCCTTTGAATGAGTGCCTGGGCTGAACAGATCCAAGCCCACCAGCAATCATAATTGGCTTGTGGAAACCACGGTACTCGCCTGCCACGGCCGATGAACTGGTCAGCGTTCTGAAATACCCAGTGATGACAGGTCGTCCAAACTCGTTGTTGAAGGCCGCACTACCTATAGGTCCTTCAAGCATGATATCTAAAGATGAGGCGACATGCCCAGGTTTGCCGAGCTTCACCTCCCAGGGCTGCGGCAGATCCGGAACGTGTAGGTCTGATACACTGAAACCACCGAGTCCTGCTTTCGGCTTTGAGCCGATACCTACAGCTCCCTCATCTCTGATCTCACCGCCGGATCCTGTGGCAGCTCCCGGAAAAGGGGAGACGGCTGTTGGATGGTTATGCGTCTCAACTTTGGCAATGTAGTGCAGCATTTCATGAGAATCAGACCAGACCTTCCCGGATCTCGGAGCGAAAATGTTAGACTCCTTACCCTCCAAGACAGCAGCGTTGTCGGAGTAAGCAGAGACTGTGAATTGCGGTGCCTTTTTGTGAGTATTCCTGATCATGCCAAACAAGGAGTTATCTTTCTTAAGGCCGTCTATGGTCCAGTCCGCGTTGAATATCTTGTGCCTGCAATGCTCAGAGTTGACCTGAGCAAACATGAACAATTCTACATCGGTCGGAGCACGAGCTTTCAACGCCTCGAAAGAGCCAGAGAAGGCATCCACAAGATAATCCACCTCGTCTGAAGCGATAGCAAGTCCAAGAGTCTTGTTAGATTCGTCCAACTTTGTCCTTGCAACACTTTTGTCGCCGGAGCCGAGGTCAATAGACTGATATGGCTGAGTCAAACTCTCCCCGAAGAGCTGGTCGAAAGAGGGAGGGGTCTGAGTAGCGGTCTGGGTCATTCTGTCGTGCAAAAGCGGCAGGATGGCCTTCAGATGCGTGGAGACGGTAGCGGAGTCGCTTCCCTCCAGTCGTATGGCAACTCCTCTCTCTATCCGAGCTACATGAGTATCGAGACCGCATACATCCGAGATGTTGGTAGCCTTCGAAGACCAGGGCGAGACAGTGCCGGGTCGTGGAGCGACATAGATTGTACCCTCATCGCTGCCTCCAGTTGTGATTGTGTCGATCAATGCTTTCGTCGAAGCGTCCTCTGAATCGTAGTGAGAGTCATACTTGAGAAGAATGTCCAGGTCCTTTCGCAGCTCCAGAGGAATCTCCGAGATGCCATCGACCAGTTTGACATAGTGCACAAAGACGGCGCGGATCTCTGTGATTTGCGAACCTGGAGGCAAACCCTGGTTGATAGACCTGATCAAGCCAGAGACTCTGAATGCAGAAAGAGCCGCTGGACCGGAAAGAATCTCCATCCCTGTCTGTCTATCTGCCTGTGCCAGTGCTAGTGCTAGCGACTCAAGCGAGCTCGGCGCACCGGTCAAGACTCTCAACGCTACGATCACCACAATTTTGTTCTGACTCGAGAAAAAGATCTCGACGGGAGCGGACGGGCCGATATGAAGTGTGGCGCAGAAGCCTCCAGATGCGTCCGCACAAAATCTCGCAGAATGACGAATTACTCATTTGGTAGTCTACGCCGTGACCAAGTCTCAGCATGAGCACTGTCGCCTTCAAGAAGAAGGTCAAATCTTCGGCCGTGTCCAAGAAGAGGCAGAGAAAGGACGATACGGATGCCAGCGAGGACGAGGACGATGTAGTGCGTGCTCAATCGAAAAGCAATGCGCGCGGTATAGATATCTCGGCGGCCAAGCTGTCCAACAAGGAGTCTCTTCTGGATGTCACGTATTCAGGCGATCGAAGCGCGTCGAATAGTAATGTCAACGATGCGACAAGAGAGATCGCCGATATTGATGGACACAATGAGGCGTCATTACTGGGTCGGAGGAGTCATCATAAGACGCCAGGCGATCAGTCCGATCAATCAGTCAAGTCAACAGCAAAAGAACAAGGTGCCAAGAGGGGACAAACCGGGCCAATCAAGGCACCTACTAACATTCGCGCTATCTCTGTCATTGACTACCAACCTGATGTCTGCAAAGATTACAAACAGACTGGCTTCTGTGGATTTGGAGATACTTGCAAGTTCTTACATGACAGAGGAGACTTCAAACAAGGCTGGCAATTGGATCGCGATTGGGAGGATGTTGGCAAGTCTAAGAAAGCGCATGATGGTATTAAAAGCGGAACAGATGATGCCGCTGACGAGTCCAATATACCCTTCAAATGTATTATCTGCAAAGACGATTACAAGTCTCCTATCATCACCAAATGTGGTCACTATTTCTGCGAGAGATGCGCATTGGAAAGGTTCAAGAAGACTCCAGCTTGTGCGCAGTGCGGTTCTGGCACCGGCGGTCTTTTCAGTGGCGCGAAGAAATTACGACAGCTGCTTGACGAGAAACAGAAGAGGATCGACCAAAAGGCTTTGGAGGAAGATCGCGCGACACAGGAATCCTAGTCCACTTGTTCATCATCAGTCTGAATCTCCCCCGAAAATGTCTTCCTCGAAATCGGACTGATCACCACCAGCGGCATCCTGATCCTTGTCAAATTCTTCTCCTGGTTCAAGCAGGCTACCCATCAGAGTTTGGACACGTTCATCCAAAGACGGAAATGCGGCGGGTATCTCATCGTCCTCAGCTTCTACCTCCTCCGTGCTCTCCTCGGCTTCTTCTTGTCCTGCTTCGTCGACTTTCTCGTCGTCGGGATCGTTGGCATGTTCCAAGGTGGATGTAAAATCAATATCCGAAGGTACTGTTCCGACCCCCAGACTTGCCAATTTAGCTCTGATAATTGCCCTTATGGCCTGCATCGTGCTAGACCGCCACCATCCATCTCTTGGCTATACCTGTCAGCAAGAAAATTGGATACTTGAAAGCATCGTACATGAGGTTCAGGCCTTTTAGTGGCTGACTCCTTGATTTGGATCAAGATAGGATCCACCATGTCAACGAATTGGAATGTTCTACCTTTCGGATAGACACTCTTTCCATCAAACAAATGGGTTGGATCCTGCATCCTACTAGGTTAGGGAAGTTTCTTCACTACTCTCAATGGCGTACGCTTCTGTTACGTTATCCCACTCAGGCTTGGAAGTTTTTGTAGTGCAATAGATAGCCTGATACTGAGCACAGTTCGGATCTTTGCGAGGATCCAGCCCAAATATCGAATAGCAATCTCGCCAGGGTCCTGATTTCCACATGAATGCCACATAAGGCAAGGCAAACTTGATCGCGTACAGATCCTTGGACTCATTCAAAGTGTTGACAATTCCACGTCGCGTCCACATTGGTCGCTGCTCAAAGATGGTTCTGAGCTTCTTGACCAACTGTAGGAGTTCCGGTCCAGGATGCTCTGGCAATTTGGCAGATGGCTTAGAGGGAACTTTTGCATCTTCGAATATCACGGTTTGTAGATGTTGTCTTATACCCCGGGTGCGATTGACAAGCTTGAAACCGGTCTCTGTCTGAATTTTCTTCGCAGCTGGATTCTGACGGTAGCTGCATACTGATCAGAGAGATTCTAGCAATTGTGCAGCGTCTTACTTGTACGAATGCGGGATCACAGTATTGGAGAAAATGGGTGGCGGAGGAAGGTCCAAATCGTTCGGATCGAATCCGGTTTCTCGCGCCAGAGTGAAGCTTGACATGACCTTGGCTGTCGAAGATCAGCAATGTGTCTAGTAGACATTACTATATCTCACCGTCTCGCGTATTGGCAGCCTCATCTAGTCTATTCAGAAATTTCGATTGACCTGTATTCCACTGGAAATCCGCCATACCTGAGGCATGAGTATCTGTATGTAAGCCTGTAGAACTTGCTGAACATACCACGGAACCGCACACTGTGTTTGATCATAGCAATGGGCTGATGATCTACAGCGCCAGATGCCGAATTCTGCTTGGAATTAGCTTGGGCGGATCACATGAAACAATGCGTTACATGATGGTCCCGTCCACCGGGCATGACCTTGATCAACAGATTACTGGTCCTCGTTGTGCTCGAGATGACGGGATGTTCAAAGCGATCCTGTGGACGAAAGCGCAGCTCCAAGGAAGTTGAGGCTGGATCATCCGCCATATTCTTGATAGCCTCAGGACCACCCAGCGTCCCGATCGCCTTGTCAAGATTCAAAACACGTCCAGGATGTTCTATCGAGAGAACAGTCTTGCCGGGACATTGATATAGCCTGGACGTAGCCTCGGAATGTTCACTCATGCGCCAGACAGTGGGATCTGGTCCTCGCGTATGTCCAATTCAATATTCTATGTACTATATCATGCGCTGGTGACCGACCTGTCCGATCGCATGTGTCCCCTAGCCCTGCTTACAGTCCTCCGGCAAGGTGATCCACTGCATACACAACTAGCAACGATATGCGAGAAGCGAGAAGCGGTACGAGGAGCGGCGGCTTCCTCGTATCGGCCATTGACATGCGAGGGAGGAGCTCTGTATCCTACCCTATCACTCGACTTGGTTGCGCGTGAGTGTCCCGGACGACTGACGACCTGACTTGTGACGAAGCGGGCACTCGCTGCTGACCATCCAGATTGCCCAGAGCGCATCCTTTACACTCGTGTACCGCATTTGAGTTTACGAGCTGTCAGAGTATCTTTTTGGGTCTAGATACTCGACATTAGAGCGAAAGCAGATCTCCCCGGGTAGACGTCAGGAAGCGCGAACCCTCGCGAGGATCGCGATCTCAATATGAAGGGTTTCAAGAACCGAGTCGTACGCTTTCAAGTCTCCTGGCAGGAACGATCGTTCTGACAAGAAGTAGCTCTCTCGCACCAAAAGCAGTGGAGGTGACTCCTCCAAGTCCAAGAAGAAAGACAAGGAGGTAGACAAGAAGGACAAGTCAGACAAACCAAAGTTCGAAAGGGCTTCGAGCAGCGACTCGTCCTTGGTGGATCAGCCAGCTCCGTCGACGCCAACAAGTCAGAAGCATAAGATCATCCCTCCACAGGTGGTCATAAGTCCGACGGCGAATCAGACTCCACCTCCTCCAGGAAGTGCTGAGACAATGCCTAGTGACCTCATTACCCCTAGACATGCCTCCAAGTCTCCCTCTTTCGACCGTCTATCTGCCACAGCGAAGGATATCGGCACGGCCGAGGCCGTACGCACTCCCCGGAGACAACATTCCTCTCGCTTCCACATATCGGAAAACAGGGAGTTGGAAAAGCTGCCTTCGTTTCACGAAGTACCCACTGCCAATCGCCAAGATCTTTTCGTACAGAAACTGGATCAATGTAATGTTATATTCGACTTCAATGATGCCTCACAAGACATGAAGAGCAAGGAAATTAAGCGGGATACCCTCCACGAACTCCTCAATTATGTCGCGAACAATCGGAATGTCATAACCGAGCCACTCTACAGCAAAGTCATCAGAATGGTTTGTCCGGCGCAAACTTCTGGCCTCTCACACAACTGATCATCATAGTTTTCGCTAAATCTGTTCCGTCCTATACCTCCCCCACTAGTGAATTACGGAGAAGCTTTCGACCCTGAAGAGGACGAACCAGTCTTCGAGGTTGCCTGGCCACACCTCCAGATCGTTTACGAATTCTTCTTGCGCTTCATCGAATCTCCGGACTTCAGTACAAACATAGCAAAGTCGTACATTGATCATCAATTCGTTTTGAACGTGAGCGTCCAATTCATGCCTCAACATGAGCTTATGCTAAGCAATTCTAGCTCTTGGAACTGTTCGACAGTGAAGATCCACGTGAACGAGACTTCCTCAAGACCACGCTGCACAGGATCTATGGCAAGTTTCTCAATCTACGTTCCTTCATCCGAAGATCGATCAACAACGTTTTCTTCCAATTCATATACGAAACGGAGAGGTTCAATGGTATCGCAGAACTCCTCGAAATACTCGGCAGTATCATCAATGGTTTCGCCTTACCGCTAAAAGAAGAACATAAGATGTTCCTCACTCGAGTGCTTATACCTCTGCACAAAGTCCGATCTCTTCAAACCTACCATCCTCAATTAGCGTACTGCATCGTCCAATTCCTAGAAAAAGATCCTTCTTTGACGGAAGAAGTAGTCGTTGGGCTGCTGCGGTATTGGCCAAAGGTCAACAGTCCCAAGGAGGTGATGTTCCTCAATGAGATCGAAGACATCTTCGAGGTCATGGAACCGTCAGAATTCGTCAAAATCCAAGTACCTCTATTCCAACAATTGTCAAAATCCATCTCTAGTCAGCACTTCCAAGTCGCTGAACGAGCCCTATATTTCTGGAACAACGAATACTTCTCTACATTGGTGAGCGAGAACGTCAACGTCATTCTCCCGATTATGTTTGCAGCACTGCATGAGAATGCGAAGGCGCACTGGAATCGAACGATTCATGGAATGGTCTATAATGCGATGCGTATGTTCATGGAGATCAATCCTCACCTCTTTGATGCCTGTCTCTCGGAATACAATATCGCACAGGAGGAAGCCGAACAGCGATTGGCAGACCGCGAGAATATGTGGAAGAAACTGGAAACGATGCGAATGTCCGATGATGTGGAAGAATCGACGCACGAGCCGTCCACCGAGACAGCTCAGACACACGAGACCCACGACCATACCTCGAGACACGAATTCGATCCTTCAGTGGCTTTAGGCAAGGTCTCAGAATCCGAGGAAGAGAGCGGCACCAAGGAGCTAGAACCGGAATCGGAATCGGAGTCAAAGCAAGACCCAGAGCCAAAGTCCGAGGCGAAACCGGAGGCAGAAGCAGAGGAGGATCTGGTCCAGGTCGAAGGTCTCGCACCAGCTTTGCCCCACAACCCGCATGCATTTCAGGGTTGAGCGCTAATCTCAGCATCACCGACAAAGCGACAAATTCAATTGGAGGTCCAGATGATGCGCAAGAGCGCAGTGGTCATACCCCTCAGTTGGCGAGCATGTAAATTCTTCTTTTCGTGTAGCGTATGCTGTTGGTGACCAGACCTCCCACTGACTTGCCGATCGAGCAAAAAGGGGGTCATTCAAAGCGTCGAGGCTAGCTAAGTGGGGAATACCTGATTCGCATATAAGCGGTGTCCAATGCTTTTTTTTTATGATAAAGTGCCATCAAGATACCCGAGCTTCTATGAATACACTTTTTTTTTCCTTTTTTCCCTTCTTCTTTTCTTGACGACTTCAAATCAGATCTGACACATTCATAGGCTGAATTTTGGTTAGTTTTTGATTCAAAATCATATGGTAGGGCGGGAAAGGACTGACCATTTCGTCGATTTGGGTACTATAGTATTGTTCAATATCTCTGAGAATCCTGACATCATCTGACGTGACGAAATTGATTGCGACTCCTTTACGACCTGACACGAAAACGATTAGCATACAAGAGGGACAAAACGGGGGACGGGGCGACAAAGACGTACCGAAGCGACCACTTCTGCCGATTCTGTGGATATAATTCTCCCGATTTCCTGGCAAATCGTAATTGATGACCAACGAGACTTGTTGGACATCTATACCTCGTGCCCAAATATCCGTTGTGATCAGTACACGAGAATTACCTTGCCGGAAATCCTGCATGATGGATTCACGTTCTTTTTGTTGCATTTCACCGTGCATGCTAAATCGTCAATGAGAAAAATCATCTTTGTAAGTTTGTGAGAGGTTTGACTCACCTGGCGACAGTAAAATTTGCTTCTCTCATTTTTTCCGTAAGCCAATCAACCTTGCGTCTCGTGTTGCAGAAAATGACGGCTTGTGTGATGGTCAACGTGTCATACAGCTACCACGTCAGCATCCTGCTTGGTTTTCTTCTGGAGGAGGAGCATACATCACAGAGCGTGTCGAATTTCCAATCCTCTTTTTCTACTGCGATAAAGTACTGCTTGAGACCTTCCAGTGTCAATTCGTCACGTTTCACAAGGATACGGACAGGATCCGTCATAAATTTTGACGTCATGTCGAGGACATCGTAAGGCAGTGTTGCCGAGACGACAACGACTTGCGTGCCCGGCGGGAGATAGCGGTAGACATCGTAGATCTGTTCCTTGAATCCTTGATTGAGTAATTCATCAGCCTCGTCTAATATCAACATTTTGATATTTCTAGTCCGCAGGTGACGTCTCCTAATCATATCCGCAACTCTTCCCGGCGTGCCCGAAACGACGTGTTGGCCATAATCTAGTTTTTTGATGTCTTCACTGATGGAAGTACCCCCGATACAAGCATGGCACTGAACACTCATGTAATCTCCCAGTGCGAGAATCACACTCTGAATCTGAGTCGCAAGCTCTCGTGTCGGCGACAGAACCAGTGCTTGGGTCTCCCTGTCGGCTGTATTGATGGACTGCAGAATCGAAATTGAGAATGTCGCAGTCTTTCCGGTACCGGACTGCGCTTGCGCAATGCAATCTTCAATACTTGTCAGTCTCATTCGACCTCGTTTCATTTCCGGAGAGCTTCCTGACCTCTTCCTTTGCAAATCTGCATAATCGCTCTGCTCTGTACCGCAGACGGAGTTTCGTAGCCATAACTTGCCAAAATTAGACGAGGAGGAAAGATGTGAATGACCGAAATCGCGACTAACCTATAGATTCCACGAAGAAGCTCCTCTTTCAGATTCATCGCTTCGACTAGTCGCATCAGTACTGTAAGATTTCGGCCGACGCATCATTGTTCGTACAAGTAGAAGCGCTACATCAGATCAGTCATCTATCGAGGTGTCTTCTGGTCGCAGTTGTAGCAATCTTGCTGACTTACATGGCAACGCCCTTCGAACTCTCCACAGCCTCGCCGTCGTTCATCTTTTCTGTGCTTCTCAAAACGTGAATCGAAACACGGCCGTTCTGTCAATGGAGCAGAAAGCGCGCGACTGATAAAGGTTCCACAATCATACGCACATATAAATTCGTACCTCAAAAAGTGCGCACGTGACACGGAGGGTGTCTTCGAGAAGGGAGGAATAAGAAGCATATCAATGATGGGGATCAAATAAGCACAGAGATGGTAAAAGAGCACGACCGCATGATTCGAGGACGACAAAAGTAGTGAACCTTCGTGCATAAGATTAATTCCCGCCGTATATCGTAGGTTTCCGGAGAAACGTCTAGCCGTGTATGTGTGCAGGACATTCCTCTGCCGCTCAAACAAATTCAATCACCCCGAAGAGTACTCGACATTCCAGACAGATGAAATTTACTCTTGCTTCGACAATTGCCACCAGGATGCGATGAAGGGGATGGAGAAACCGGTTGCGAAGAATCCGGCAATCTTCATTGCAAAGACTGGCTTAGATTTCGAGATGGTGAATGGGATGTTTCTAAAGAGTCAGAATGTCGTCTCTGGCAGATCGAAGCAGAAGACGCACGTCCTTGGACCCTCCGGGTAATGTCCAGAGCGCGCGACTCGGGCTGTCGAAAATTGGCGGGCGGAAAACTTGGCTACTCGGGCTGGGACACTGTCAACTTGGACCGACATACAGGCTCTCCGCGCAACTTACCGTTCATTGCTATTCGATAGATGGATCAAAGAACAACTACGATATCTTTCGTCAACCTGGTAAGCTCCTATTTCGTCTCCTCCTCCGGAGCCCGACGGAGCTCCGGATCTGACGATTCTGTGCACGTGAAGCTCTGTAGCTAGGGCCAGATCGTGGAAGAGTAAGTACAAGTAGCGCGTCTTTGCAAGAGCTCAGAGAGATGAGACGTGGTATGACGATTCTCGTTATATATGAGGGCTGATTTTATGGACTTCCCGTATCTGTCATTCTGCCGTCGCTAATTTCAACAAAGTTCAAAAGACTCGAATTCGCCCAGTTCTGGCTTGGTTCCCATCGTACGCTGCAATTCCTCGGGCAGAGTCAAGATACCGGAAAAGACCTCGTCTAGATTTGCCCTTGCGAGCGTGATCAAGCTGATGATACTCTTCTGTATCTCCCAGGCGTTCTCCCTCATGTCGCAGCGTACCAGACCGATCACTAGGCTCCTTGCATCGGGCCTGGTCTGCTCGAGCCGCTCGACTAATCTTCGGATAGAGTTCACAAGGTATTCTTCCTCCCATATGGTTCCCTTCTTGCCCTTGGCACGTTGTCTCTCTTGTCTTCTACGAGCCTTTCCAGACTTCTTCGATTGAGTAGTCATGGCTGTGGTGCCTGTGTAACGTGTATACACACTTGCCGATGTACTCGCTTGCGTACCAGCCAGGGACACGTTGTCTGGAGTATCGTCCTCGACGACCCCGTCAAAGTAGAGCTCAGGATTATCATCGCGCTTCTCACGAACCTCTCGCAATCTCGGTAGTTGATTGTTTAGTTGTGTCCTCATCTCCGATAGTAATTCGGAAATTTGTACAAAGGCCTCCGTGAGACCAGGTTTGACGAGAGAATCGATCTTCTTGCTTTTCGCAGCCAGAAGCATAGCGCGAGAAAACTCATAAGCTCGACAGTGTAGTTGAATTGCAGAGTCATCGTCATTGAGGTATTCATGATATATGGTAGCAGCCTCAGAGAACTTTGATTGATCGATCATCCTTTCTACCATTCTCGAAGCTACGTCGTAGGGATCTATCCCTGCAGAGGACGCCATTTGCAGTGCTTCTGGCCATAGACTTGCAGCCTCGAAAGAATCTGTGGCCGACTCGAAATCGCCGACTATCTCGAAAGCGTAAGCAGCCTCAGAGAATTGGTGCCTGCCGCGTAAGTGGTCTGCGTATAAGGCCATGATGAGTAAAGTCCTGGGTCTATCATGCCTAAGCAGTTGCAATGCAGGTTGCCATAAAGTGTGTTTCTCTACATATGTTGCTGCCTCTTCCCAGACATCCTCGATCTTGAACAGGTTTCCTAAAGCCTTCTCATGGCGGCCCAGGTGGTCGTCAAGACTGAATCGCTGTCTGAACAACGGCATGATTTGTATGCTCTGCAGGAACGGCACATATTCCCGAGGGTCTTTCTGACTCTTCTGTGCAAGCAGTAGAGCTAGCGGTAGATCATATAACCCTAAGGCCTGGTTGTATAGCAGATGGGCGTCTGCCAGGAAACAGACATGTACGATGGCACCTTCAACATCGTCCTGAGGCAAGAGTGAGATCGTCCGCAGCGCGGCTTCATAATCAGCTGGCGATTTTGATAGATGTGCCGTCAATATGCTAGTCAGGTGACTGGAAGAGAAATCACTCTGAAGAATGCTGAGCACACTGTCACAAATGTTGTTGATTTTTGTTTCTGATACACGCGCGGCATCTGTGTTCGGAACTGAGTCTAGCAATGTGTTCTCGTACATCGTTATAGTCACATCCTCAGCTTTGAGCCCACTTAAGAACAGATCCAATTCCGTACTCGAACGTAGTTCTGAGATGAATGGTTTGAGGTTTGACAAGAATAACTCGGGCGAATGGTCACACATTATGTTGGTGTCAATTCGGTGTACTTTTGCCTTTCTCCAAGCCTCCGCCCATGATTTATTCGTGATTGCAATTCTGATGCCAGACAGAACTAGAAGTCTAGGATAGACTGTCTCCAAATTTCCTCTAGGAGCTTGTAGCGTAATGCTTTGTGCCGATGGACATGAGCATACCAATATCGACCCTCGTTCTATCTGGCGACATCTTTCGTCGTTGACATCATCCTCAGAATCCTTCAGATCATCTTTAAGATGGATGAATTTGAGGAAATTAGAAGTCGTGTAAGCTAAGAAGGAGTCGATGATTAGGAAAGAGGTCACCTTCGTCGTCAAAACAACACCATTAGCATACAGCTTACCTGAGTGGGCAAGGCCAAAGATCACCAAGTCATTGTCAACGATGGCTTGCTCGATAGTGTGGCAAAACTCAGGCATAGACTTGAGAGATGTCCCTTGAGGAAGCCTTTGAAGAGATCCATCGAAGCCCTCTCCAAGGACACTATCGTCCTCATAATTGTGAATGATGCTGACCTGTTTTGTGCTGTTCTTGGGAAGAGCTGAGATATTCCCTTCCTGAAGTCGAAGCACTTCAGAAGAGGAGAGAAGAACATGAACAATGCCATCCGGGTTACAGACAATCTGCAGCGGTACCACGTTGGGGTCTAGTGTCAAGTTTGTCTCACTAATCAACTTCGGTGTACGTGTAGGTCTGGAATTTAGATTCCAACCATATATGCGAACACAACTCGAGAACAGCACAAATAAAGTGCTTGTATCATCGGAAACGGCAACATCTCGAGGAGTTTCTGGTAATGACATGGTCCGGAATGACATCGGTGGTGGTACATTCGCTAGACGAATTGGTGTCAAACCTAGACTCGTCCCATCGATCATGACCATTAATCCGAAATCATTTGGTACACTGATCGTGTGCGTATGGTGGTGCCATCTAAAAGCAATATCCAAGACGCATGCTGAAGACGTGACAGTCAGACAAAGAGGATCTTCCGCATGCCATTGGAATCTAGCCGCGCTCTCGATAGGTACTCTGGACTTGAGTGCATAATGGTAATTGGATGCAACCCAGAGGTCGATCCACTGACCATACTGGACCGCGAGTACAGAGCTGTCACAGTTCCACCTCAAATCGACAACGCCCGCTTCGCTACGAAGATCGAATTCTCCATGTCGCAATCCGTTCTTCTCGAAGAAGATGCACTGGTGGTCCTTGGCATCTCGACGTTGTATGGAAGCGATCAGATTGCCACTAGGCTTCCACGACAAGAGGCCCTCTTGGTCGTTCACCGGCTCGGACGTGCTCTCAAGGACACCCTCTCGACTGTAGACGCGAATTACTCGACGCCCTTTACTTACCATCGATAAAGATAGGAATGCTGCATCTCCTCTCCAGGACAACCGCACTGCGAGATCATCGTTCCCTGAAAGCGTGCCCTCGTCTATCGATTCCGGCAGTGTGGGATCCCTCGGAGCATGTTTCCCTCGAAATTGAGTTTCCGCACGACCCCAGCCTACAGATACCTGGTTTGCGCTCGCTTTGATGTCCTCATCAGTTATTTGTATTTCAGCTAGCGAATCGAATGTTTTTGTCAAAAGACTCATTTTATCCTGTGTCGTGATGGCTACTATATCGTTGTCTGGAGACCATTCGGCAGCAAGTACCTGCTGATCGATCGTGCCAATAATATCAACCGAATCCGTATGGTTGCTTGAGTCGAGTTGCACTAAAATGATGTCCCCACCCTGCATTATCAAGCAGAGCGACTCGTCTTCTTCCGAATAATGTAGATTCACGATTTTGTCCGCTTGTTCAGGTGCTATCTCGGGAGTGTCGAAAGAAGCCAAAGTCTTTCGTGTCGGCGTTAATTGTTCTATGCATACCATGCCATTATTTAGGACAGCCGTGACGATATTCTCCTGCCTATAGCAAGAGATACATGCATCTTGAATTTCATGACGAACATGCCTTATTTGTTGTAGATTCTTCATCTCTCTTTATGTCGTAATTCGAGGAGTAAGGACAACTTCAGTCTATTGTGGGTCGCTAAACTCCTCGGTTCAGATGGGACTCGACCAGAGTCTCGGACGTGTCAGAGAAGCTAGACAGGTTCACGACAGGATGCAAGGAGCGCTAACGCAAATCCAATTGCCGGTATGTGCAAGCATCATCTCGTACCTGACCAACAATTTTGGTGGAAGTACGCGCCCGCAGAATTGTGGAGCTCGGAAACTTGGATCTCTGCCGAAGCTCAAATCAGCAGCAGTGCTGGCGCTCTTGCTGTGAAATACTACGTGTACACCAGAGGGAGGGCAAATTAGTCCCTGCATTCACATATATGGCCATAAAGCTGGGTTGGAGACATAGTGTATTTTTAGCTCTATACCGAAGCTATTTTGCATCGCGCTTGTATCCTTGGATCTGGTTCGCGAGCACTGGTTGCGTACTAAAGTCGACGAAACTATCAAATGCTTGTCCAACGGAAGAGATAGATCCATCTAGTGCAGATTTCAGTGCGATCGGCTCGCGCAGAACGTGCTCTTTTGCTGATGCAGTGTATTTATTCAAGTACGCTTCGATGAGCCTGAGAAGGGACAGAAATTCTATCAAAATTCTTGCGACATCTTTGTAGACTCTGCCGTAAGTATCTTCCTGCAGCGACGCCAGCAGGAAGTCCGTCAACGCAGAGACAGCTAGCAACTGAACTTCGTAATTGTCGAATGTGTACGTCGTCAGTCTCTCCACTGCTTTTCCGGGGTCGGTTGGAATCAGTTCTTCGACCGGTTTTGTAAGAGTCTGGACTTGAGTTCGCACAAGTTCGCTTACATTGTGACTTATTTTGTTCACTTCTTGAATCTGCTGCTGGTTTTCGGCAATGGAAGATGTCTGGCTCTTCATCTTGTCCAACGCTGAGTTCTTTTGTAAGCCTGTTTTGAAAATGTTGGCCTCTACTACTCGAACCGGCGTTGTGCCAGGAGGAAGTGTCCTGTTGGGCTGCTTGTTGGCGCTGGCAGCAGGCTGGGACTGTCCAATATGCAGCGCAACTTGCAAACCACTGATAGCCTCCGTTATTGGCTTCAAACATGCATCAGCGATCGACAACCACAGTGTAGCCTCCGGTGAGCCCGTTTCGAATATTTTCTGGCGTCGGCTGCGTAATCGATGATCTTGGGCGATGATCTGAATCTCTTGAAAGGCCATCAGCTGCGTCAAGGGTTTCTTTGTCAATTGAAGTCCGGTGAGAAGTGTCTCGTCTGGTAACATCGACTTCTCGCTGGCCAACCTACCTCTCTTGCTCGGACCTTGTGAAAGGTAAATGTCGAACAGCTTATTCAAGGAGGTCCAGAAAAAGCAGATAATAAATACAAGAATAGCAGAGGTGAATAGCAGATCGAAACCAGCCGGCCACCCTGGTAGTGCCGTGGATTTGGGTAATCTGAGAGAGATTAGTCTATAGTTTCGGGTTACACAGATCAGAATCGGACCTATAGAAGAGTCTAGCAATCCTAAGAACGCTTCGAAACAGGGGACCGCGGATAATAAGATACACCACGGGAGTGATAGTGATTGTACTCGTCGTTAAAATCAAGGCATTTTTTCCCATCTCGGGTAGAGCAGCTTGCAGCCTGTCTGGGATTTGTCGCTATAGACCGTTAGCGATTCCGAGTCTTGCTACTTTCCGGGAGCCTACCTTAACAGCTGGCATCTTCAGAAGGTCGACATCGAGTGCTAGATGTAGCAGAGCTCCGGTAATCCCGACGCAAACAGCAAGTACATGCAGAAACAGCCAGCGTTCGTTCAATCGAGGCAATTCATACGACCTATTTGTCAGAAAATGATGTGCTGAATCGCAAGGTGAAGAACAGACTTATGCGTTAAGACGACAGAGAGTGCATTCCGCGGGGTACAATTGTTGAGCCAAATGCGCGTGAGCACCCCTGACGACAAAACATATGCAAAAATGGCTCGAAAACCATTAAGAGATACTGTCCTAGCTGCGAAGGTGCCAAGCATAGTAGGGCGAGTAACAGGGGTTACTGGCAATTATTAGTTGCAAAACCTCACCAAGAGCTGTGTCCTTCCATACCATGCAAATTGGCCTTTCGTAATATATACACTGGGAATATTGCAGCGAACATTCCAATGCTTCGAATTCCAGTCCATGACCATGGGAAAAGATACCACAGACCATGATTTGCTCCGAAGATGAAAGATGCAACATAGCTTAAGATCAGGGACCAAACACAAGCATGCACAAATTGCTTCTGCAGCATTCTCGAAACGATATCATGATATTGTGGAGCCCGGATTTGAGGTGTCGAAGACGAGAAGCTGCCTTTCACACTGACCATACTTGAAATCCGTGCTGGTCCTCTATGACAACGTCTTTCAGTTAGAGGCTAAGATTTTCGGTAAAGTATATTCGGTCGCGAGGCAGCTCCAGTCTCGCTGATTTCCCAAATAACCAGCAATTGCTAGTAGACCAAGTCTCCACAGACAGCAATCTGTTTATGTATCACGATCTCGCTCTCCAGCGCTTCTTCAACTGAGCACAGAATATTGTACAGAAAAATAGCAACCAAGAAGACAGGCAGGCGTTCATTGACGGGCCGCGGCCTTCCCGATTGCTTTCAGCCACAAGATGCACGTATGGATTCTATCAAAACACCAACCCGTGTAGGTCAAGTCAAGTCTTGCCAGCCACAACGGAGAAGCATGCTGTCTAAGCTCTGCTTGGTTTGACGGGCTACACGCTGATCGAAGCACTTCTACTACCCTTTGTATTGGAAATGCTACGCTCTACACGAAATCATCTTTCCTCAGCTTAATTCATCTGATATCAAATCACCCAAAGTAAAACGCCTCAAATCTAGCACATCATGATAGCATACTGTTATTCTCAAGAGCTTGAAGGCTTTTCTGATCGTCTGCCTAGCAACCTAGGTCGTTCTTCATTGACGCATCGTCTTGCTTCGGCATACAAATTGCTTTCCCATGAGAACCTGGCACTCCTCAAGACAAAGCCTGCCAGTCACGCTGATCTGCTCAATTACCATGCACCGTCGTATGTCGAAACGTTACTGTCCCTAGATGAGAACGTCTCATGTTCAGATGAGGATGCAGCGACCTACGGGCTTGAATATGATTGTCCGATCTTCGATGGACTCTCAGCCTACGTTTGTCATGTCGCTGGCGCCTCAATTGAAGCGGCTCGAGCTCTCATACAACCAGAAAATTCCATCGAGATTGCTATCAATTGGGATGGCGGTCGACATCACGCAAAGAGAGCTGCCGCTAGTGGCTTCTGCTATGTCCAAGATATAGTGCTAGCCATTCAAGAATTAAGAAAGACATGCTCTCGCGTCATGTACATCGATTTAGATCTGCATCATGGAGATGGAGTAGAAGCCGCCTTTGTGCACTCCGACAAAGTCTTCACGTTGAGTCTGCACCGGCATGATCCAGGCTTCTTCCCTAATTCTGGGGCGTTTGTGGAACAAGGAAAAGGTAAAGGAAAAGGGTATAACTTGAATATCCCCTTGAAGAAGGGGTTGTCTGACAAATCTTTCGAAGTCTTGATCGATGAAATAGTCTTGCCAACTATAGATGCTTATATTGATACACAAGTCGAACAGGCGATAGTAGTACAGTGCGGCGTGGATTCTCTAGCCCTGGACCCTTGTAAAGAATGGAATCTTTCAATTGACGGTTACTGCACAGCTATTGCCAAGATCCAGATGAAAGCCACAGAAAGAAGGTGCAAAGTACTGTATCTTGGAGGTGGTGGCTACAATAAAACCTTGGCCAGTCGATGCTACTCTGCTTTACTGGCTACTCTGCTAGAAGTAAAACTAGGCGATATCCCGGAACATTCACTTTGGCATGAATACGCGGACACGAACCATGAACTCGCATCTCAAGAATGCATAAAAGGCATGGTCGACGAAAATATTCCCTTGCTGGAGCAAACAGTCACTCGTTGTCGCGAGCGTATTGGGTTTCTCACCAAAAGGTCTCCACGAAGGCTTCCAGAAGAAATCAAGCATGATGCGAATCGCACTGCAGACGTCCCCCAGTCGTGGGATACTCTTCCTTTGACAAAGCTCCATGGCCACATTGATCTTCCGGATGGTTTAATTTCCAATGTCTTGATTATGATGCATGGACTAGGAGACAATGCTCGCTCCTTCGCTAGCTTAGGAAAGTCCTTCAATCTGCCCGAGACCGTTGTGCTATCTATTCAGGGTCCGTTTCCAGTGCCATTAATGGCCGGTTGTGCTTCAGAGGCATGTATGTGGGCTAATGACATCACTTTTGACGACTCCAATGGCATCGATGATGACGGGGATTTTACCACCGCTGAGAGATTGATTGATGATCTAATCAATGAAATCATCCTGAGAGGATTGGCAACTGAACGAATTTTGTTCTTCGGGTATGGCCAAGGTGCCATGCTTGCTCTGAAGATGGCGTCCAAATACGGCAGTAATGTCATCTCAATCGGTGGAGTATTGCCACAAAATGTGGGTACTGGTAAAGGCCGTCACGCTTTGATCTGTGGAGGAGAGAACGAGAGTAAGATCACGAAGAGTGCTTTGAGCGAAGCCCATCGAAGATTTGTTCATGTAGCACATCTTTCTTGGAGACAATCTAGCGACGCGCTGCCCAAACCATCGAAGAAGAACAGCTGGCTGCCTATCATACAATTCTTCTCCAGAAATGTTGTACAGATGAGAGGAGTGCCCGCAGGTGCGGTGCAGGTCAATTGACGTGAATGAAGTTTCTGCCAATCTATGACAATCAAAACCAATCGCCTACGTCTTCAGCTCCATCACCACCGCCAGCAGATTCTTGATCCCACCAATTCCCGGAGTTCTGCTCCTGTGGCTCATCTTGCTCCCACCATGGCCGCTGATCTACAGGACCGTCTGTCTGTGTTTCGTTCGCCAGTGGATCGGTTTCTCCTGCGTCTACTCCACCGCCGCCGTCAATAGGGACGCCCCCTTCTGATTCTGGCAAGGCGCCTGGTGTTGTTTCTGGGGCACCTGCAGGACTACCCATGGGAAAGAAAAAGGGCATGGGCATTATGCCACCGTGACCAGCTCCGGAAAGTTTAGAAAAGTAGTCGAAATCGATCGAAACTGCCGTGGCCATCAGGACAGCACGTTCGTCTAGCTTCATAGGTCTTTTCTCGATATTCACTAGAGCTCGGGCCGCTGTGTTTGCCATAGCGGTCCTTGCTTCAGCATTCTCGCCTTGAGTCACGAGAGCAGAGGTCGAAAGGTTTGTCGTGGCAGGGTCGACAGCATCCATTCTGAGGACATAGTGTCCTGTATCCGTAAAAAGTTCCTTTAAAAGACCTCGCATGTTTCGGTTGATACTGCCAATTAGCTTCTTGTCTTCGGAAAGGACTGAAAAGTCCCACGATAATGTGGGTTCGTCAATGGATCCGAATTGCTGCATTGTGTCTCCCCGTTTGAGATACAAGTCGTATTTACGACGAAGCAAAGACCAGATCTGCTTGACTTCACCCACTAATACCTCACTCCCTTCTTGATCGATGTGGAAAATCTGTATGTGTGAATTGATCCAAGCAAAGCCTCTTCTGATCTTGAGAACGACGCGGCCGCTCGGATCCATGACGTGACAACTGAATGCACGATGAGTGCCTGCCAAGTTTCTGGCCATCGTGCTCGTCAGGGTATGGGAGTCTTCTGCAATATATCCGACAGTCTCTCCCTCGGCATTATACACGACATACTTTGATACCAATCAGCTCCATTTACCCAGCGCAGATTGGTCGAGGGTGACTCACCTTGTTGGCTTCTTCAAAGCCTATAAAAATATTCATCATTTCTATTTGCCTGCAAATGACGAGAGCAGGTTGTGACACAATCAGTCTTGCTGCTTCTCCCACTTCCGAATCCAACACACCTTCCGTGTCCGGCGGCAAGACGACCAGGGCGGTAGATTCTTTGAACGTTTCATTCTGATGATGAGTAGAGTCGGTCGGGACTCGTGGACGCTGTATGGGTGGTGAGGAATCAAGGGCGGTATTAGACACACTTGGTTCGTGCTTGCGAAACCCTCTCGGCCCTGCTGCTCTAGCTCTGACTCTAAGACTCCGTGAACCCAAGCGGGCTATGCGAGGGGCTCTGCTGTACTGAACGAGCGTGGGTCTTGGAAATTGCGTAGATATTCTCCGAAAGAACGAATGCAGCATGCGTAAGATAATCTCCCTTGAAGAAATTCAGAAATCACTATGTTATCAGTCTATGGATGTATCCGTCAATGCGCTTCCTCTTGAGTTGATACCGAGAGAGAAATATAATGTAGATTATGCTACACGCGCCACCCCAATCAGACTTTCGACGGGTAATTATAACAAAAGTCGCAGCCGGCTCACACAATGGAATGGCATTGCTACGAAAGTGACATAAATCTCGATTGATTACCGAGTAGTGGTAGACTAGTTTCTTTAACGCATCGTGAAATCTGGTCATTGCATTATCATCGCCGGCTGACATTAGCGCTTGCAATTCATTTTTGGCCCCGGCAAGCACTTCTCTCCTTTTATCCAGCACACCTGAGAGCTCGAGGCAATATGAGTGCAGCCGCATCAGGAGAATCACTACTGGCTGATGGTAAATTCAGTACGTCAAATGTCTTGGGGGGAAACCAACTACTGGTGTTGTGCGAGTTCTGATTCAAAATAGCTGAGGCCATTGATGCTTTCAATATCGCCATACGAGAATCACCATACTCGCCAGACTACTTTATCAAACGGTCCATGGCGTACCATAAATCAAAATCGTACGAGGCCGCATTAAAAGATTGTGAAAGTGCCATTGAGTTGGCGTACAAACGAGGCAATCGAGGGTTACGAGCAACCGCACAGTTTCGCAGGAGGTATGAAAAAGTCGTACTCGGTACGTCACTTGTATATTGACTGTTATGGCTTAGTCTGGCGTTATCGTGCCTCGATAGGCCGAAAGATGCCAAGTTTTGTCTTGACAAGGCGCTTGAAGGTGGTTGCAAGGAGAAATCTAGTGCTGTTTGGCAAGTCAAAATTGATAAAGCAGCGGCTGCAGGTAATCTTCTCATTCCCTTTTCGGATGGTATGAATGACTGACTGGGACCGTCTTAGATACATCTGGTGTCGTTACTGTGGTAGAGATACCAGGTTCGACAGGAATCACAGAAACGGTCGAGGACGAACCGGCCAAGACTGTAGAGATACCAGTCTCGACGCCGGCAGCATACAAGAAACCGAAGTTCGAGTGGTACCAAAACACAGAAAAGGTGATTGTGACATTCTACGTGCGTAATGTACCCAAAGATTTATGCAAAGTCGAATTCAGCAATCGTGCAGTAAGTTATCCCATTTTTTCACGAAATATGTGTTCCCTTCCCACAAAAAAGGAGGGGGTTAACCATTGTAGCTGTCTCTGGAATTTCCAATTCCTGAATCTGGATCGGAGTATGCACATGAATTCGAGGCGTTGTTTGGTGAGATTGATGCAAGTAAATCTTCATTCAGAATTCTGGGAACCAAGATTGAAGTCTCGTTGCAAAAGGCGGTACCGGGCAAGTGGTCGTCTTTGGAAGCCACGGAATCCGTGAAGCAGGTTGCCAATACCGCGTACCCGACTTCGTCACGTACTGGACCGAAGAATTGGGATTCGCTGGCTGCAGCTGGCGAAGAGGATAAAAAGGACGGGGATGCCGCCCTGACTGACTTGTTCCAGACATTATACAAGGATGCAGACGAGGATACGAAAAAGGCAATGATCAAGAGCTACACTGAGAGTGGGGGGACTAGTTTGAGTACAGATTGGAGTGCAGTGAAGAAGGGCAAGGTCGAAATCAAAGCACCAGATGGCATGGAAGCGCGCACATATGATTGATGAAAGAGATAAAATCTCCTAGACGTGTAGTTCGCAATGCTGTTCATGATGAGGTTTCCTATCAAACACACAATGAGTATTTACAAAAAAAGATCGTCACTTGGGATTGTTTGCCCTCTGTCGCAATCACGCTTCCTCCTGTTCAGTCGGTTTCCGAAGGTCAGAATTATAGTAGAGCGTTTGAGAGAGGATGATAAAGTCCAACAACAAAGTTCCTGCTGAGCCAGCTAGCCACGATGCATTGATGGCGAGGTACCTGTGATAATGACTGGACCCGTAATCTCGAATGATGATGCTTCCAACGTACGTGACGTTGCCGAGACAAGCAAAGAGGAAGAAGAGAGGGGAGAGTCCGTCCGTGCTGGACCGCTTGAAGTTGTGGAATATCTGCGGAATCCGACTGCCGAGGTATAATGCAGCACAACCCCATCCAAACACCTGGCCCCAGACGTCAAAGACAAGGACAGGGTTCGCGGGTGCCGGGTCGGACGGCGCCGAATAGATTGCTCCGACGTACCACCCGATCGTGCCCACCATGCAGACGGCAAGCAGGGCGAGGACGTTCAGGACGAGAGACTTTGAATTCGATCGAGAGAGCGTGACGTCCACGTCCTTGGGAATGAGTGGTGTCGCCACAGAAGCGTGCTGCGAACTATCCACCTGTGCTTGCGTCGCATTGCGGTAGAGGATGCACTGAAACAACAAGACAATGTCGGCGGCCGTATAGTAAATAGCCAGGAACGTCAGGACCCATTGCACGTCCTGCAACACCGCCCCGATGATGTTGAAAAAGTCCCCTATCAGCCACAGAATGACGAAAGAGAGTGAGAGACCTTCGGCCGAACGAGTCGAAAAGTTGGTCCATATCTGAGGACTGAACACGACGACCCAGGCAGTGATGGAAATCGCGCCCAGAATGGACGAGAAAGTCTCGTTGTCTATCTTCACGGGCGGCATATCCAATGAAGCCCAATGATACCAATGACCGTTTGTGCGACAAGATAAATTTGAGGGACAAGTGAGTGGAAAGAGGAAGCAGATGCAGTGGTTTCTTTCATACCGGGCCGACCCGCGCCTGCTTGTCAACTCGCTCCGCACCACTTACTTGCTTGCACATTGTCTCCCTCGTGAAGCAGAGCAGAGCGTGCATTCTATACGGGTGCAGCGCAATGTCTTGCTTCTTCTACGGCACGCTCATGCATCCTCGAGTCTTAGGTGATTGGATGAGACCGCTCGACCCTTACGCCGTTTGCTGATCAGGGCCGCAGGGAGAGTCACTGGCAGCGATAGACATTCCTATGTACCTAGCATCCTGCTGCATCACAAGCGGTGCCGAGTCAAGGGGCAGGATTATCCTGGGGTCGTGTCCGAATCCGGACAGACTGTCAAGGGAATGCTTGTTCTTGGGCTGTCAGAGAACGAGATAGCACGGCTCGATCTTTTCGAGGGCGAAGAGTACACTCGTAGGGCAGTGGAAGTACAGAGCATTTCAGATGGAGAAAGCTATAGCTGCGAAACATACATCTATCTGGACAGTACCGCACTCGAAGACACGGAGTGGGACTTTGCTAGCTTTGAGAAAGACAAACTCCACCTCTGGACAGGAGAAAAAGGAGAATCGGAATACAGTATGCTATCCGAAAATGGCACGTCAAAAGACGGTACAGGCGGCAGGAGCAGCTTTCGCTAGTGGATGTCATCTACGAACCTGCGCTGCCTGAAGCATCACATCTTGGCGCCGTCTCACTTTCGCATCGTAAAGACGGATGCTTGAAGCCAGGGACGAAGCGATATTCGTTTCTAGTTGCAGCTGTCCCTCTGAATTGGGCCTGAATGATCTGGAAGTCTCTACAGGAGCATCAAGCAAAGGTGTAGCCTTATCTGTGGTGTCCCAGGTCGTGTTACAATTGCCTGGAAGGGTATCTTTTGACAAAGCTCGTTCCAGATTATCACTCGTACATCGTGTCTTCTGGACTAGTCGCGACACTTGACCAGTCAGTCGTGTCGACGGCGAACTTATGCTCTATGTTTCACGCAATTCTTCAGATCTGGGAGAGTTAATGCTGCGAGACTCAGGCAGATTTCGTGTCCAATCCGAGATTACGGTCTGCTTGCGCAGATTGATTTCGGAAGAGAATCTTGCGGTATTCCCGAAAGTTTTGTTATTGTACTAGACGTCAGTCAGCGCAGCAGTCTGATGGAATCAAGCCTTGGTTACCTCTTCAGCTGTGATTAATCTGATGGGCCGATAGTGGCAGCTTGACAAATTAACTCGCATGCTACATGAGTTACTGTGCACTTGCCAGAGTCGTTGGTGCCCGATCTGCGTTTTCTGTCCAAACATGAGAGCTCGCTGAGCAAGCTCTTTCGATTTGAATTGGATTTCTCCGTACCTGAGACGTTGAAGATTCAATTCTGGGTAGACAAAGGCAGCGACCGGTGCATAGTCCTTGAAGAGACCAAATAATTCCTTGGGGCCCATCGAGTGCATAGGCAGTCCACTGACAATGAGTACCACGGACGAGTATAGGCACCATGCATCGAGAGTGCCTCTCAAGAAGGGTACGTGCGAATCTGCGGAGCTTCTCTGTATAGGCTGCATACCATGGCCTTTGAGCTGGGCATATCGTGTCTGGGATCGTATGGTCTTATGTTGTGCAGCATTGGAACGCAGCTTTCGAGGGCTCATGCTTTGTCTCTTGTTCCTCTCTTCGATACTCTCACGAGGTCTGACTTGCAGCACATGCCCTGCTACAACCAAAGGCTCGCTCTTCCCTGCCAGTACCAGCATGGCTTTCTGGAAATCTGCCTCTGTATTGAATTTGAAGAAGCAGAATTGCAGCACGCCATTTGCACACTTAGCCTCTGATCTTGCGTCGAGCTTCACACCATTGCCAAAGACGTGCCTAAATGTCGTTTCAAGCTCTTCATTGGTGATATCAGGATGAATGCTACCGACGTAGAAGTCTAGCATTCTCGACACTTTGTAATCTTGAGTTGACGCAAAAGGTGTCTGCAGTACACTATCAATCTTAGTCAATGTCAACTTGATTTTGTGTCTGCTGACCACGTTGTGATTTCGTCGTAGCACAGTCTCAGCAGTAGAATAGACATCGTCGTACAAGACCCTCGATTCATGGAGTGATGTGAGAGTTGATCAGTTTTTTGTGATCAGTCCTGTCGAATCCTGACAAATTTCGGGTATTCCGAGGTCTGTGCGGCAATTTCTAGACACAGTCCATACCAATTTGATAGACATAGATTCATCCACTAGAGGAAGAATGTTTGATGTGCATCTCTACATCTACGATCTATCTAATGGTCTCGCAGCTCAGATCTCACAGCAGCTGACCGGGCGCTTCTTCAAGGCTATTTACCATACTTCCATCACTATTCACGGCCGCGAGTATTTCTTCGGTGGGTCTGGCGTAGAGTCTTCTCTTCCCTCACAGTCTCCGTACGGTACACCTATAGAAAAGAGATTGGAGGGACAGACGGAAATGGATCCGGACGCGTGGCATGCCTTTTTGGAGGAGTGCGGCGAGGATTACGGTGTGGGCAAGTACCATTTGCTAGAACACAACTGCAATACCTTTAGTGATGCAGCACTACAATTCCTGCTTGGAAAACGTATAGACCCCGAGATTTCGTCCTTACCGAGCGATTTCTTGAATACGTCGCTAGGACGGATGTTGCGTCCCCAAATCGACACGATGTATGCTCCTAGACCGGGCGCAGTGCTCGCTACGCAGACAGCATCTACAAAGACAGAAGTCGTGATCAATGGTCCGACATCAGGCACACATCAGGATCGTCTCTCGGAAGCGTACAAGTTTATCAACACACCTACAGTCTCTAAACTGTTTGGTAAACTTAAAAGTCAAATGGACGATGCCAAGTTGCCACAATTTGAAGCTTTCACGACTCGACTTGTTTCTGGAGGTCAAATGACGTTTGAGCATTACAACGACTTGAATCGATATTTGGTAGGATACATGACCACGATTGAAGCGAGCGAGGTCTTTCCCGGCTTGGATCTGATTCGAATCTTGTTGCATCACGAACCGTTCGTGACGTATCAATGTGCTCACCAAGAATTACTCGCTGCGATATTGGCGAAACGGTATGCAGAGACCTCTGAAACGTCGAAATCGCGCGTGGTATTACTCAAACTCGTCTGTAACGCGCTCTCGTCGCCGTCGTTACGTACACCGATGGTCTCGTTACTTCGCGCGCATGACGCCTTGGAGTTCATTTCGAATGCGCCGCTTTCAGAGGACGCCGAAGTACGTCAGCATGGATTATCGTGTATTTGGAATCTCTTGATTTTAGCGGACGGCATTGATGATGATTTCCAAGTGGCATGTCTTGCATCCGTAGCGGAAAACAAGGGTGAAGAAGAGGCATTACGAGGTAAAATATTGCGAGAAATCATGGATGGCGGGTCTGAAGCGATTCAAGAGATGGTAGAGATTCTAGAGCTTTAGAGAGGTGAGAAAAGAGGCTAAATCCTGAATTTCCTTTGGATCGGCGGTATGTCCCACCCCTGGGTACGTGTTCCATGAGACATTCATGCCTGCTTCCTTCAAGACTTTCGCCGTCATTTGTCCATACTTGAAATTGACGACTGGATCGGCCGTGCCGTGTCCCAACCAGACCGGTGTCGTTCGATTCGCCTCTGTTTGCAACTGGGTTAGTTTCTGTCGGAGGGGCAAGTACCCACTCAACCCGACAATGGCGCCCAGTTGCTTCGGGTACATTAATCCCGACAATAAACTCATGGCACACCCCTGCGAGAACCCAGCCACCACACTTCTCACCATCAGTTCTAATACTTTTTTCCCGTGAAGAACGTACATGTGGTCCGAGTCTATGCCAGCCTTGATCTCTTGATCCACAAGCGCGTGAATGATTTTCACTGATTTCAACATGCCAGATTCATCTTCGACCCGCATTCAAAATCAATACCGACGGAGTAGGAAGGATCGGGGGTTGGTACCTGATTAATGTCGGCGAGAGAAGTGATGTCGTACCAGCTGGGCATGGCCATACCGTTGTTGATGGTGACGGGACTGTGTGGAGCATTCGGTAGGATCCATTTCACTTGCGGCAACAACTGTTGAGCAGACATGAGTTCAGGTAAAAAACTCCATCCCGCCCCAGAATCACCCAACCCGTGTGCGAAAATCACACTCGCCGTGTGTTTTGCTCGTGAAGGAATCGAAATCGCAGACATCAAATCTACTACTCCTTCACTCTTACAGAGGACGACTGAATTTATAGTTATATCAAGTCGGAGTCGAGTTTGGTCGAAGCGGCCCCGCAATCTTAAAGTTGGATTGTAATGTGGCAAGTGAGGGATGGGAAGTATACTGCGACAAGTCGTGCATTGCATTGCTTTTCGATACGCAAATTGTAAGAAGCCAATTTTGTTTTTTTACTATGAAGGTTTCCCTCCATCACTTCCTTCTTTCCATCGGTCAAAATCATGTTTGGACGTAAATTGTTCAGACGCAACAATAGCTCAGTTACGAGTTTTGGCAACAAGTTGCAATTGGAATCAGGAGGATTCGATGCGGCCAAACCTTCTACGTTCAATAAAGCTTCTTACAACGACGACAACAACAAGACTGAATCCACCGTGAAAAGACGTAATAGAAAAAGAGACTGTTGTAGAGCTCTTGTCGTGTTTGCGATTTTAATACTCCTCGGCATCACTCTATTCGCAGCAGCAGTATTCTCTTCCCGCCCAGGGTATGATAAGAGAACGCAGGATGCGAATAGTGCCCCGACCAGAGCAAAGATCCAATCGACAAGAGCTGATATACCTGCCATCGTCGCCCGATTACAAGCTGGTGGGAAACAGGATCTCGTGGATCATATTCAGCGAGCAACGGCCTTTTCTGCTGCAGCGTATGTCAATGCTCAACATTGTCCTAATCCAGTCGGGACAAATCTGAGCAGGTCCCTCTCTGCCCGTGGATATGTCGCCAGAGACGAGACTGCTCGTCAAATCGTCGTTGCATTCAAAGGATTCACAGAACCACGGGATATCGTCAACGCGCTCGACGTGGCTTTTGATTCCTTGAATGTCGCTGGATCAATCCCACCAGGCGCTCGTGTCCACAGAGGTCTACAAGCGTCGTATAAGGCTGTCGAATCCCAGATGTTGGATACAGTCAATAGTGAGCTCGCACGCAACAATAATTACAGTATCCTCGTGACAGGACACACAACCGGCGGGACTCATGCTGTTCTAGCGGCACTTGCCATCAAGGCGTCATTTCCAAACAATCTCGTCCTGTGCGTGACACAAGGTCAAGGACGAGCGTTCAATCAGATCGGCGCCGAATTTGTCGACCAACAATTCCCGCCCTCCTCATTTCAAATGATTAGAGCGGTGCATACGCTGGACGGCTTGCCTACCGCGGGCGCACCTTACGTCAATACCGAGGCACGACATCACTCTGGAGAGATTTGGCAATTTCAGGACCCGGCCCTACCTGAGAATATCGTCCTCTGTAGGGGTCAGGAAGATCCGGATTGCAGTATGTCCAATCCTAGTCCGGTCGTACAGGCCTTTCCACCGGCGCTTCCATTTGACGCAGAAACACTCCACTACTTTGACGTCGAAATGAACTCCGGAGCGTCCGTGGAATGTGGTGGAAGAGGCGGCCTGCTCTTTCACAATCTCATCACCTCGCGAGGTCCTCTCAAGACTAGACCGAGTGCGGAGACCATCGCTCGGAGTCTGTCGGGTCAGTCGCCACTTCTTCTAAAGTAGTCACAAAAAGGCGGGCGAGGATCAAAGACCTGAACTCATGTTTTCATTAATTACTCGTGGTCTAGCGTTTCTTCGTGTCATTGAACATTTTCATTATTTGCTCATTCGTTTGGCCAAGGCCTCGATTGCAGGGTTCGTAGATTGCATGGCACTCTGGACGGCCTGGCGATGCGCTTCGGTTTCCATCTTGCTAAGTTCCTCTCTGCTCGGAGGTAATCGTTCGTTTTGTATGTCATACTTTCTTGCATCCTCGAATGTCGTGATGGCGTCCTTGATCCCCTCGGGACCAAGCATGAGCGTACCTGGAGGCAATTTGGCGTTACCTGAGACCGTCTTGAGTTCCGTAACGCTCTCACTCTCTTCGCGGAGCACTTGGAACAGACGTGATACCCGGCCGATGGCGAGGATTTTGTTCTTGATGACCTTCCTGCGCTGTTCCGATTCAGTCTCAACTCCAGTGCCCGGCGTCGCGGGGGTCGTGACAGTCGGTGTGTCGTCGTCAAGCTCCTCCTTGGAACAGATACTCAGCAGTGAAATGAGCATGTCGGTGACCTTCTCCCCGACAAAAGGTAGAGACCAAGTGAAGACATCCATGAAATTCGGTAGCCAATAAGGATGAGGAGTACAATCTAGGAGAAAGTAAGAGGCGGTCGCACAAAAGTAAGAAGCGAAAGAAGGACTTACTGAATTGTCTGATGTTCATGACGTTATTTTCGTACTTCAACACGGCTGCCTTGTTGTTGTATACGTCTAGGTAGTTTGGAGCGGAGAAGATCGTCATCACCGATGGGAAGCCAGTGGTTCGCGTCTTTCGATACATCCTGTAACCTTGATCTTGAGCCTCGTGGGCTCTAATGATGGACAGCAGGTTATTCCTCTCGAGGAATTGGCAGGCGGCGGCATAACTGAAAAAGTAGGAGCAGCCTCGAACGTGGTTGTGCACGAAAAACTCATTGCCCTTCTCCATGCCGAATTCTTCCAGTGGATCACTCCAGAGAAGATCACACATGATGCCATGCGTCGGAGGTTCTCTGAATCTGTCAATCTAAAAAAAAAGTCAGTTTTTCGTGATGTATCAGACTTATCGAACTAGACATACGTCCTTCAGATCGTCCAGTGTATTCAGCTCTGGTGAAAGCCCTCCGTGGATGCACAAGAATTGCTTGTTCATGAGTGCGGCGAGGGGCAAGGAGCAGAAGGAGTCCATGCAAGCTTCATATATCGTCTCTGAGTATTTGTGTTTACATTCGAGCTTGAACGTGAAGTAGTCGGTGAGATGACGGCATTCGTGATTTCCACGCAGGAGCCAGAGGGTATCTGGGTACCATATCTTGAGGGACCAGAGATACAAGACACACTCGATGGAGAAGTAACCACGATCCACATAGTCGCCGAGAAAGAGGTACGTGGTGTCTGCCGGGTTGCCGCCGACTTCGAACAGCTTCATGAGATCGTAATACTGTCCATGAACGTCCCCACAGACCGTAACGGGAGCCTCGACCTCGAGCATGTTCGGTTCGCTCCTGAGTATAGCGGTAGCCTCGCGCAAGATCCACAGGGCCTGTTCCTCACTCAATCGGCCCTCTCGGTAAAAGTGATTCTTCAGGAACGCGATATTGGGCCGCCTGACGCCGGCAGGAGCGTCCTGGTCGAAGAACTGTTCCATCGTCGGTATCGTGGTGGCGGGACTCTGTACGTCTGCATCGTCAGCACTCGCTGCACGCGCTCAGAGGGACGGGCTGCTCCCTACCTTTACAAACACGCTCCTGCGTATGATGTACGACGCCATCCAGCTCCGTGAGGGTATAATCTATCGCCGGAATGGCATCCTCAGGCCTTATCGCCGAGTCGCTACTCATCAAGGACAGAGGACGGAGAGCCTAGACTCGTCGAGTCGCAGATTGATACCTTTCCTTTCGAGAGGAGATGCGTGCTGTATCTACGGGTATACGAGTCCCAGTGAACGGGAAAGACTGGAGGACCGACAGAGAATCGCCTGGCCAACTACGAGTTAGAACTTGGGAATCACAAGCGCTTGCGTGCGTGGAGGGCAAAAGACAAAAAAGACTCGGCTACCTGGGGGGGGAAAAAGGCTCAATTCTGTCCGAGTGCGAGTGGCTGTGCTCTGCTTTGCTCTGCTCTTGCTCTGCCCTTCTATTGCGCTTGCCGTACGTCGAGAACTCTGCATCCCGCGTCTGTGCGTCGCGGGCTGGCTCTTGGCATGGCGCAACTGTATATAATAATAATCATCATCGTTGTGTGAGCTACTGTATACGGCGGCCTCCAGCTCTACTTGTTGTTTCCATGTTGGCCGACCAGGGGTGATTCACGCAGCACTGGTGATGCCGGCGCGGCTTGTCCTTCAGGCCAGGTTCCGTTCTTCTTCCATCCGGCGACGAGCACGGGGACGACCTCGCTCAGGTTGATGGGCCTGCTGAAGGCCTTGCACTGGTCGACGCACATGGTGTAGACCTGCTCCAGGTTGTGCTTCGGCGACTCTGCAGCCTCCATCCTCCTCCAGAACCGGCCCTCGTGACGGCGCCGCAGGACCTTTGGGTCTGGCGAGTCGCTCTGTACGCCGCCCCTCGTCCAGTCACCGCGACATTCGTGCCAGTACTTTTCTCCAAGTCCTTTCTTGTCCACCCGCCAAAACGGCGACTCGTCGTCGAATGCACGCGGAAGACAGCGCTGCCCTGCCTGACCCTCCGTCTGGATCTGCGCGAGTGCAGGTGAACCGTCGTTCGTCTCGGCCATGAAATCGAGGGCCCTTTTGTTTTTTTGATGCTTCACGTCTCGAGCGACTGAAAAATGTCCCGACCTAGGCGAGCATGACGTTAGGTATCGCAGAATTCTATACGCTGGCGATAACTCGCAGCTGGGGAATACACTCGATATAAAGAGTGCACGATGGCCGCGGGCAAGATTTGAGGCTGAACTCGAGATCTCAAGCCACGAAAGGGGAAAAAAAAGTTTCAATCGCGCGATCGAACGGACAATTAAATGCTCATGCTCTATATATACCAATACAGTCGCTAGCTCGCTTTCATATGCTCCCTTCCGTCTTCAATGAGTCTTGTGTTTGATGGCGAAACATAAAAAGGACGTGTGTGACTTGATTTCCGACTCGCCCTTTGCGACTTCCGTCCAGTTCATGCCTTGCTGGCCCTCCTTTATCCTTCCCGTGGGTGTAGGGTCCTTCTTGATGCCCGCCAGTCGTCTCCGTTTGATGTCCCTGATCTTTTCAATGACCTCGGAAACGTCCTTTCGCTCGATATATCTCGACTCCCACTCGCGCCCGGCAATCTCGTAACAATCAATCTCCAGCCATCCTTCCTCACGAAGCGTCGCGACGGTACGTTGGACCTGTTCGATGCACGGTGCTACAACGTGCGGTCAGTCTTTTTGTTTTTTGGGAGGGGGAGGAATGAGACGTACAGAAACAACATAGACGCATTGTACCTTCCAAAAATGGCGTGAGATGGGGGACTGCTTCCCATGGGGCAGGCAGATCGAGAAAGACGGCGTCTGCGGTGTACTGCGTATCGGACAATGCGAAGCCTGCTTTACAGACGTCGCGATGCGTGAGACGCACGATCTCCTCGTCACCGCAGCGCAGTAACCCGTGTGCGTCGAATTCCGTCCGCGCAGTCTCGCACCTTCTCTCGTGAAACTCAAACGTGTATACTTTTCCCGCTGCACCCACGGTTCGTGCGAAACTGTGCGTAAAACTGCCACTCCCCGTCCCGGCCTCGATAATCTTGCTACCCGGTCCCACCCTGAGTTTTCCAACAATGTACGAGATATCGGGCGCGTAGAGAATCTGTGTGCGGTGAGGCAGGGCGAGTGTCCAGAGTTCAGGCGTCGGGTGGAGCAGGTATATGAATCCCGTCCTTGCCTTTGACGGTATCTGCGACCCAAACTTCTTCCCAAGCATGTCGGCATGATGGTAGCTGCCATATCGATTATTCAAAATCTTCCCACTCTCGACCGTGATCGGTATGATTGAATCCCTAGACTAATTTTCCGTCTATCAGCGATACATCCTTCTATGCTTCAAGCTTTCTCACGAGGTAAGCGAGGACGAGATCTCCCTCCTCGATAATTGTCTTGAACTGCCTGAACGGATCTACAGGACTCATTCTCGACTCGATTTTCTTGTTTTCTACCTAACTAGTATTGTGATTGTGGCACATTTTGAAATTGTAAAGCGAGGACGGGCCGGGTACTCATGAAACAAAAGAGGCCCAAAAACTCTAAAAAAAGGTTTGTTTGCAGATGAGATCATACATATACGTGATACTTTTGCGAGAAGAGAAGCAATGCAAGTACAAAGACCTGTGCCGTGTCCATCGCCGGGCACCTTGAATGGGACTTTAGGATCGCCGGATCTTCACTTCCACGACGCCGAGATACGCGTCCGCTCGGTCCCTGAGGACGCCTTGATCTCAGGCTCACCAGCCGCCGTGTTCATCACCTCGAAAGACGTCATGGTGTATCTCTACCCTACCGAAACGCTCTTGATTTTACAGTACCAGGAAATCATCTTGCATGCAGTCGCAACCGACGATCCTAAATCTCTCTACTTGCAAATCGAAAGCCCCGACCTCGCTCCTCTCTACCCTGAGGACCCGTCATCAGCAGCGCACAGTATGGTCGAATTATGGCTCGTCCCTGACGTCCAACAGACTTCAGGTAAAAACTTTTTACTCCTCTCGTCGCAATTTTTAGAGCTGACGATATTTGGTAGTGGTAGAACGCATGTTTTCAGCATTGTCGAGATGCGCGGCCATGCATCCAGATTCCGTAACTGAAGATGCCGATAACGATTCGATACAAGACATGTTGCTTGACCCGAACCATCAATGGATCACGGCAGAGACTGTCGATGGACAATTTGACGATGTAGACTCTGGCCTGAGTAACGGAAACACCGAAAATGACGCGCCTAGAAAATATAGAAGGACGGATTAAAAAGAAGAATGATTCTCTTGCCACGCAGGGCCACGATCGTTTTTTATGTACAATATCGAATTACACGAAATAGATACTAGTCTCACAAAAAAAACTATGTCGAGCTTCTCATTGCTTGGGGAACTCCAGATTCATGGGCGACAGGGCAGCAAACTCATTGTCGAGCATCGGAGCAGGATCCGCAAAGGGGCCTTGGTCTGCGGACGGTGACGTCGGGTTCGAGCGAAGAGCGAGGTTGTTCTTCAGCTGTGCCTTCCTAGCTGCCCAGTTGTCGCTCGCGACCATGATTGACTTTGAGCGGCCTGGCTGCCCATCCTGGTCTGCAGATTCGTCCGCGGCTTCAGCCGCTGGAGACTCGCTAGACTCGCCGGTAGCAAGTACTGAATGGTCAAAGTGCGACGGATCAAGAGTTCGTGGACTAAGAGCATCTGTATTGTGCTGTGATGGTAGGTGCTCAATGGTCTCTGCTTCGAAGGAGTCGTCGCCGACCACAAAGCTGTTGACACTCGTGCGTCGAGCCTCAACTGGCTGTGGATCGCGCGTCACCTCTGGGGCAGTAGAGTGTGCGAGTGCAGGGGCTAAGCCATTTTGTTCCGGTGGTGGATCACTGAACGGGTTCTCACTGGACATTGATCGTTGCAGGACTGGCGCGGCTGGCACATTCGCAGGAACCGGCTTTCGCTGGCGTTGTTGCATCTGAGCTGGATTCGAGGTGAGATCGCGTGGTCGGTTCATCTGCTGCTGCATTTGCCTTCCTGCAGCGACAGGCTGTCGATAATTGGGATGCGCCGGGTGCCCTGGCGGAGGGGTGTATGGACGCTGAATACCCAGGACAGCGGCGCCTTGCTGCATCTGGGCAGGACTCGCCGACGAAAGGTTGCTAGGTGTCTTTTCGGAGGTGTTTGTGGCAAGAGGTGACAGATTACCAAAGTCGAAGCCCTGTGATTCGGTTGGTGTACTGACCTCTCTCTCCTCGAGAGACACTACACCCTTCTCATTATTGCGATCTCGTCGAGCTCGAGCAGCTGCTTTTTTGTCCTTCTTCCTCTTTTGCCACAAGAACAGGAAGAGTCCGACTACGGCGAAAGCGATGAGGAGACCGATGACGAGTCCAGCGATTCCACCTCCACTCAGACCGCCGGATTTTGTAGTGGACTCCTTCTTGCTGGAAGCCAATGCGATAGCCCCAGAACGAGCCGAGCTAGAGGCTGCTCGAGCACTCGATGTCGCGATTGCCCGGGTCGATACTGTCGCCCTGCTCAATGTCGCGGAGCTCTTGGCGACAGAGCTTGTGATTGCCGATATCGCTGCGCTGGAGACGACGATACTGGACGACGTAGCACTGCTCTTTATCGACGTTGTCGAAATAGATGAGGAGGAGGAGGAGGACGACGACGACGACGACGACGACGTAGCGCTAGTGACAATAGGGATCGGTGTTGTAGATGAAGAAGAAGAAGAAGAAGAAGAAGAAGACGAGGACGACGGCAGAGAGGACGACAGTGTGAAGTACTGTGCTTGAGCCGTCATGGTCGTGGAGGCCTGGGCCATCGTTGGCGATGTCGTCGAATCGGCGACAACAGGGAACGGCACCTGAGCTACGGCGCTCGTTGTAGGCACTGCCGCCGCAGCTTGAGTCGCGGCGGCAGCATCTGGATTCACAGTCTGGCCTCCAGCGGCCAAGAAGGAGGACAGCTCTGCGCCAGCGAGGGTGACGGTCTTTGTGTAGACCATCTTGCTTGTGGCTGAATTAAGGGAGTATCTAGGTCAGAGGGTTAAAGCGCCTGTGTGTAGAGAGAGTGTGATTTAGAGTTGGTCTGTCGCTGGGATCCGTAAAGAGTGAGATCCGAGGACGATGTAGTGAATATTACTAGGAGGATGAAGTTGGTTGGAGAAAGGGAACGGCGGAGGGAACGCTGCACCATTTTGATGTTATCCTGCTACTTGGGAACGAAGGAGTTGTGCTCGCGGCTGCGTGTGGAATGTAGGACGGAGAAGAGGCGCACTTTTTGACCCGAAACAACCTTGAAACCTTTCCCCAGTGGCTGACGTGAGTGTGCACTGCAGCCTTATCCCGATCCGCGCTGCCCTTCTTTCTAGATCTCTTTCTCGACATGTGTACATATGTACTATAATGAGGACTTGTTTCCCCATAGTTGCCAAGTGTGTGGCACGAGTGGAGATACTGTCGAGTACTGTACAAGGGTTCTTTGCGCCGACTACGGATGTGCAGGGGACCATACCCATCGAAGGCATCTTCTCGTCTCCCATATAGAGACGAATGCAAGCCAGCCTGGGAAAAGGAGGCGTTTTGGTAGCTGCAGGGCAAAAGATCTCGAGGGTCGCTGCCATACCTAGTTTTGCAATGCTGCTGCTGCTTGCTGCCCGGCCGCCCGCCCGCCCGCTGCATGTCGAGTACATCGCCAGGACATTCCTGGCGTTTTTCCGCCAACCGAGCCGGAAATGAAGCTTGGCGCTCGCATAATGCTTGATCCTGCTCGTATCCCCCCCGAGATAAACTGTCGCATATGATGTCGCGTCTTGTCGCTTCCATCGTCCCTCTCGTAGAGCTCGTAAAGCTCGTAGAGATAAAACGATTGCGAGCGTGTTTACGATGATAAGAGAGTCTCGTCCGACATTTGATTTCCGACGACTCCTCGTGCTCGTGCTGTGATCGACCAAGACTCGCATAAGAACTCCACGCTGCAAGATCTATCTGGCAGCCCAAAAGTGGGAAAGGTCCAGACACGAGACGCATGCCTTCCAAGAATGGCTTGCTAGATCCCGGCTCATCTCAGCCCGTCCGAGGCAATCTATTGACTATATAGTGTTGGAATTAAAAATGTTCATTATGTATGCTTGTTTTTTGATTCTGCGCCGCTGCCAGTACCGTAATGCTGTAATCAATCACAAAGAGCGTCCGTGCTCTCAAATCCTCTTACACGGCAGAGGCAGCCATGGCATGTTTCTCGAGCAAGGGATCGTCCAGGGTGTTTTGCGAGCCACCATGCCTGACTCTATAGTCCACCCATTGTTGCGTTTTGTCCAATGTGCCCGACACGACATCGGAAACGTTGCGAAGCCTATGGAAGTGAGCTCAAAGTTCTGTTGGAGAAGACGAAGATATACTTACACATCGAGCGATTCGCTGGCTAGATGTACAACTGATTGGTACTCACGGCCGACGTCCTCTGCACCTTCCATTTTCTCTGGTGGATACTGATTGTGCTGATCAGTCTGGCGTGCGGCCCATCGTCCGGGCATGCCCAGCACGAAGCCTCTGACTCTGCTGCGCGCTGCCTCTGGCAGAGCAGTCCCAGCGTAATCGGAGACTATGACGACTAGCTTCTTCAGGGTCTCTGCAATCTCTCTCTTGGCATGGACGATGTTCCTAGCCAAGAGTCCAAGATCGGCCTCCGTCATGTTTCGAGGCTGCCCATTTTCTTTGTCGATGATTGCTCCTCGAAGATCGTGGAGCAGAGAACCGATGTGGGAGTTTGCCCAATGCAGCCAATCGACGCAATACCGAAGCGACCTGACAGAGTCTTCCGAGAGCGAGAGAGTCAGACCAGATGCACCGGTGAGGACGTTCTGCCAATGGGACGATCGACGACGACGAGTCACGTCAGCAGGTCGTTCCACGCCGCTATGCGTCGATGCCTGAGACTCAAGATCCTCACTACTATTCGTCTGGTACCGTCGTTCGATCCTGTCGAGCTGACGACAGGCAAAATCATCCAGGGTCTCGAACCGTCTGATGACGGGCCGCGCTACGCTCTCGATGGTCTGTGCGGCATACTTGAAACCTCTGCTACTCGTCTTGCCGTTCTCGTACGCAGTGACCGCGGTCTTGACTATGGGATATTCCGACACTCGTTCGAGAAAAGCAGGCGCGCTGCTCTGCTCTCCCGATCTATGAATCTCCCCAAGTACTTCGGCCGCGAGACGGACTTCCGGATCCTCCAGAGTTATGCCTGACTTGTAATTGGAAGGCATTGACTCCTCCATCTCATCAGACATCCTCTCCGGCGTGTCGGAAGCCATGACCATGTCGCTCGAGGCCGGCAGAGTCTGGCCCTGTTGTCGGTCAGGGACCGCACCGCCTGGCATGAGGATAATGCCGCGATCAAGCGTGAGAAAACCGGCGTCAATGATCCACCAGCGGCTCAATTCCGTTGTGAGCCCGGAGCGTAGACGAAAAGGTTGTCGGGGGGCGTGAGATAAGGGGTCGACACCCTGAAATCCAATTTGCAAGACAAGATTCACGAAGCACGATGAGCGAATCCAAAATGGAAGGGTTAGATCACATGTCACTGCACGTGCATGGCCACAGCTGCCTTTACTCGCGTGTTTTCAACCGCGGATCAAAGTGCGTGGGTTCAGCTTCGGCACTGGTGATGTTACGCCAGCCAGGCATTGAAAAGGGCGATGATCAAGTCACGGGCGTCCCATACGGAATCCGTGTGGAGACGATCGATTACTGGTTGGCTATATGTCCCTTTTGGTCTATACTGCCGTCTATCGCAACCTCTTGTGCATGAGACGCAGTAGGTACGTCGCTTATCTGTGGTGCATGCACATCGTAGTACACCATCTGCACAGATCCTGCACTTCCCCACGCATGTCCAGTGACATTTCCGTCAGTCCTGATGCAGTTCTTGCATACTCCCTACAATCATATCTGTACGAAGTGATTGAGTGCTCTCGGGAGAAGAGGTGATTCCTCGTCCTGCCTGGCCTGTGGCACATCCAGAGCTGCCTTCTGCATGTGCGGGCTGGACGCCTGAGCATCAGCCTGTCTTTATATATGTTCGATTCATGGTGCAAGTAACTCAGCTCTTCAACGACCAGACATCGTGTTGACTCTTTCCCTGTCGCTGTGCCACTTCGCCGAGCTTGTCCTCTATGGCCTTTTTCGAGACCTTGTAAGGTTTGAAATCAGTCCTCAGCTTCTCCACAAGGTTGATCTTGGTGAGAGTGCAACCCTGGATTGCTTTCTTGAATGCCGGTAGAAGACTTTCCGGAAAAGTGGATGTAGAAGTACCGCCGGAAGTGGTCTTCTTGAGTGTGGGACCGGCTGTCGAGGACGCAGAGTCAGCGCAAGTCGCAATCCCGTTCATCGTCTTGCTCGTGACGGTCAAGATAGGTGCAGGATCCCAATAGTTCTCGAAGGGGTCGATAGCATGTGGAGTATCAATAAGCTTGCACAATTTCATGTGTAATACTGGTCCACTGTCCTCTGCTCTGAGAATGCCCAATATCGATGGCACCATTTGTCCTTGCTGACTGCGTAGTCCCCGAGGGTGAATGTCCTCCGCGTCATCGACAAAGTCGTCATCGCCGTCCTCCCCGTAAGTATCCTTGCTGGCGACACTCGCGTCGTCGTCATCTCCTAATTCCTCACCAGCATCGTCGTCCTCGCCCTCGATCCAGTCGGCCTCACTATCGTAATCGTAATTGAGCTGCGAGTCTTTCGCATATGGATTGCGACCTTTCGAGATGCCTCGAGCATTCGGCCTCGCTGTCATCGTACCGAAATATGCCGGTCTGACGTCGGTGTGAAATTGCAGGAGTTTGTATCGAATGTCGCTGAAGCGATCTTCGAGGGGAGTGTTTGAAGCTTCCAGCAGCCGTTCACGCAGTGTCTTTCTGCATCTGCGTGTATGTATTCCCGCTCGCCTCCTATCTTTTGTCTCGCTCGTACGCAGTGTCAGAGCGATATCTTGCGCCCTGTCGTCTGCACTGCCAAGCGTGTGATCGAATTCGTCCGCATCTCGTCCAGTGGCGAGTCCCCACCGGGCGATCGTAGTATTCTCCCTGAGGTGGAACGGCTTGAAGATATCGCTGACCTCGGTCGCCAGGACCGCAGGAGGTTTCAAGTCCGCCTTCTTGAAGAAATTGCCCATCCTCAATTGACTTCGCTCCTTCTTCTCCTGCGCGGCGACCTCCCTGGCCTTGGCTTCGTCCTTGACCCGCTTCTTCTCCTCGCGCTCGAGACGTTTGACCTCCCTCTCTGCCTCCCTCGCCTGCCTCTCCGCGTCCCTGGCGGACCTTTCGAGCTCCTTGACGACCCGCTCCTTCTCCTTCTTCTCCTTCTCTTCCGGGGACAGCTTCGACTTCTTGCTCGTGGGTGAGGTCAGCTGCGAACCGGACCTCTTGTCGTGCTCCAGTCTCGGAGCATCTGGCTCGACAAGTGTAGACATCGTCACAGGAATCCTTATTCGCGAGGCTGCTGCCTCCGTGTGACACCTAGCCAGAGGACCGTGGTGAGAGACTGAAGGCGGGTGAGGGTTGGAAAGCGTGTCTCTTGGCTGTCTTCGCGTCTCAACGGCCAGGTTCCCCCCAAGAGGCCGCTGAATCTGCCCTCGCGACTTTCTGGCGACAATTCGCGTCTCTCATTTGGTCACGTGCATTCATGTATGTGTGCCCGCCTTCATCCATGCACCGTACCGACTCGTCGCCTGCTGCGTCTGGAGAAGAAGCAAAGCATGAGTATGTCGAGGTCTGGTCAGCACAGTAGGCAGGACTCGCAGTCGAGCACGCGGGCGTTGTCGGCTCATCGTGTGGACACGACTAGTTACGTACAGCGAATGAGGATGGCGAGGGCTACAGTCTGGGCGGAACGTGGTCCGAAGGACGCCGTGAGTGACGCGAGGAAAGTAAAGACCTCGTCGTCTGCGAAGAAGGGCCGGTTCGGCATGAAGATATTCAATGGCGGACCTGGTCCCGCGCAGTACGCGAAGCCGTCAAAGACAAAGTTGAGACTCTACGCAGCCCCGCAGCATACCACGCTAGTGCCCCGATTGTCCGCCTCAGAGGCCAACGACAACGACGACTTTCACAATTTCGCGAGTGCAGCGCCGATCGTCATGGCGGAGAAACGGTCGAGTAATTCCCCGAGTCTTGCGCGTTCCAGTCTCCATCTCTCCATGTCGCGCAATAACTCTGTCCATGAACAGTCCGCGCCGTCGAGTCCGGGACCTAAACCGAGCAGGATGGACTCGGTCGCTAGTTCGGGCGCTGCCTCGTCACTCGATGATCTATACACGACTCGGCGCACATTAAGTCAAAGTCAATTCCACTTTGTCACGGGTGTGACGACGAGTAGGAGCGGCAGTCCCACGCAGTTGCAGCAATACACGCAGCAACATGTCGCGAGTGATTCCGAAGACGAAGATTTTGGCGTCGAGCGGCGTCCTAAATTGTTCATCGCGAATGCCGACATTAGCGACTCTGACTAAATTTCCTTTACTTCATGCGCAAGCGACGGCGACGACATGATACTTTCGTAGGTAGATACAATAATATTGAGAAACAACCATGATACAGTTTAACACGAGACGAGGAAAATTTTGATTACATTATTTTTTGTGTGCTGTCATCAAGTGGATAAAAGTACTTTCAGAAGCATCTGATCGTCAGAGTCGTCCTGCATCACGTACGTCGTCAGTAATGATCCGACTCGCGTCTGTAGTATCTCCTTCATCTCTGCGTCGCTCTTATTCAACACATCCTCCGCCATGCCTTGCGGTAGGACTTCGCCACGAATGCTCTCTAACGCCCCTTTCAATGCCTCGAGACACTTTTCCGCCTCTAGTTTCTTCGTCTCGTCCGTACTTTCTAGTTCTGGAATGAGTATTTTTTCATACGTGCTTGCGTTCGGCAGAATCAGGATCCGGACGACTTCGCGGCCCATCTTCGTGAGTCCTATGATTGCGCCGTAATGTGTCGTGAATGGTTTCTTGTTGTCGAGGTAAGCTTTCAACAGCGTCTTTGTCACTCGCGGGCGCAGTGTGTGATATGCTTCGCCGTGCCTATCGCACAAGAGGCCAAGGATCGAGGCTGCCAGGTCACGCAGATCGTAGTGTGCTGTTGGCGTGGGACTGGCGGTATCTCCCAATCTCTTAGCCACAATACAGGTCAAAATCGGCGGCATCATTTGGTGGATGTAAGGTTCGATAAAGAGATTCGGATTGTCCAGCAAAGCCCATGACATCTGCATCATCATATTGAGCACAAACAAACTCTTGAGGTTGTGCGTGACCTTCTCCGCGATGAACTGCACAAAGTAGGGCAACAGTTGGTGCAGACCGGGATCGTTCCTCAGACTGGCTATCGCTGCTGCCCTAAGAGTCTCGTTGGACTCGTCGAGGATAGCTTTCCCTATACGTTCAAAGTACAGGAGAAGTTCCTTCGACAAGACATGCTTCACGAGTGGTTTCACGGCCACCTCCGGACCTGACCCGTTGGCCGTATCCTGTGTAGACTCCGCCTTGGCTTCCACCGGTGGCGGGTTCTGAGGGATCGCAGGCTGTACACCCTCTATGGCGAGCCAGTGCGCGGTATAGGTGACCTCCCTGGGTACCTTGGGCAGAGGTGCGTTGATGATCTTTTCGAATTCTACCTCTTCGTCGTCGACGTAGTAGATCGGGGGTTGTCCGGGCGCCAAGGGTGCCTCCCGATACTTGACGGGATTGTTCGCCGCGAAGCCATAGAGCGGTTCGACATTGAGTACACGAAGGGCATGGGATATATCGGAGGTACGCATGGTCGTCCGTTTAGCATGTCGCATGAACTTGTTCGCCTCCTGAACAATCGCATGTATCCTATACTCGACATCCTGCGCAAGCGTCTTGGCTACCTCGTCGTTGAGGTTCGAGATACCAAGCGCGTCCGCGACATCCTTGATGGCATCCTGGTTATACACGTTCATGGACTCGACTCAAATATCTACACGTTCACCCTCAAAGATCGCGCTCGTCGCTCGCGTGACGACCCGGGAGGCCAGCAGTCTTTTGCTCAGAGGAACGAGAACGTCTAGCTCCCAAAAGACCGGCTGCGATTCAATGAATTGCGCTGCAGATGAGACTTCTGGCCTCAGGCGCGACTGGAGCCAAGAGACTAGCGGGGAGCTCCGGTCCTCCTTCCATTTGTAGCTAACAATCACCTCACACTTGCTGAGAGCAGTGCAACAGTCAGTGGATCATGTTTGACTTTTTGTTCAATACGATATACATGTGTGGTTTCTATCCTATGACCTCTATGGGGAAAGCACCTGGAGCGTGCAAACAGTTTTATACTTTCTTCCAGTTCTGGAACTCTAAAAAATATCCATCCAACTCGTAATGAATCAGGTCGAGCCGCTTGTAGCCGGGAATTCGCATGTCATTCGTCGCTCCATCCCTCTGGGTGGCGAATCGTGTCATCGTGAAGTTGCCAGGGGAGAAGACATCCAGAACCTTGGGAAGATCCTTGACGACTCCCGGCATGTTCGTCTCGAAACTTGCATAGCTGCACTCCGGCTCAGGCGTGATATGAATCGTGGCATAGTTAGTCGAGTCGACCATGTTCGCACTGAAGCCGAGTGGGTCGAAGAGGAAAGAATCCATGACGGAACCGGTCGATCGACAACAGATCGATTTGAGACCAGACAGCTTAGCGGACTTGATGCCCAGCATATGGCCCTCGGAGTTTGCACCAGGACTGTACTCGCTCCCCTTTGGGACGCCATCCCCGTTGGCTATGCCTTTCATCGGATCGGTAAAGGTGGTCTTGTGAAATTGTCGAGCTTGTTTCTGATCGAGATTCGTCATGAGGATCTCCAAGGTCTCGTCATCAAAGGTCTCTTCACTGGAGTGATGACCAGTGGAGACAACCTGCTCCTGCTCGGTGCCGAACATGTACAAGAACCAGTGATCGCCATTCATCGGACCGATCTGATAGGCAGACCCGTTCTCGAAATGATTGTCAAGATAGTTCATCTCGTCCTGCCAGGTCTTGTGAGGTGCCTTCTGTGCTTCCGGGAACATAAAGTTCTTTCGGCTGTAGAAGACTCGCCATGGCAAGACTCCTGCAGGGAAGCCAGCGTAATCGACGGCGATGTCAAGCAGACGTCGTAGACCAGCCAGCAAGGTGGTCGTCCCGCAGGTCTTCAAGATGATCTTGTGCGGGAAGACAAACATAGATGACTCGGAGAGTAGATAGGCGTCGATGTCATTGGAATTGATAACAGAGAGCACCTTGCACTGGACAAGGTCAAGCATAGGCTCCCAGATCTCCCTCGTGACGGCCTTGAGACCGCCTGCTGCACACGATGCTGGCAGACTCTTCGCGGAAGGCGAGAACCAAACCTCCAAGAGCTTCTCAGGTCCCTCGAAGCCAGTCTCGCTCCAGTCCTGTATGATTGTCTTTGTTGTCATCTGCATGATGAGACGATGCTTGTTGTGAGTTTCTTCTTCTTCTTTGAGTGGGAGTAAGGTCTGTTAGCGGTCTCCTACTGAGACCACTGGCCACATGTAGGGGGTAAGTCTGAATGCGGCGAAAGCGGTCGTGTACTATTGGAGGCTCAGAAGAACGAGCTAGTGAGGCAAGCCCTGAGTGATGGAGGAAGAAACAGCTTCTGGTCAGACAGACTGCGAGATGAGTGACTTTTGAATTTTTAGTCGACGCCTCTTCGTAACACAGAGGAGCCCCCCTCCCCCCCGGTGCGCGCCTGCCGCCTGATTGAGCACGATCCTTGCTGGTGTCACTGTGATGGCCAGCTATGTCACGGGCTGATTCTATGGACACGGATGGTCCTCGCTCGATCTTGAAGAATCGGGGTGAGTCGACGCATGCGGATCAGACGGATATCGAGCAGAATACGCTTGCGAATGCGAACGCGAATGGACGCAGCGGTGATGTCTCTCTCGACGGACAGAGCATCACGAGCCCTTCCACGAGGCTCAAGTGGGACGAAGCGAATCTCTACCTGACGGAGCAAGAGAAGAATTCGACGATGAAGATCACCGAGCCCAAGACACCGTATGCGCCGACTTACGATCCTTCGGAGGATGCCGAGGACATCGCCATGCTGGACGAAGCTGAGAACCGCGAGAACGGCGCATCTCCCCGGATGTCAAAGATGGAGGATATTCCCACGCTGGATATCGGTGTTCCCGAACAGGAGATGGAAATTGATGATGCCCCGAAGCGTAAGGTGTCTGTCAGTGGCGGGTCCTCCGAGACAGAGGGCGCGGTAGGATCGCGTACGCCCGAGGAGGAGGCAAAGCATCAGAGATTTGAGAAGATGAGGAGGGAACACTACGGAGGCGCTGCGGCCGCCCTGCGACGAGCCTCTACCGAGGGCACCGTGCAGGACAAGGACAGCGAGGAGGAGGTGTAACCGGACTGCAATGAAGAGAAGGGCGAATTGGCACAGTATGTCGTGCTCGCGCGTCTAATTCAGTCTCTCATGACGTCCATATTCACGAATGATGATGAGGAATGATAATAATATACTACTTGTGGTGACAATATTGCACAAGTGAGATTATGGGATCTTCGATATTGATCTCTGAATCAAGAGCGCAAAAAGCCTAATATGAAGCCACTAATATACTCCAGTCGGACAGGTCCCTTCCGACAATTCGAGATCAGAAATCTGTGAGCAGTTTGCCAAAGTCTAAAGACATAATCCTAGCGTGTCATATCACCATCAAGACCAAGGCCAATACAGACCAAAAACTCCCTCTGTACGAGATCCCTAGGACTTTGCCCGCGACCGATCCGGCCGAGTCGCTAGTCGTAGGTGCAGGAAAGAAGTTTGGAATTGTGATGGTATGCTCTATTGTACTAGCGGTAACCATCAAACCAGTCGCTGACAATGAAGCAGCTTGAGTCTGAGTCGAAGCCTGAACTGAGGCCGTAATGATGTCCTTTGTTACCGTTGAAGTGGAATTTGCAATGTAACTGCTCGACAATGGCAGACTGCTGGAAGTGGAGGAAGAGCTGGATGACATGGTCACAGTGTCTTGACTGATTGTGCTAGCCGTACTGGTAGTCGATCTCAGTGATGAATATTGACCAGTTGCAGACGCAGTACTACCACTGACGACCGTGAACCTTGAGCTGTGCACGTTAGTAAATGCTTCTGATGGTCTCTCTTCTTCAAATTTTGACTTGCGAGTAATTCGTGTTGGTCAGTTTCGAAGCATCGGCAAAACTTCCTATGCCGATTCCGATTGTATACTCTGTTCCTGTCGCGAGCGAGGCATCTGGTGTCCATGTATAAGAACCGCTGTTCGGAATACCCACTGCTATCGTCGCCGCTGTGCTCAAGAAAGTAGACGAGCCTTCGAGCAATAATAAAGACACGATAGACGTGACGTTATTTGTACTCCAGGCGATTGTGAAGACGCTACCGGCAACAACGACAGAGTCAGACGTTGGTGCAGTAAATGCAAATTGTGCATTGATTGCCCTGATGAGCAGGAAGAAGATGATTGAGAAAGCAGTCATTGTACTATCAACGACTGTGAATAAAAGAAGGTAGAAAATGTAGACAAGACAGTGTCAGAAGCGCCCTTTGTTTCTACGTATGCCGCCTAGCACGGACTGAATTCGCTGGCTAAGACCTCTGAAGCTCTATCGCTCGCGGGATCAATTTGAGCACAGACGAAAATACAGTCTCATGGCGCGCATTGACCGAAGCACAGAGTCGCGGCAGGAACAAATTGATTGACGCCTACGCTCACACATCATGACATCGCTTATCGCTGTTTTCGTAATTTCGCCATCAACTTCTTGCTATTCTCTTTGGCAAGCGAAGAGTTCATGGATTTGCTAGGTGTGGTTAGTCTCACTTCTGACACTCGGTTCAATTGGGTGCTTACTTTGTTTCCGAATACGTCATTGTATCACCACCAGCCAAGGAACTGAGAGTGCCGGTGGTTCGTTTGGCTTTAGGGCCCTTACTTGAAGCACTGCCACTCAATTGTCCAGCCTTGTTTCCTACGACTGTATCGCCAGCCTCTGCAATATCTGCCGCATCCTCATTCTGCAGCAGAACCTCCTGAAGCAATTCATTCCGTTCCTGCTGAGAAGTGAATGCCAGGTTGGGTAAATTCTCCATTCCCTTCAAATGAGTAATCACTTTGAATGCGTATCCCTGGTCCACTAAGAAGGCTTGTCGTTTCGTCGAATAGTACATCTCTTGCGTATCCTTGCTCACCAAAGAATAGAAGAAAGCATTGAACCCCTCGTCATTCCTTCGCTTGGCTCGAAGAATCCTACCGAGACGCTGAGCCTCTTGTCTTCTCGATCCATAGTGCGAGGAGATCTGTATGAGACAAGTAGCCTCAGGCAAATCCAAGGATGTGTCGCCGACTTTCGATAGGAAAATCGTGTTTACCATATCGTTGTACTGGAAATGCTCGAGAATCGACATCCGTTCTTGCTGAGAAGTACCACCATAGATGAAATATTTCTTCAACTTCTTTGCATATTGCTGAAGCGCATACACGTTGTCTGAGAAGACAATGATCTTGTCTCCCCGCTTCTCGTGGTAATCTATCAGGAATTGACAAGCCTGGAATTTGTTGGGGTTCATGACATATAGCAGCATCCTCTTTCTCGACTTTTCTCTCAGGTACTCCTGGTAGAATTCTGTGGTCATAGGACACCAAACCTCTGCACACTGAACATTAGCTATATGACCCTTTTGAGCTAAATCCATCCAATTTGCCTCGTATAATTTGGGTCCAATGAGGAAATTGAGGTCGTCTATCTTTTCATCCTCACGAACGAGAGTAGCTGTGAGCCCAAGCTTAGCATGAGAAGCTACGGTCATGATGACTTTTCTGAACATAGCAGCTGGTACAACGTGCACCTCATCAAGGAGCAAGAATCCCCATTCTCTTGACTGAAGGAAGTCCATCATCTTTTGAGACTCATGAGACCTGTTTCTCGTATTCGCAACCATAGAGTAAGTGCTAACAACGATACCTGCATCCCCCTTGAATTTCTCTTTGTGATCGGACGTAAAGACTGCAATGGCATCCGCTTTAATATTGCTCCACTGAAGGAATTGCTGCCGCCACTGCATAACGGATACACTTGAGGTTGCCAAGACTAGTACGGATTTCTTGATGGTACAGGCAGCTGTGATACCTACCAGTGTTTTGCCGGCACCGCAAGGGAGCACAATAATTCCTGATCTTGCTCGTCCATTTCCAAACATCTTACTGAGACTCTTTTCCTGATACGGCCTAATTTGTGTTGATGGCTTCAGATCGATTTCGAGATCTGGATTGGCTTGATCACGCCTAAAGTCGTACTCTTCAAGGACAGGATAGTCAATGTCCTGACAACGCTTCTTGACAATTTCATATGACTCGGAGGCGACCTCGAAAGAATGTACGGCGTCTGGGTCTTCATCCTCCTCGTCTTCCTTGTCAATCCCCACAATGGCAGTGAAGAGACTCTCCGCATCATTGCCTGTAGCACCTTTGCTCGAATCCGTTCCATCCTTCTTGCCAAGCGACGTTCCGGGTATAACCAGTCCTTGCATCTTGGACGCTTTACCTTTGATCAGCTGGTCATCATTCTCTGATGCAGTGGTGGGAAGTACCCGGAGTGGTCCAATCACTGGATCCCTCAGGAGCATTTGTAGAATGTCGGCCTGATTGCTTTCCAGAAAATATCGATTCTGTTGCAACACAAGTCTGACTTTGCCATATGACAGGGTGGCGTTCTCAATAAACTCCTTAATCGACTGCGGAATTGGTGTTTTTGACAGACGATCTAGTACAGCGATAATATCGGCAGTCTCCAAGCCCACAGAGACTGAGGCGAACAGAGAAAATGGCGTCAACTTGTATTCGTGGACATGACTAGGACGACTTGTAGGCTCAGCAATGGCTATCAGAAAGTCTTGTGCCTGTTCTGCTAGAGGTGAAAATGCTTCAAGAATGATTCTGCCATCTTCAGGATCGATCCAAAGCGGTCGATGCTGATGGTCGGGTTTCAGCTTCAAGATCTCCGAAAAGTCGTGCTTTCCTCCTTTGAAGAAGTGGGAGACGCTTGCTTGTTTCTCCCCCATATCATCATCGGCGGCTGTCTTCCTGTCGAACTTCGGGCGCATTGCAGCGCCGTTGCGAGCGGGCTTATCGGACCAGGCCTCGTCATCACTCCTCATTTCTGGCTCGCCCAAGTCGCTGAAGTCATCGTCGCTATTCTCGGTAGGACTCGGTTGTCTACTACGCTTCGGCATGATACGCTATTGCGAACTCGTCTAACTCCTTCCTGCCGATAGGTTGGGGAACGTGAGTCAGGATAGATTGCAAGAAGCGCCGCTTCCTCTTGAATTCCTGTCCCGATTCACGCTATTACAGGACAGACTTGCTTTCAAGCACAAGGTATATTCGTAAAGTCGTGAACGCCGAGACGCTACAAGTCAAGTCTCGTTGTGGACAGGAATGTGGAGTGGAGCAAGCAAGGCAGAGTGTCGTACTCGTCTGTGAAATGTAATCCAATCTCTACAGCTCGGGTGGATCTCGAGAGGCGCTGCACGCGGAGAAAATTAGGTTCACTCTCATACAAATTCATCAGAGCGCAAATTCACGAGTCGTTCGAGTGAAACATTACAAGCATCTCAGGAAAGTGTAGGAGCAACGTGTTTGCAGTGGCATTGAAGTTGACCATCAGTTATTTCTCGGCGGGAATACCAAAGCTTGCTGTCCTTGAACATGATTCCAGTGTAGTACCCCGACTTGCTAGAATGATTAGCCACACTCGCAGGAACCCAGATTTCGCATACCGGCATGACATTCCAATGCAGCGAATAAGTCGCGTTTCGATCACTGAAGGCTTTCGTGATGTCGCCAAAGGCGTATTTATTCCTCTTCTTCGTCAGAGAAATGACAGCATCTTCCTTCCTCTCGATGATCTTGTCCCATAACGTGATTTGATTGGTTTGGTACTTTGATCCGGGATATTCAGCCACGACATATGCGAATACCTGTTTCGTGTTCCAGTGGAATAAGCTGGACAGATCTGCCGTCACGTCGAATTGGACGTGTGCGTACTCCTGTTGTTTTTTCGAGTAGGATCGCGGCGCGCGACTGTACTTCACGACTACTTTCGAAACGTCGACTGAAGCTATTGGCCTAGATATGAAAGGAGAGAATGGCAGAAAGTCTGTAAGCGCGATCGCTATGCACAGGCCAAAGAGGACGGAGGTAAAGAGACCAAAAACGCTCTGAAGACGTTGACTAGATGACCACATTCCAGCAGAGGATTATAGCCCTGACAGCCCTCCTGGTACCTACGCGGCCAGTACAGACAAGAAAGGTGGAGGCTGCTTGAAGGGCGCGATGAGCCACCTGACAGCCAGTGAGAGCGACAGGTGAGCTCCTGAGACAGCTCCTGAGACACTTGCGACCCCACAAGCGCGGATCCTCCAAAGTTGGAGCCTCGGAGCAGCGTCATTGGGAAGCAGCCGTCAGCATACTGAGCGTCAGGCACGCTCTAGATAGCTGCGTATCCTTGACTTGACCCAATATGCCGACGTCCTGTATATAGCACCCTCCCTCTGTCACTTCCTTGAGAGCACAGGAGGCTTGTACTAAAAGTTCACAATATACGAACTAATCATCTTGCCCATAATCTTGGTACAAATAGTCAAAGAGGCTATTCTTGCGTTATGAGTAAGAGAACTCAATCTTCTGGACCGTCCACACCTCGCAAGAAAGGCAGAAAATTCGAGAATTCCGCCATCACTGCGTTCGGATCGAGTCCAAAATCGAACGGCGGCAGACCCATCACAGACTTTTTCAATAGCTCCCGCACAGCAGCTGTAAAGTCGGCATCTCAGGGTGTTGATAGATCCTTATATTCAGATGATCCGCCGTCGGAAAGCATAGCTCCGTTCAGATCCGAGGACCAGGATCAATTACTTGCTGATGAGGAGTTTGCACGCCAATTACAGGCTCTTGAAGACAATCAGATGGCTGAAGATGAAGATCTAGCTCGAAGACTCGGCAAAGTTGAGCAAGACTCAGATGGTGGACTCGAAAGAGCTGTGACACCGGATCCTAGCACTACGCTCGAGAGTGAGATCTCCCATTCTAATCTGCCAAGTTCTACCTTTTCCACGCCGCAGAAACCTAAGACGCTGGGACTAGCAAATCAAGATGATCCTCGGGTCTACGAACTTGATCTTGGATTGTCCTCGTTCGACCCTTTGGATTACAAGGATATCGCCAAAAAGTGGTCAGCAAAGAGCACTCCGTATGCATTGTTAGCACATACCTTCACCCTGGTGACAGCCACCAAATCTCGCTTACTGATAGTGGACTATCTGGTGAATATGCTTCGGATGCTCATTATCTACTCACCCCAGTGCTTGTTAGATGCCGTCTGGCTTTGTACTAATGCTATAGCGCCACCATATGAAAATACGGAACTTGGTATTGGTGGCTCAATCATTTCCAAGGCAATCAAGAACGTCTCTGGTATATCGAACTCTGCTTTGAAAACATTGAATGATAAGTATGGCGATGCGGGAGATGTTGCATTTGATGCGAAAACTAAGACTAGAACACTGTTTGCTCCACAGCCACTACATATAAAGGGCGTGTATAAGACATTGTGCGCCATTTCGGCTTCCAAAGGTAATGGATCTGCTGAAAAGAAGCAAGGATTAGTTGAAAAGTTATTGTTATCTGCCAAAGGGGAGGAGGTTCGCTATGTGATGAGGACTTTGGTATCGCATCTCAGAATTGGTGCTGTCAAAACAACCATGCTTATAGCTCTAGCCAGAGCTTTCACTCTGAACAAGTGTTCGGAAAGCACAGCACACCTTACTGACATGTCACAATTCGATAAAGTCGCCAAGACCGACATGCTCAAACGATCAGAACAGATCGTGAAGCAATCCTTCGCTCGAAAGCCAAATTACAATCGACTGGTGCCTGCACTGATGGAAGGTGGAATAGAGAGCCTCCTCACAGGACCTGAGATCGAGATCGGTGTTCCGATCAAACCGATGCTGGGCTTGATTACGCAAGATTTGAACGACATGTTCACAAGATTGGCCAACCAGCATTATACCTGCGAATACAAGTACGACGGACAGCGTGCACAAATTCATTGCTCGGAGAATGGTGAAGTAACTATTTTCAGCAGACATTTGGAGAAAATGACGGAGAAATATCCTGATCTCTGTGCGTTAATCCCTTCGATTCGTGGCGAGAAAGTCGAGTCGTTCGTCATGGAAGGAGAAGTCGTTGCGTGGGACAAGTTAGGAGGAATGCAAAACTTCCAATCCTTGGCAGCAAGAGCACGGAAGAATGTCGAGGTCTCGACAGTGAAGCAGCAAGTCTGTCTCTTTGCTTTCGATCTCATGTACCTTAATGGTCGATCACTCCTGAGCTCATCTTTGATGGAAAGACGTGAATTACTGAGATCAGAGTTCAACGAAATTCCAGACCAGTTCACATTCGTCAAGTCGATTGACTATCCGGAAAACAACGAGGATGAAGTCCATGCGTTTTTCAAGGCTGCTACAGACGCTAAATGTGAGGGCATCATGGCAAAACTGCTCGAGGATGAAGTCTTCGTAGACCGTCCAGGACAATCAGAGACAAAAGATCGACGGTCAGGAAGGAAGAAGGAATTGTTGGCCACTTATACACCCGATCAGAGGCTCGAATCATGGCTCAAAGTCAAGAAGGATTATGATGCAGGCGCTGACTCCCTGGACTTAGTGCCTATTGGGGCTTGGCATGGCATGGGTCGTAAGGCCTCGTGGTGGTCACCAATTCTTTTGGCTGTGCGCGACTCAGAATCAGGAGTCCTTCAAGCTGTTTGCAAATGTATTTCTGGATTTACCGATCAATTTTACAAAGATATGAAGGTAAAGTATGCTGAGGATGCTGATACAACGTTCAGAGGACCTTGTCCGAACAATTATGATTCGGCCCTACAGCCGGACATCTGGTTCCATCCATTGGAGGTATGGGAAGTCCGAGGTGCTGATATCACTTTAAGTCCCGTCTATCGTGCTGGTATTGGCATCGTATCTGAAGAGCGTGGTTTCTCTATTCGTTTTCCACGTTTCATGAAGAAACGCGAGGATAAATCTATTGAGGAATCCTCCACTGGAGAAAATATTGCATATATGGTGAGTATAGCCGCTGATGCATGTATTAGAGCTGATGATGTATGTAGTATGAACAACAAGAAAGCCGTGGAGCGCAAAAGGTCCTGGACCAAGGCGATGAAGACGAATGAAGACGACGTTACTTTTTCTTCATATCGTCTTTTCTGCACTTTGAGTCTTGCAGAGCGTGCACAAACATTCAAATCCCCATTCTTTGAGGGCCGTGCGTCTCTCATTGACGTCACTGTACTCTCGGTCTCCCAAGTAGGAAATAGTAAGTTCCTCACCCTGGCCAATATCGACTGAAGCCTTGAATGTCATGTCTCGTTCTACACGAAGTTTAGCGACATTGGGTGCGCAAGAATGGTTGAAGAAGGAAGATTTAGTGTATAATGCATACCCGAACATTTCCGACTCTGGGAACGAGACGCCATTCTCTTGTTCCCAGATTCCGAAACAATTACACTTGCTGCGTCCCAGCATTGCGAGTACCAATTGCTCGAAATCAACGGCAGAGTGCCGATGCAAGATATGCAGAGCACGCGTGACGTCTCGTGCAGAATTGCGTTCCGTGTCGGTAATCAAGTCCAGGTCGTCTTGCAACTCGAGTGTCTGCGCGAAAACCTCTGGTGACAGAGCCATGGCTGACGCACAGAACCTCAAGAGATCGTAATTCATCTCCTCGCCCAACTGTTTTTTACCTTTTTGAACTTTATCCCACGTTTCCTGCACTTTGATTGCCGTGTCGAGTGCCATAAACTTGTCCTTGCACAACGTCGAACAAGCCCTCGAACTTTCACCTACAGAGACCTTGAGATTCGATCCACCGTTGTATCGAAAACAGTAGACGCAGACTTCCCGTCTAAAGTCATCGTAGATTGCCGAAACAGACGGCGCTTCAGTCAAGATTGTGGTTCCGGCAGGTATAGCTTCCGTAGCAAAATACGCCCTTCCTCCATATGACGTAACGTTGACCTCAAACATACTCCTCGTCTACCTCTGTATCGACATGCCCGTCTCCTGCTAGCTTATAGCCTGCCTCTTTGACTTGCAGCGAAACACGAGAAATTTCCGCGTGGGGTGACACAAAAGGGCGAATAAATGTTTAGCCAAATTTAATATCACGCATTCGGATACGCTTTCTGTCGGTAGTACAAAAATTATCTTATATTATTATGAACAATATATGTCTATAGCTCTCAGGACATTCCTTGGACTCTCGCACGGATCTTCTGACATAGTTGCTTCGGGTCGTCTTTGATGGCCAAAATACTAGCACATTCGACCCATTGCAGAGATTCCCAAATCAATTTCTCGAGGTATGCCGGACTAGGACTGAAATAAACCTCCGGCGAATCAGATCGTACAAAGACTAGATCCATATCTAATTCTTGATCGGGAAAGTTCAGTTTCGGTGAGTGCATATGCATGAACATGATTTCACTCATGTTGAGTGGATTGAATTGGCCCATAGCGCCATTGAATACGGATGTATCTTCTTTCCATTGTGTACCATTCGTAAATGCCGCTCTTAAAAGCTCCAGTGGTCTCGTGGTAAAATGGAACGATCGGCCAAGAGTCTGTGCGCCAACGACAAATGTATCCTTATCTCCGGTGCCCATACCATCAAGGGTGATCAGCTTGTAAAACTGCTCGCCATACCAATTATAGTAATTCGCCAGAACAAGGGATTCAAAGTGCTTTCGTTTGTCAAGAACGACTTGGCCAGACTCGCATGTCCTTGCAAACGTGTATGGTATGTTGAGAATATTGTGCAGTGTGTCGGACACGGAATTCGACCAAAAGTCTGGCCACAGAATTAAACCAGTCTCTATATATTCCTGAGAGCTGAAAAGCGGTTCGGGATTTAGGACAGGCACATTGTCGGCATCTAACATGATTACTTCCTCAAATGAAGAGAGCAACATTGTCATTGCTTTCATAAGATAATTCGACGTGTAGCCAACCGGGAATTGTGAAATATCGACATAGTCCGAGAACCGATGGCAAGTGATCGATAATCCATAGTCTTTGCCCAATTGCTGTACGATTGGATTCGTTGCCTCGAACTCTGCCTCATTCTTAGTCCAAATTTCTACTGGCAAGTTCGAGCCCAACTTATGCAACATCTGTATGCCGATCGGAAATACTCGACTGAGAAACGCGCTTCCTGAAGTCATCACATAGCCTTTGCCCGAGTAAAGTGATGAATAGTTTGACCACTTTGGCATAGTCTCTAGCAAAGAAGCCTGCAGTTCTTTGGCTGCCGATTCGTCTGTCGGTGCCATTCGTGGACTAGATTGAATTACCTCTTCCCTGTTGAACTCTTTATTCATTTGATACAGTGGCATCGTCGGCCAGTCTGCTGGCCACTGCAAATTGTCAAGATAGGATGGCTTGTGGCTCTCGAAAGTTTGATGCACATCATTCCACAGTGCTTGTCGCGTCACCATGGACGAACCCTGCAGTTTCACGATATCCAAAGTACCAGCATCGTTGTCTACAGGTTCTTCCACTGCCTGTGGTCTGAACCTGAGGGGCAAATATGCTTGCGTTGACGAGGAGAAATATGTTTGCGGTTGTACAAGTAGAATAAAGATAAAAAGAGCGACAAGAAGCAGCAGATACCTGAACCTGGTGGTAAAAATCATCTCATGCCATCAGTCTCGACTCTGATGGGTCAGACTTTCTGTCGCGCCAATAGACTTCACCATAGTGGTAGCCTGCCTGTGTGGAAAGCGAAAGGTGGGGTCCTGCGAGGGAGCTCATTTGAGAAGTAGCCTAATTCTTAGATCTGCGAGCCATCACGACTCACTAATGCTCGTCGACCTGGGAGCTGTACCCTGAGCCTAGAGTGACGTCGAAATTCGAGACATAAATATTCATAGAAGGTCTATTCAAGGAAGCCAAGAATGTCTCGGAATTCAGAGAAAGCGCAGTCTATGCTGTACAAATGGCGTTCTCAACAAGCAGCGCAACAAGGCGTGATCGACTCGTCTGGACGGCGGCCTCGCAACATTATGGACTGTACCTCCGCGGCAGCTTGCGAGAAATGGAGAAATCAGGTCCTAAAAGAAGTGACCCGAAAGATAAGCAAGATAAACGACGCAAGTCTGACAGATTTTCAAATTCGTGATTTGAACGACGAGATCAACAAACTGCAGAAGGAGAAGCATATGTGGGAAGTACAATTGAAGAACATTGGCGGAACAAATTATATACGATTTCAAGGAAACGTAACAGACTCAGAGGGACGAGTTATTGGCTCTCATAAGGGATATAAATATTATGGTCGAGCCAAGGAATTGCCTGGCATCAAGGAACTCTTCAGCGAGCTTGCTGCTCCTCAGAAACAGAAAAAAACAAAACAAGATCTGACAAATCTTGCGCTGGACAGTACATACTACGGTTATCGAGATGAAGAGGATCCGGCTCTGCTGCTCTACGAAAAGACACGGGAAACGGAGGCTTTTGAGAATCTCATGGCTGAAACGAGTGATACCGCCAGCCGTTGGGATATCATAAATACACCTACCTGCAAAGATCTCCCGTCGAGATCAGACATCGAAAACATGCTCGTCCAGAAACGAAAATCTGCGTTGTTGGCCAAATACCAGTAGCCTTATATTGTTCGTGCAGACCACTTGAGTCTCAAGTTCTGATCCGCATCATCGGAAGATCAGGACTGATTTATCGAAAGAGCCACTGACAAGGACTTCCTGATCATCGATCATACCTGACCATAAAGTTCTTACAGCACTTATATGGCCGGAGAGGGTTTTGACGACCTTACCTGACTTCATTTCGACACCGCGAATTAGTCCATCGTCGGAATTTACTGCCAAGTCAGCTGGGTCAGGCGTGGCCGGTCGAGAAAGTTACCCTGTTTATGTTAGACCTCTTCACTTACATGACTTCTCTCTTACCCAAAATCCGGATCCATCGGGACGCCAAACGTGCCTCGGTAAAACTCCCAGATCACTCTGGGGTGCTCCATGGAATATGTTTGCTTTCATCTCCTCGTTACCGACCTCGAAAGCCAACCATCGACCGTAAGGTGACGTTGAGGTGGACAATCCTAGATACCGCGGACCAGTCGGTTGCTGCGACAAGTCGACGCCAGAAAAACTCACCCAGAGGTCTTTGTTCTGGTTCATGTTGAGTCGCCTCTGTAATTCAAGGGTGGGGACCATGTAGTACTCCAAGAAACATGTGTCTCGAGCACACACAGCCAAGACAGTCTGATCATCGTTGTCCGTGAACAAGAGTCCCTCTGGCAAGGTTGCCAGTAGCACTGAAGCTCTGAACACAATCTCCAGTGCAGAATCTGTAGATTCAACAATCTCGTAGAGGTTGATTTTCTTGTCATAGCCACTAGTAGCGATCCACTTGTCGTTAACAACCAAGCGATTGACATACCTAGAATGCGCATTTTCGAGACTCTCGATGTAGATGTCCTGCTTTGCCAGATCCGTGACCACGACCTTGCCGTCCATTCCGGCAGTCAGAAGCCATTTTTCACTGAGTACTCGCGCCTCCAGTATGGGCGAGCTATGTAGATATGTGTATTCCTGCCGCAGCTCCAGACTCTGGTAGTCATAAATTCGGAGGGCTTTGTCGGCAGTACTCACAAGGACAGACCAGAAGCCAAGAACTTTGTTCACTGTGACGAATAGCACATTGGCTGACGTCTTTAATGGCAGAGGAACTGGTGTCGCTGGACATCCATCTGACCACCCTGGAATTTCACTCTCTGCTAGCCTTGCCTTGGCCATTTCGATGGACAGCTCCCGTAGTCTGCGCTCCTCTAGGAGACTTTCTAAAGTGACCTGCTCGCCTCCTTCTTCATCGAACCGGAAATCCGTTATCTTTATATTACATTCATTGGAGAATGCCTCAAGTGTTTCAAGATACCCATGGGACAGCAAGAACTTGCCCACCAGACGTGCAGGATCATGATCTGCAAGTCTCTGATGATTCGACATGCTCGACCCAGACCTCGCTTCAGTGACTAGACGTGGTTCTAAAGTCTATGATCACGCCTCTGTGACAAAGCACCGGCAACTCTCCTTAGTAGTCTAGATGTACAGTCACGGCTACTACTACGCGCTCAACACTGATAGTGATGATAATTGTTGATATCAAAGGGAGCTCGTACTGCAGTGCGCTGAAGCTCAGGCAATCAAGTGCACCCCCAACATGGGAGAGAAACCCCAAATGAATTTCGACGCACGAAAACGCAGAGGCTCTTTTTAAACTTTGATGCTTACAACAGCGCATCTTTATTGAGACGTTGCTTTTGTCTTTTGATATAGTTCAGTCTAGAATTGAGATAGTCTCAGACTACTTGTAGCGTCAATGGATGGCAGAAACGCTACAGTATGGCTCACGAGGCCCTGTGACACGTCAAGACGGCCTGTGGATCTCTTTACGTGAGGACCGCGAGCTTCTCAAGCCATTGAGTACGGTCGCCACGGAATCGCTAGCCCCTAATGAAACAATCCCAATTGACCTGCCAAAGCAAGACGCTCTACCTGGTGTTCCAGATGAACGCCGGTTCCACAGGCTGTACCCTGATATCGTGGTTCCGAATGAACTCATCCGGGAAAATCTCCGGATGGATCATTTGAGGGAGACATTTGAGGCAACCGAAACACATGCGGATCAGACGTGCCATCTCGAGCTTGGTCATGCCCGGGGATCTCAGTACAAGCTTCATAGATGTCTTCTATCGGTCTCAGCTGCAGCCCAGGAGAAATTGCAAGTCACACTGCTGAGAAAATCACCTATCGTACCTAGGAGCGATGAACAAGCACAGCACTTCGTAAAACTTGCATTCGATTCTGCTCCCGTCATCGTACACTCATTCACATCTCCAATATTACAAGTACATGCTTGCACAGGGATACCCAACTCGTTTTTTGTAGTCAGGACTCAGCAGGAAGTACACTGCATCTCTGTCGAACTCGACGGTGAACGCAAGTATGCAGACTTCAGAATCACTCGTCACTTTACCATCGATTGTAAGACCCTTCATGGACAAGAGCCGCAATCATGTATTCTTTCTTACAAAACTTTCTTGAAGCTTGTCGTAATCACAATGGACAGGATGAGAGTTTGGATATCCGAGGATATCACCAGTCGTACCGCGACAATCATCAGATTCAAATTGCATCGGACGATGTGTGGTCTGCCATCAACAGTGTTCTCCTTAATACCGTGCTTCAGCGAGGATCGTGAGTCGGAACTCACACAGCTTTTGTTAATTTCTCGGCATATGGTTGATTTAACAGAGCTCACCGAGGAGACTATCAGAAGCATCCTGATACTTGAGCCATCAGAGGTCATTTTCTCTTTGAAGACAATCGAGAGTCCTTCGGCGAAAGACAAGGATTACTTTGTCATTCTCACCAATTACCGGGTCATATTTACGAGGCTGGTAAGAACGATGGAGGTGGTCTTGTCTTGGAAACATTACAGGAAAGGCTCTATACACATGTCGATCTTGACGCCAGCTTTTGACTCGTCTGTTCATTTGCTCTTGTACAGCAAAGTAGATGGACTCTGTACAGTTTTTGTAGCTGGCTTGTCATCTATTCCAGCACGAATCTCTCGACCGTTCAGACTCAACTTTGAGGGCTCGGCAGTTCCCACTTGTATTCTTTCATACTCTTGCGCCTCGTCTGAAGGTTTACCGTCAAGTGTAGTGGGTCTTCTTCACCTTACACTGCAGAACGCACTATCCAGTACCGTTTACAGCTGTGACACTGATATTTCGAATTGTGGCTATCGGAACAAGAGAATTCTCGGTTCAGCTCTTGTGATGGAGGTCGTTGATAGTGAAGATTCTACAAGTGCTCAAAGAAAAGTAGTTCGAGCTCTACTAGGTCAAGAGCAGCAAACATCTCTAGATCTGTCTCAGTGGTATCGAGATCATTTGCATTCTGGAACTCATTTCAAGGCAAGGAATCGCGAGATCGACCCGCGCACCTCATTCTCAAGACCTTTGCAGCTTGGATACGAGCTTTTAAGAGATGAGAATGGATCACAGATTGACGCGGACTCTAATCTGGAGAAGATGGTAGATTCCCATATCGGCGAGCACAAGTTTGCGGATACCACACCTGGACTGCGCATATATGATCATGCCGCATCGCGTTCGGATTCAGAGGCATATTCTGCATTTGCTCTGGAACGACTGATGCGGGTCTGGAAAGGCGATCCGGCTCTAGCAATAGGGCGTCATCGCCAAGTCGCCGAAGCTGAGCATGATCACCAAGTTCACTTGGCCGCCCAAGCTTTGGCGCTCTCAACGGCCATGTTTAGCGAGACGATCATGAGTGACGCCTTGCCTATCAGATTGGCAGACCTTTGCGTCATTCCAAGAGCCTCTACCAGTGGCAGGACACTGTCTCGCATACTTGGCGAGTGGGATGTAGAAAAGGACCCGGACGACTATGTCTGGCACAACATTGAATCTGAACCAGTCAAGCCATTCGAGACGTCGGACATTGTGCCGGCGATACCGTCCTTTGCTGGTACAAGAAATGCACCACCCGTTCTAAGAAGCAGTCAGTACGTCCCTCCGGTTGTGTCTAGTACGCAAGGTCAGCATCTGATGAGTTCTCAAGGAGACTCTCAGATCACAATGACGCAACCTGTAGCAGGTAAATTCGGCGATCGAAAGCAAAAAAAGCGGAAGAAGGCTGGATTTTAGTTACCACGTACTTGTACTATTAGAATAATTTTATAAAATATATTTTGGCTTGGCCCCACAAAGCGCCATCCGTACTCTTTCACTTTTCCAATTGACAAGAACATATCGACATTCAAACTTTTGTGTTTTTTTTTGTGTATCGACAATCATTCTTCGCGGTGGTGTATCTTTACGCGTTTACTGTGCGCGCAGGCATTTGATGACGCACACGACGCCGCCGCCGTCGCCGCCGCCTTCGCACTCTCACTCTGACTCTCGTTCGAGTGTTTCGTTACCGCTTTTCGGTCCTCCACGGGCATGGCGAGGGGATGAGTTTGTAGCGAGTGACGATCGCGTTCGGGGCGGGTCGAGTGAGAGTCACTTGAGTGTGTCGTCGACTCTACAATCGGTTCGGTTTCACGGAACTTTGGACACCACGACACTCGGTGGCGCCGGGTTCGCGTCGCAACGTACCACGACGACCCGTCACGTCTGGGACTTGACGTCGTACAACGGCATTGAACTCGACCTCGGCGTCGGCGATGCGAAAAAGTACACCCTCAACATCAAGACTTGCATTCCCGAAAAAATGCAAAATGGGCGAGACGCAAGTACCGTCGAGTACGCATTCTCCTTCGTCGCCCCTGTCCACCCGACTAGAATCTTTGCGTCGTGGGCAGAGTTTAAACCGTTTTACAGAGGGAAACCGAAACCGGACGCCGAGCCACTCAATGTCGCCGACATTAGACGTTGGAGTCTTATGATGCGCAGTTTCTTTGAGGAACAATCTGGACCGTTCAGTCTCACTATCAAATCCATCAAAGCACGTCATCAAGCTTCATCGCATGGAGAAAAACAGGAATCATACGAGCAGACTGAATCTGACGTTGATCCACCGCGCCTTATCAAGTTTTGCGCTATCTTATAATCAAGTGTTTTATCCTTAGGATTTATCAGTTGACCTGTGTCGCACCACGTCCTCGACCCCGGCCCCTGCCTCGTCCTCGACCCCTGTGTGCAAACCCATTGGCGTGTTGGTCGGGTGCCGTTCCCTTCATCTGCTGCTGACTCGGTCCCATGGTCTGCTGAGGATAGTACTGCCCAGGAATCGCACCGTGCTTTTGAGGAGCTTGCATCATACTGCTCAGGAAACGGTCGTTCGAACGCTGCTGCCAGTGATTGTTCTGTGGCGCTTGGTGGTCGTAGTACTGCCCACTCGCACCGTTGGTCGCATTTCGAGCAAGAAGTCTCTGAGAGCCGAATCCTTGCTGCAAATTGCCGCCATCCCCGTTCTGTCGAGCTTGCGTCTGATGAGGCTGAGATACTCTTTTCCCTGCCTTGGAGTTGGCCAGAACTGTCGGATTGGAAATATTCAAGACCGCAAAGTACATTACAGTCATGCCGCGGTATTCAGAACATCGACCGCCCAAGACCGTGCCACTCATGAAAGCACTGTCAAAGACAATGTCTAAGGTGTCCTTGTGTACTCCGACAACAGTACCTCGAGTGGCGATTGGGACCTTGCCAGAATCGGCCACGTACATGACTCGATCGCCCAATCTGAACGACTGGTGCTGGAGTCTACTTGCTGCGTCCTCAGGCTTCAACAAACCTTTCCTTGGCACCGCGTTGATCTTTGTGGGAATCATTTCTGATGTGGTAGAGTTGTGCTCATTGGCGGCAGCTTCGATCAAAGAGATCGTGTCCTTGTCAAGCTCCTGTGCCTCAAGTGGAACACGCTCGAAGGACTTCGTCTCCACAGATTTGAGCCATGCGCTGATGGCCTTGATCTTTTGTTTCGCATCGGACCCCGGGTAAAAGTCTTCGGCCTTGAACATATCGTTCCTCGCTTTTCGTTCTAGAGTCTGAATAAAGTCCGGGAACTGGCGCTTGTAGTCCTGCAGCAAAGCCACAGCCTTATCACTATATTCCCAACCAATCTGGTTTCTGCGTGTGTAACCAAGAACCTTCATCTTCTTTCCCTCAAATTTCAGGTTCAGCCCAAGATTCACACGATCTTCGTCTACGACTACGGTGAAGCTTGATGTCAGCTTACTCAGACACAATGCACTCATGCCAACAACCTTGCAGACTGCAGGGGATGGATAGTAAGGAGCTTTCTGGAGAGCAGCATTAGCCAATTTGTGCCCGAATTCGGGTTCTTTCGTCTTCAGAGCAGACACCAAGATGTCCACCTTGCCCTTGGAATGTCCGGTGACCCGAGCCGGTCGACCATAATTAAACTCACCCAGGAAGAAGGCTTTCTGACCGACTGGATATTCCTGTGAGACGTCGAGCGCCTCTCGCTCCACGTAACGGCCATCAACAGAAATGACTTGGTCGACGATGGTCTGTATCGGGAAATCTAGATCCTTCTGGTTTTCAGTCACAAATTCCTTGACAAATGCACCTTCTTCGGTCCGTACGAGACCTTTTAGTAGTGCCACATGGCAGATTACCTCGACCGGGCCCGTCAGAATGCCGAGCTTCTTGCTCATCTTCTCCTGAATTCGGCGTGTCATCTTCTTGAATTGATCGTGATCGTTGCGATGTGGTATTGGTACCAATTGTCTCTTATTCAAATCAATCTGAGCATACTCATAACGGAAAAGCTCATCGGATACAGCTAGCACTTGTGCCTCCTGCAGATATGGCCAGTTGACAAAGACATTCTTGCCTATGTGCTCGCGAGCGATATCCTCGACTTTGCCCCCCACTTTCTGATTCTGGACTGTGATGACCATCGTCTCGTTCTTACTGTCCCGCTGAAAGACATTGATACCGTGGAAATCCAGAGTCCCAGAGAAGGGAAGTGTATGCAAAGAGGGGAATCCTGCCAAGGACTCGGCACCTAGCACTACCCCCTGAGTCAGACCTCGAGTGAGCTCTTTTCCTACAAGAGATGGCAGCTCATAGCTAGTCATACTACAATGTGATCGAAGATTGGGAAAGAGTCCCGGTAATGAAGACGGATAGAGCTCATCGACTTTGGAATCGTAAATAAATTGCACGGGCAGACCATGACCATTTCTCGACCTTTCCTCTGCGCTCAGACGAGCGGACTTTGATTCCATAGCTTTGAGTAGCCTTTGTTCATCGATGAACGGAATCTTGACCACAGCCTCCCAGTCGGCCTTTTTACCGTTCATGTCTAAGGGAAAATCATTCGGATAGAAATCCTTGATCGGGGAGGTGTCTTCCACCATCAGCTCCTGGAAGCACTCCGGCACCAGCTTCTTGCTCCGTTCCGGCAAAACTCCCATCAATTGCTCGAAGGGCTTGAAAGGTCTACCCAAGTCGAATTTGAAATCGGACTTCAACCCTTTTCTGACATCGCTTATTTTAGGGGAGTAGTGGTACGCATAGAACCAACCCCAGCTGACAACACCGTGGTAGTAGTAGTACAGCACCCACTGTAGCCCTTCACAGTAGTTTTCGGCCATTTTAGTCAAGGCAGCTTCGTCATCGGTGCCGAAGCCTAGTTTCTCTTTGTAATAATCACTTCTCCATTCGTCAAACTTTTCGTCATAGGCACGTTGCATTTCAACCTGAGCTTCTTCAATGCTCGTCTTTACCACAGGCGCCTTGTTGTAACGCCTCAGTGCTTCATCGATACTACTCTTGTCATTGGCTGAACCCGTGTTGTTCAGGGAGAGTCGTGTGAACTGAGTCAGGATGCCATCTTCCTCCATAGCAACCGACTTCCGGGCAAGGGACAGATCCGAGCAAATCTGCTCTACGAATTTTTGCATCTCTTGATCTGTACTCTGTACCATTATGGAATCCTCGCCCTTCTTCTTCTTCATCATAGTCCTGACTTGGTTAATCACAGACTTCTGGGCTTCAGTCAGGATCAATCTGTTCTTTGCCTGTGCCTCAGCAATGCTGTCCAGATGGCCACCCTCCTTGGCCTTGAAGTATGAGGCGTCGTGACTTTCTGCCTCGAAATACTCCTTTTCGAATTTCTCCAGGCCCTCTAGCATCTTCCCGAGACGCTCTCTGTCGATGACACCGTTGTCGTTTATGTAACCTCCACAATAAGGCAGAGTCTCTTTATACACTTTGTACATTAGTGCCAAGGCACCCTCGTTAATATGTAGATTCGGCAAATTCGGCAGGAAATCGTTACCGACGAAGAAGGCCATGAGGATGAAATCATCGATGATCCTCTCCAGGTCGTATTCGAAAGGCAGAGTCGCCCTGAGTTCGGCAAACTCGAGCTCGAGATATTCTCGCAGCAGAGAGAGATGCATCAAGAAGAAATTCTGCGCCTCGAGCTCCTTGGTCTTTGCGCCGGCCTTGACCGGTCCGAAAACCACCTCTTCCCGCAACAGACAGAAGTGGGGTTCGTGGCTGAGGAGTCCCAGCATGATTAGATCCGCATCGAGCCCATATAAACATTCTCGCACGTTCGGATCGTATTCTGGCTGGGCCTTGGCGGCCCTGATGTACTCCATGATCTTGTGCTCACCTTCGCCAGGGACATCGTGCCCAGACAGCACGATCGTCACGCCACGCCAGTCGGAGTCCTCCGACACCTTTTTATTCACAAAATACTGCAGCTGCTTGGAAAGCTTCGCCATAAATACAGTCCCCGGCGTGATGCAGTTGCTGTCGAAGGGATCCTCCTTGGGAAGTTCCTCGCCCTTCTTCAGAGCGGCCTGTCTCGCGTCGTGTGCATCCTTCGCAGTCCTGAATCGACGCGACCGCTGCTGGTTCATCTTGGCTCTGGGAGCACAGCCGTCGATAGCCATGAAGAAGAGCTTCTTCGGCTTGATTGTCGCGAAGAGATGCTCTATATAATTGAATATGGCCATGAACATCTTATCCTCGCTCATGCTGCCGGAAAGCCCGTGGTCGTTCTTGTGCGTCGAATTATGGATGATGCCGTTCATGTCAAGGTACAAATTGTCGAATTCCGGTATCGAATTCGGCTCGATTAGTTGTGAACATAAGGGATACCGCTCGCTCATCCATCCTACAATCCGTCAGTACACCTTCTCAGCTGGACTCCTAGTCGGACGCACTGAAAAATTTAGGAATACCCATGGTCTGTTGGTACAAGAAGAAGCTAAGGGATGCGTGCAGAGAGGCGACGAACTCGTAAGAGAATCGCTCGCAGTGGAGTCGCTCGGCGTGGACGGTGGGTGGAGCTCCAAGTCGCGAAATCAAGACCTCATTTGGCAAAAGACGGGACGTCGCACAGTAGTCGACGGAGAACTCTGCAGGTGCAGTGTCGTCGCAGGGCCGCGTAGTACCTTCCGCCTCGGACCTTCAGTCGATCCGTGCTAGTGCGAGTCAGTCGAGCAGTACCGGTCGTTTGTTTTGTCATGGAGGACGACGCCAGGATACAGGAGGCCAAGATCGTTAATGAGGAATACAAGGTAGGGGAGACGTCGCGTGTTTCTACTCGCGTGCTAATACGTCGAATCAGATATGGAAGAAAAACACGATATTTCTATACGACACCGTCATCACCCATGCGCTGGAGTGGCCGACCCTGACGTGTCAGTGGTTCCCGGATGTGGAGAGGTAATGGTTTACACACGCACCTTCCGGGGTTTTGATCTTGTGGTTGTCTGACATGTCCCAGTCCGCCTGACAAGCCCTACGAGACTCATAGGTTGCTGCTCGGAACGCATACGTCCGATGAAGACCAGAATTATCTGCAGATTGCTCACGTCCAGCTGCCTAGGAGGCCCGAAGTGGATCTCAAGAAATATGATGATGAACGAGGAGAAGTTGGCGGCTACGGTGCCGCCGGATCCCAGGAGGCCCGTATACAGGTGACGCAAAAGATTGATCACGAGGGAGAAGTGAACAAGGCCCGTTACAAGCCGCAGAACCCCAACATCATTGCGACGATGGGAGGTAGAGGGGACGTCTTGGTCTTTGACAGGACGATGCACTCCAACACTCCCACGGGAACGTGCGATCCTCAGATTAGGTTGATTGGGCACCAATCTGAAGGTTGGGGTCTGAGTTGGAGCACGCAAAAGGACGGTCTGCTCCTGACTGCGGCAGAGGATGTCCGGCTATGGGACATCAACGAGGTCGGATCTCTGACCAAGGGCACGGTACTCGACACATGTCAAGTATTCAAGTCGCACACGAGCGGCGTGAACGACGTGCAGTGGCATCCGACACAGGCCTTTTTCTTCGGATCAGTCTCTGACGACACATACCTCAACATTCACGACACGCGACAAGACAACCGAGACAAACCGGCGTATTCCACCGTCGCCCACGAAGAGCCAGTCAACTGTCTCGCATTCAACCCTATGAACGAGTACGTCCTGGCCACAGGGTCCTCCGACTCGACTTTGGGATTGTGGGATATGAGAAACCTCAAGATTCGAATCCATTCTCTCGAGGGGCACAAGGCCGGGTCATCAGTACAGACCATCCACTGGCACCCGACGGAAGAAACCATCCTCGCTAGTGCAGCCGATGACCGTCGATTGCTCCTGTGGGACCTCTCCCGCATCGGCGAGGAACAAGATGCAGAAGACGCAGAAGACGGCGCTCCAGAATTGTTCTTTTCTCATGCCGGACATACCGACCAGTTGCACGACTTTTCATGGAACTTGAATATGCCTTGGACCATTGCCTCAGCCGCACAAGACAACATTATTCAAATCTGGCAACCTGCTCACAACATCGTCGCTGATGAAGCATCCATCGACCCCGCAGATTTAGAATAAGTCTACTTTAGATCAAAAAAAAAGGATATTCAAGAGAAGAAAAAAAAGGCGAAATTCAAATTTCTTTACAAACTCGCTTATGCTTTTTATAAATCTTAATCCTACAATTCATCATCATCATCGTCGTCATCGTCGTCATTAATCAAATGCGCGCATGTCATGCATCCGCCTTTTGTCCTTGTACCACCAGAGTGTCAGATTCTACCCCGACATTCACAGTAGCGCCGTCCCCGAAATCTCCTCTGATCATTGCCTGACTCATCGGCGTCAATATCTGCTTCTCAATCAATCTGTTCAACGGTCTCGCGCCGTAGACTCGTGAGTAGCCGTGTTCCGCTAGCCAGTCGCGGGCGGCTTGATCCACCACGATCGTTATCCTGCGCTCCTTGACGCGGGTGTTGAGCTCCTTCAGTCGCATGTCGACGATATCGTGGAAAGATCTTCTCGAAAGTGGATTGAAGAGGAGTACTTCCGAGAGTCGATTGAGCCATTCCGGCTTGAAGTGTCGTCGGATGACTTCCATAACGCTTCCTTTTGTCTCTTTGCTCAGAGAACCATCTGACTCGAGCTCGGATTCTGATATGACGTCGGATCCGAGATTGGTCGTCGCTACAATCAGCGTATTTCGGAAATCGACACGTCGACCCTGCGAGTCTGTGAGATATCCTTCGTCCAAAACTTGCAAGAGCAGCAGCGCGATGTCTGGGTGTGCTTTCTCTAATTCGTCGAACAGCAAGACTGCGTACGGTCGACGACGTACAGCCTCGGTCAATTCACCCCCGCCTCCTTTAGTGTCGAAGCCCACAAATCCGGGCGGTGCACCGATCAGTCTGCTGAGCGAGTGCTTCTCTTGGAATTCCGACATGTCGAATTTGATCAGGGCCCGATCACTGTCGAACAAGAATTCGGCGACTGATTTGGACAAGAGCGTTTTACCAGTTCCGGTGCCGCCACAGAATAGGAAAGATGCCAAAGGCCTGTTTTCATCCTGTAGTCCCGCTCGAGACAATCTGATCGCATCACAGATTGCTGTGACAGCCTGATCCTGGCCGACGATTCTTTCTTTGATTTTTGATTCCATGTTGATCAGCTTCTCCTTCTCGCCCTTCATGAGTGAAGTGACTGGGATTCCTGTTGTCTTGCTGACCACGTAAGAGATCTCGTCCGAGCCGACAGAGTCGTTGAGCAGACTGGCAGTCTTCTCCTCCGACCCGCCTGAGACCTTCTCTTCAAGATGGGGTATGATAGAATACCGCAATTCCCCGGCTTTGCCAAAGTCGCCCGCGATTTGAGCCTGCTCGAGCTCTAGTCTCGCCTGTTCCAATTCGCTCTTGAGTTTGGCTTTGTCCTGTAGTGCCTCTCGCTCAGCTTCCCATGTCTCGTTTAGTTTGTTCACCTCTTCCTGTTTCTGCGCCAGAGTCTCCTCAAGTGCAGTTCTACGGTCCACAGAAAGCTGATCCGTTTCCTTCTTGAGGGATCCCAGCTCTATCTGGATGGTCATGATCGACCTTTCCAGGTCCTGGATCTGCTCTGGTTTTGATTCTTGTTGCAGTCGAAGAGCGGAACATGCTTCATCTACCAAATCGATCGCCTTATCAGGCAAGAATCGATCGGCAATATATCGATTGGAGTACACTGCGGCAGTCACAAGGGCACTGTCATGTATAGTAACTCCGTGATGTATTTCATACTTCTCCTTGAGTCCACGTAGGATGGAAATCGTGTCGGCGACAGAAGGCTCTGGGATCTGTACTGGTTGGAAACGTCTCGAAAGCGCTGCATCCTTTTCGATGTATTGGCGGTATTCCTCCGTGGTCGTTGCGCCTGCGAGCTGCAGCTCCCCCCGAGCCAATGCAGGCTTCAGGAGGTTGCTAGCATCGATGGAGCCTTCCGCCTTTCCAAGACCAAGCAGAATGTGCAGCTCATCTACAAAGAGTATGACGGAGCCTTGTGCGTCCTCGACGTCCTTGAGCACAGCCTTTAGTCGTTCCTCGAAATCTCCTCTATATTTGGCCCCTGCCATGAGAGCGCCGAGATCTAGAGAGATGACCGACTTGCCCTTCAGGGATTCGGGGATGTCCTTGTTGAGTACGATCCTCTGAGCTAAGCCTTCCATGATCGAGGTTTTGCCTACTCCGGCAGAACCGATAAGAGCCGGATTATTCTTCGTCCGGCGTGAGAGGATCTGGATTGTTCGTCGAATTTCCGAATCCCGACCTATGACTGGGTCCAATTTCCCTTCCCTGGCTCTCTGAGTAAGGTCGACCCCATATTCCTTCAAGGCAGCACCTGGTTCCTTGTCCGGCGCCATGTTCATCCTATGGGTGCCTCCTGGCGGTCTCGGCGTCGCATAACCCCGAATTTGTATTCTGCCATGAGACAAGCTCGATATGCTACCGACATCGCGGCCATGTCGTAGTGTGGCGCCTGTGTGCAGACGTGCATAGCCTATCCCGTCGATCTGTCTGAGACGAGCAAGAGGCTGATTGATTGAGACTTCACCTTTCAGGCGACTTATAGATGTGCGTGCTCGAAGCATTGTTGACCAAGGTCGCGAGGGAATGGCTAAGGGAACTATTTGTAGTTGTCACTTAAGGCTGCGGACGGGAGGTTCGTGGACACGCGAGCACGGCGATCGCAAGCCAAATTCAATTTTCGAACTTCTGAGAAAGACGCGGAACCTTCCAGCACAACCCTGTCCTGCAAGGTGAGCCTGGTCTTGTCACGATTGGAGATGACTCAAAAGGGACGCTAGAGAGTCGAAAGGTCTATGTATGTATTCCGAGGGGCAATTTTCCGATCTTGACACTTTCTTGTGATTAGGCGATCTACAAACGGTCGCCGCGCTCTCTACCCTCGGTCGCATTACCCTTAGCTAGACGATAGTTCGAAACGGGCGCCCCTCCCATGGCCTGGTCCGTGATGCCCGAAAGCTCTACAGCAGGGTCCTCCGCTCGTCTTGTCAGCCCGGCAGAAGCCTGATGACGCGCCACTAAGGAATGATCAGTGGATGTGATTGCATGTGACATGGGAACCCACTGGCTACTCCCGAGGTGTGGGAGAGTCTCTTCTGATGCTCGCGATCCCTGCGGTCGTTGATGTCCTTCTTTGCATAGTAATAGGCGATTCCTCCTGCGAAGAGCAGGGAGCCCCAGCCTAGCGCCATCGAATATGGTGTGTTCATCGTCTGGATTGTTTGTGACGGGCGAGTTCAATGAGTCGCTTCACGGAAGAATTGAAGATGCTCAATTGATGACGTTCTTGATCAAGTAGCGACGCAAGACGTATTCAGCTGGATCGAAATGGATGGAGGATATGTAATTCGCACCGGCGGGAAGTTTCGCGCTAAACCGGCCCACAAGTACGAAGGAGCTCGCTCAGCCGGAAGAAACGTGTGCGTGGGGCGACATGTGGGTCGCCTCCACACACTCACAATTGTCAGAATTCGGACTTCTTGCAAGGATATGCATGCGCGGATTACGTCTCTTTCGTCAGATGCCAGTATATACAACAGTACTACAAATTATACAGTATCTAATCTAGATTATTCTCCTGAGATCCTGTTATCAATCTGTGTTTCGATCACTTTATATACTCTGATCATCGAATTTGTACAAATGTAGAGCTCGTCATGAGCGGACGACTCTAGTGACTAGCTTTTACGAGAGTGGTTGATGAGGGACAGTAGGTTACGGTGGACACTGATGTGTAAACAGTCTCGGTGATCACTTGAGTGGCGTCGTAAGTCACCGTGACAGTTGGCGCCGCAGCGGCATACACCGTTACGGTTGTCGTTACCGTCTCTGTTGCTGCCGGTAATGCGTTGTTCACCGGAGTGGGTTGTGGGCTCGCATTGACATAGTAGGTGGAAGTCAAGTACAGCGTGGACGTCGTGACCTTGTACGATGTGTTGACGGTTGTCCCGGCTGTCGTTGTTGTCAGGACAGTCTTCGCAATCGTTACGTAAATCGTCGAAGTGAATGGCACCGTGGACACAACTATCACTGTGGCTGGGATCGTCCTTGAAAGCACGGTGCTTGTGAGTGTCTGGACGACCTGAGTCAGCGTGGTATACTGAGTTGAAGCGACTGTGATGAAAGTTTGATCTTGAGCTGTAATCGTCAGGGTAGTGGTTGTAGGGATAGTGACAGTGCTGGTGATGGTTCGTGTCGAGACAAACGTCGTCGGTGCGACAAGCGGCACCACAGGTGAAGTTGCCGTCCTGTTGCCAGTGGAGACTGAGACGGAACCTGAGTGTTTAAGAGAGTGCGTCGGTTTTGCGAAGCTTCCAGAAATTACACCTGAGGAAGCATACTTCGAGATTGCTGCGCTACCGCTGGGGCTCGAGCCCGCTTGAGCCACAAACGACACCGGGAAACCATTGTTGGAAATGGAAGATGGAGAGACTGCCAGAGAAGAGTATGTCACAGATGGAGAGGTTTGACCATTAGGAATGCTTGCCGCTGGGGCTGGACCTGAGCTGAAGCTCGCACTGTCAGAGTAAACCATAGAGAGAGCAATGCTCGACGCTCCTGAACCAATGCTCGAACTTGATGGGGAGGCCGACCACGATGGGATGTAACTGCTAGGACTGGAGACGGGAATAGAGCTGGCTTGAACATTAGAGGCCAGATCAGAGGAAAACCAAGACGGGTATGTGATCGAAAGTGGGAGAGAGCTAGACGGGGTTGACACCGAACCTGAGATAGATGACACGTCCAAGCTGAACGTCATCGAGGGAGAAGCGATGCTGTCCATGGACGAGGATGAGTTGCTGTAAGAAGCCTGGCGCCTGTATAAGTTATCGCCATTCCTGTACGGAAGGTTCGCTGTCAGGACGGATGTGATGAAACAAGTTGGAAGAAGGAATGAAGCTCGCATGATGGACACTGATTGAAGATGAGGGAATCATGAAGTGCAGATCGGAGCTTTTAAATCTTTCCAGACGTGATATCTGTCTGATGTCTTGGGCGCCTGCAGCCAAGAGCCAAGTGGTAAAAGTGGGCATCGAGAATATGCTGCCCTTCGTGGTGATTTGTGAGATACCTCTGCCATGCCTACTATCATGCGTGGCCAGTAATCCGCTCGCTTGCAGGGTGGCTGAGATATGGAGCCGGTTTTGTGATCTGCAGCTGCGTATTGAGCAAGAATGCTGACTCAAGATCGAATCATAGGCAACAAAGCGGGTCCAATACCGTGATTCAAATCTGCCGGTGACTTGTGTTGCGAATCCCTCTCAGTGTCTGGTGTCTCGCCCTACTCATTGCGTTACTCTAACGGATCTCTATGCATATGCACCTTCATGGCTAGTTCAGTGGCTGAATTGGTGGCTGCAGATCTTTGCATCAGATTCGCATCTCTGTAACGTCCATTCGAGAATCTTCTCGCATCCGATTCTGACAGGCTTGAAGGAGTGACAGACTTCAGACCCTCTGACAATCACCATCGGCGATCGCTCTCCGACGCTCGACCAGGCAATACATCACAGGGTTCAATGGTCGACTTCCTGCCTTCCACACTCTACGACGGAGATATCATCGACAAGGTTTCTTGACTCGACTTTGATAGCGACGTTTCGCGCCAGTCTAATAATGGCAAAATTGATTGGCATCTCCTTTTCAATTGACATATCATGTGTTCCGGCCATCGTAGATCTCCTCAGTTCGTGCAGGTGCCATTACCAGCCATCGACGGAACTCGCCTAAAGCGCACCCATGTGTGGTCACTGATTTGTACTCGCCAGCCAAACTGTGTGCAAGGCTGGTAAGTGTATGGACCACATTGTCTTACACTGTGAGTCTGCAGAACATTCATTTGATCTAAGACTTGATCTAAGACTAATAAAACAATGGCACAGCCATCTCAAAGGGGCTTTGGTGGCGACAGAAATTGTGTCGAGGGGAAGTCATAGAGAGCAAGATAGATCTTGCCGGCGCGTATACTTCCATGATTCGAACGATTTTTGCTGCTTTCTTAGAGTGTCAGAGCAAGCATATACCGAGGTACGAAGAGCGTGCGGCTCCGCGCCTGCTGCAGGCGATCTGAGGTCCTGCAGGGTCACCTCCGCTTCTCACAAAAGGATTGCTCCAGGTACTCTCGTGGGCGATTTCCTAATGCAGAAATACATATGGCAGTAGCTTGCAGACCATCTTGGAGGAACTCAGTTGACAACGTGATCGAGCTGGACTTTTCGACTCGAGGGGGCGCCCAAGTAGTTCTAGAGTTCTAGGGCTTGAGTAGACATACATAGTGTCCATTAGGTGTTCCCCAATGCAGAATTGCAGCCCCGTTGTCTTGAACTGGCTCGGTCGACCTCGCCGCTTCTCGTGAGGCCGAGTGCTCGTTCATGCAAGTACCGTCTTCCGAGGAATTACTGGCATGGCACAACCTCGCGATGAGCCAGCCACAATTCGACGAGCGGGCGCTCATGCATGCTAATACATTCTACGACGCTGCAAGTAAATTGACGTGATATATTCCTGTTCCGAATCTCGGGCGACTGGCTGAAGCCTGGCTTCCTCAATCGCCATGCTATTATGCATTGCTGATCTTTCGACACTCATGGATCATGGTTCATACGTGGATCCAACCCCGTGTACCCATAGTAGCTGTTTGAGCTGAACATGATAATTATTTGTGACGAGACAGAAATCCGGATTGTAGCATCATACATTGACAGGTCCACGAGGCTAATCTTCAAGGCAGCTTGGTCTGGTTAGTAGGATATGTCAAGAAGGATCAGAGTATAATCAAATGAGATAGTTCTTAATTACGGAGAGTTCGGAGCCACAATAGATGGAAGTTCCCAGACCCATTCGCGCTTGTTCCGGGTTCATTGAAATTCGATTACAGGTTTTAACGATTGATTGCGAACCGCAATTGATGCGAGAAAATTCTGGTCTCTTTGGCGTTTGGCATGTTGATCAGGGGTTTAGGAGTCTCGGTGAACTTATACTTTATAAGGACGTGGCTACCCATCCATAGCATATGGTGCATTGGTGTATCAAAACGTTATGAGCCTGGATGCTGACATGAGTACCTGTCAGACTACGCACAGAAAGCCAGAGCACAATTCCAGGGCAAGCTTTTCCCATGCCACGAACGCATGATCAGGGTTTTCCTAGACAACTACACGAGGAAGCATTGCAAGATGTGCGGCAGTCCGCGGGAAACGAAACATCACATATTCGTGAGTTCCCCGCGTATTCCCACATCAGGAAGGTGATATCCGAAGCACTCTCGGAAAAGACGGAAGAAAATGGATGGATACTCGAGGACTCACTCGATCGGCCTGCGTTCCTGGATTTGGCTATACGTGCACTCGAGGAATGTGCGGTGTGGCTTGACAAACATAGCCGCTTCTCATTAGGGATCGTGCCCAATCGGGAACGAGCGAGAGACGCCAAGACATTCCGAGCGGCCGGGACCATTGCGTGTCGGTACCTTTCGAAGACTAGATCCCCCGGACACCGTTGCAGGAGTCTCAATATTTTGGCATTGGCTACCTTCGAGGCAACACTGGCCGGTCCTGCTGATAGACTTGGCGAGTGCCTTTTACGCAGTGGTATATGGCACTACGTGGCAAGCTCGTGGAGGACGCAGGGGGAAAGGTCGGTAAACAAATGGCCACGAGGCTGCAATGCAGGCGCCCTCTCACAGTCCCGGGGACATTCTTCAGTATTATTACCTGATCGAATTGCAGAATTCGAAATGTACGTTGAATGACCCCCGGGCGGTGCCCGAAAGAAATTCAACCTCCAAACCTGCCAAGATCCTCACTTACCTGGTTTACCATTTTCGTGCTCAAACATACGAAAATGGCTTCTGTTTCCATTGTCATTGCACAGCGACAGTAGGAGCAGATGGAGCAGCTCTTATGGGTTGTCTCTGGATCTAATTTTTGGTGTCAATTGAGTATCTCGTTTTACTTTTTTCTTCTTTTTCAACAAAGTCACTTACGAGGTGGCTTTGTGGAAACAGAAGCATCACAAAAAAACCAGCACATCATAAATTAAAGTTATTGCAAGACACTCTTTTATCAAATATATTTTATCTCACAATCATCTTTCTTGTGCTAAAAGTGACTTGCATTGTATAAAAGTGTTTTGTTTTTGGCAGTACTTGTTGCACACCTGTCTCACAGACCCAGTATCGAACTTGACATGCTTATATAATATGTCTGTTACTACCCACAAGACATGTCGCGACATTATACAAAGCCTTTCCTAAAACATTTCTCGTTCTTTGACCGGAATCATGATGGTGTTGTCAGGTTTGGCGAGTCACTTCGGGGGAATTTATCTCTAGGCCTGAATTTTCCAGTATCGTTGATGATGAGTATCGGGCAGCAGGTGGTTTATGGCAATTCTGGCCCTTTGCGGTTGTCCATCAATATTGATGCAGTGCAGAGTACGCGTACCATGTTGCAACATGTCGATACGAGTGGTAGAAAAGAGGGGTACACGAGACGAGAATTGCTTGGGACTGTTCAAGGTCGAGGTGTCATGGACGCACTTCACATCGTAGGGCTGTGGGCCTTGGCTGCCGATACCCAAGGTATCGTTCGCACCGAGGATGTCGTCAAGTATCAGCGAGGTGAATTATTACCGGAGCTTGAAGCACGTAGAAAGATTCGAAGCGCCAATGACGCAAATGTGCTAGGGTTCCTCCGTGGTGGACCTGGTAACGTCACTGGTCACTCGTACTTTGTCAACAAGCTCTTTGGTGTCGACGTATACCAGAAAGCCACCCCTACAAAGCGAACATCAGATTGAGCTTGGCCCTTGTGATGTCGACATTACCGGACCTCAGATGTTGTCCGTCCAAGATATACTCTTGTATCTGACTTTTGCCGCCGCCTACTCTGGACGGTATGCTCGTGTCTGAGGTCGTCCGATTCCTCTCATGCGAGTCCGTCTCATATACACTCGCATCTTCTTGATCGAGTACAATGACATGTTCAATGGCTATCAAGATGAGTCTGTAAAAGTTGTACATGATTAGTATAGACACGGTAAAATCAGCGTACCTGCACTTGTATATAGCCTACACTAAAGAACCGTCAATCATTTTTTATAGCAATTTCACCAACATGATAACATAAAAATGTCCTGCTGGCAAGGACCGAGGTGCACATCGCTCCTGATCATGCAACCCGGATCTTGCAGACTAACCCGTGTCTCTCTCACGTCCATTCTGGGCAAGTCATATGCCTCAAGTGACATACTTTGACAGGGCTGCGAACCACTGCTGCTGCTCGATATGTGCAAGATATTAATGGTATCCTATAGAAATAATGCTACAACGATAGGTAATGCTCGCCAGAACGATATCGGGTCTAGTCCCATTTGGACGCTTTCGTCGGCTTACTCCTTTTCCTACTCTTCTCCTCGGGCTCAGGAGCCTCGTGGGAAGTCTTGGCTGGGTTGGCTCTTTTCGCATCCTCCAAGAGTTGAGACACGCCGAACTTGTCCTCGCCATCGTCTTTTTCGAATTGGACGGGACCTTCGCGAGCCTCTACCCCCTCTGATCCTTTGAAACCTTGTCCGGCCCTTCCAAGAACATCAAAGCGGCCCTCCTTCGTGACGTTCTCCACAGTCTCGTCCTCGTCATCCTGCTGACCTTGGAAAGGTCGATATATCGCATTTGCAGCTTCACGATTCGCGAATAAAGGCTTATCGTAAAGATTGTAAGAATCCTCGGCCCCGAAGCCGGAATCCATTCCAGCTGTCTGATTGAAGAGTCGCTGATCGTACATGGCTTCCTTGCTCGCGGTAGGCTTCGCTAGACCAAGCGCAATCTTCTCGGAAATATCTCGATTGTTCTCCCGCTCGAGATGCTTCATCTGAGCCTCGCGGCCCATCTTACCGACTCTCATCGCTCGCTCTGCGTCTTGACGACGCTCACGACGTAGACGCTCACGTTCCTTGACGTTCTCATCCTCCGAATCAGAATCTGGACGGAACCGACCTCGTGAAGTAGAGCGATCCCGCGAAGCACGGCGTTCAGGGCTCCGGGATAGTGAGTGCGATCGTCTCGAGTCAATAGATCGTGATCGTGATCTACGTGGTGGTGACCGCACACTGCGCCCTTCTCTGGCTCTTTGAGCCAGTTGCCTCAGATGCTCCTCTTTCTTCTCCTTCTCTTTCTGAGCAATCTTTTGCTGCATGAGACTTCGACTGCGAACTTCCTCTCGAGCATGTCTATCGGCCATATAGAGAGCTTCGCTGAGTTTGGCAAAATTGTCGTTGATGCTGGTATCCTGCAAGCCACGTCCATCCGCTGCAAGTCTCGCTTCCAAGGGCACTGTGTAACCTTTTGAGTTCTTCCAATTCGATATTGACGGAGGAATGACCCAGTCCTGTTGTTCTTTGGCTGTAATTTTGCGAGGAGGGGAATGCATGATCGGCGGAGGTGGTGAGCCAGGACCTCTTGGCACCTTTCTATGTCTATGCTTCGGCGGTTCCAGTGGATCTTCCGGCATATCAACCATTTTTATGACTCGCTGTCGATGAGATACATCGGAAGCTTCGCCCATTTGATTAGACGGCGTATACCTGACATAGGTCGGCTCGCCTTTGCGCTGAGTCTTGACCGTCTTCGGTCGAGACGCAGCAAGTTGGCCACTGACGACCATCTGTAAAGCGGCGTTGGTCCTATCAGCAGTGCTTTGTATCTCTTCCTCGCTTGGTCGCTCCAGGTCAATCTCGCCAGCAGCGACCTTATTGCGGAGTGGTACCAAATCTTGAAAGCTCGTATGCAATATTTCACCACTTTTACCGTCACGCCCCTGCTTGGCAATAGCGTCGTATTGAATCTTGCCATTTGCGTCTACTTGCAGAGCCAGCGCGCCGCCTGAATCTTTCTTCGTCAGACCCATGTCCAAAGGATACTGGGCCACATTGATTTCAGGAAAGGCACCACCATCGCCATAGTCCTCCCTCGTACGTGGAATCCACCCTTTCCTAGACCCGTATGGAGGCGGACCGCTCTGCACCAGAGCCCTGGACCACGCCTCATCTTCAAGTATGCTGTCCGCGGGGCCATCCGTCCTATGCTCCTCGTACTTCGGATTCGGCAAAACCTTTGCCAGCGCAGACATGACTGAACCCTAGCGTGCTGCCCCAGTGACCTACTGTCAATAAATTCTATAGACCAGTGCCGAGAGAACGAATAACCAGTGTACGAAGCCTGCACCTGCGAAAATGATGAGTGAAGCGAAGTTGTCGCGAGAGTGCCACACCGCCTCGATTCACGTGCATGCAGGTGCCGCCGTTGGTTGTTTTGACGTTCGTCGGAGTTGGTCGCTGCAGACTTATTTCCCTACATCAGCGCGCTCTCTCTCTTCTTTCATCTGGCAGTACTCATAGCGCGTATTTCCGGCAGGTCAATTCTGTAGCGAAGTCGATGGATCTCAACAGTTCCATCGCGGATACGGTCGGCTCGGTGAATTACAAGTGGGTGAAGGACTCCTGGGTATCGCAGAACCATCCGACTGTTAACAACACCGGGGAAGAGAGCACATTCATCAGGAGTAAGTCGATTGTTCAACTGTGAGGATCCCCTCGTCTGATCTTGCAAGGTCAACTGGACACCGCGCGCAAGGACCAGGTACGCAGGATGGCGAGGATGTTGGACGACTACAAAAGCCCTAAAAGTGTCGCAACTCGACAGCTGCTTGACGAGGAAGAGAGGAGTGTCTTGATGCCACAAGCTGCATCCAGTCCAAAGTCCGACTCCTTCGCAGTCCGGGCAAATATTTCGAAAGGTCAGCTCACCCCGAATATGACACACCGTTCCATGTCACCCACGCCAACCTCAACCCAAAGTACATCCTGGCACAAACACTCGGTGCGACCTGGATCTATCAACGGTTCTAGATTAACAGAACCTCCCGTACCATTACTCTCTTCGGCGACGTCTGCGAGTGTTCACAAAACCTCGAAATCAAATCATCTTGCCACTTCGGAAACAGAGACCAACTTCAGACCTGCACACATCTCCCAGATCGAAGACTCCTATTGGAGACCTGCAGAACCTCGCAAAGAACAATTACACCCTTCTGACATCACACCGTCACCCAGTAGACACCAACATCAACAATTCTACACAGCAAAGCAGTTTGGGCCGGCGTCAAGCGGATCGGCCCCTGTCGAGTCACTGCGCGTGGCTAGTCCCGATTTACGCCAGTCTCCGAGTGTGAGACCCGGCGCGAGTCTTGCAGGAGTGGAATTACCTTCCACAGCCTCTTGGAACGAGCAAAACTCCTGGGGGAGTGTATGCGACGATCCTAGCTTGAGGGACACCAGCTTGAGAGAAAACGGACTGACCATGGGTAATCGCTCAGACTGGGCCACACAAGGTGATGTGACTAGACTCAGTAGGACTTCCGAATCAGAACTCTCGAGGATCGACTCTCAAGCTACTTCGCTCCAAAGAGCCATATCATCGGCGCTGACGAGTGATCCCCACCGGACAAGTGATAACACAACAGGAAAGCTTGAGGTGCTGCCGCTCGAGGATGCTATTGTAGCTCGCTACCGCCAGTCGAGGACGGATAAAAGCCACAACAGCATAGCCGCGCACAATGCTCATCATCTAGGTGATGTCGATGCACCAAATCTCTTGCCAAAAGAGTCCGTCGAGCAGATCACGGAGCCATTGAAGCACGCTTCACCTTTACTTGGGCGTCATACGCCATCAGGGTTGAGACTATCGGCACAAGCAGAGGACCTACAGGTTCCGACGTCGCAAAATCACTCAGCAATGGCAAGAAGCGATTGTGACGAGGGCAATACTCGTACAGACAACGCAGTTGAAGCAAACGCTCTTCTAGCCATGCTAGAGAAAGTCACAGCAGAATGCTCTCGGCGAGGGGATCTGATCGACACCTTGGTTGCGAAAGTGGGTGCGTCGACGCAGCCTCCGACGCAGATGCACATCCAAGAAGTGCTTGAATCGGATCAAAAGACGAGAGCCTTGGAAGCTAAGCTGTTCCAATATCAGCTTCAGATGGATCAAATGTACGATACGTTGAAAGAACTTCAGCTCTCTACCGGGCAAAATCCCGTAACTGTCCCGGACGACCCTCCTACCGCCTCAAGATCCGAAAGAACCACTGTTCCCCCTGTGCAGTCTCCTTTCGAACGAACGACGGGAGCCATACCAGTTCCTCAATTTCTCCATGTAGATCATCAAAGTTCTTGCACTAAGGAGGATGTGGAAGAGTCTTATCAGGACAAGATAGATCGTTGGAATCATCACGACGATTGTGCTATAGCCCAAAATTCAAACCCTCAAACGGATTCAGATCCACTCGCCCGAGCGAAAGCAATGCTGAGCGAGACTCCGGCAATACTCCAGACGAGCTTCAACTCAACTTCCAGATGCGAATTATCGAAAGAAACAGCAAACAATAAGGCGCGTGCTAGTGGATCGTCTCGTGAAGCTGTGAGACCGGCTGAAACGAGCGTCAAAGAGCGTTCTATTTACGAGGACTCTCGCGCCAATCAATCTGGCGAACTGGATCGGCTCGACCTTCTCGAGAAGTTGGAGCGTGCAACTGCCGAGATTGAGCAACTGAAGAGGCTCAACAATGACCAGAGGCATCCGAACTCGGTGAACAGGTCCAAAGAATCCACAGTGAGACCACTGACGCCCGATATGATGTCGGACGCGCGAGACAATCGCGTGTGTCCCGAGGACAAGACCTACACTCGGCTGAGACTCGCTGAGATTGACAGCTTGACACGGAACGAGACGGGCAATCTGCTGAAGAACATCTTGATCCAGCTGGACGTCCCGTTCGCCAATTTGTCTTCTTCAATCACAGCACTAGGGGCGAGACTGACCTCGAACGACGAGCAAGTACACGGCGACCTCATTCGCGAGGCACTCAAGCTCAGAGAATTCGCCGAGAACATCCATGCCACCCTGTATGCCGGCGCACACATCGAAGGCGCCGTGACATCTCGACGGTGTCTGAACGATATGCACGTCAGGATAGGGAAGATGCAGAGAGCAATCGCCAGGAGGCAGAGTTGTAGGTGATTTGACGATTGTAAAATAAGAAATGGAAATAATGCGATGGCATGTACCAACAATTACTTTGACTTTCCTTTGATCAGATTAGTGGCTGAAATCTGCGCCACGCCCGCTGCCGTACTTGTATACGTGTGAATTCAGTCTCTTTGACCGGGTGCGCCATAACATCTTTTCTTGGGAGATTTGACTGTTTTATCGCTGTCCTCTAGAGCGAACATGACTGCCGTGCGTCGGCTCATGCGAGAATATCAGGATTTGACGACGAATCCACCGGATGGAATTACTGCCGGTCCCGTATCAGAGGACGATTTCTTCCTTTGGGATTGCCTGCTGTCTGGTCCTGAGAATAGCAGTTTCGAGGGCGGATTGTTCCCGGCGACACTCAAGTTCCCAAGAGATTACCCGTTGTCTCCGCCCGTGATGACGTTCCAGTGCGATCTATGGCACCCGAACGTCTACAAGAATGGGGAGGTGTGTATTTCGATTCTCCACCCGGCGGGCGACGACCCGATGCATTACGAACAAGCGAGTGAGCGGTGGAGTCCCGTCCAAAGTATCGAAAAGATCTTGTTGAGCGTCATGAGCATGCTTGCTGAACCGAACGATGAGAGTCCCGCCAACATTGACGCCGCCAAGATGTGGAGAAATCATCCGGATCAGTACGAGCGAATCGTGAAGAGAAATGTTCGTGCGACGCTAGGCTTATGAGGAAAAGGGGGTGGATTTGTACAATTTAAGATTCTAATGACGACGACGACTTTTTTTGGCGTGCTCGATCTCTCGCATTAGCTAAAAGGTACAAGATTGAGAGTCCCGGCGTCGCAATATTGACTTGCTTTGCTCTTCTCACGACACTGCCCAAGATTGCCTCGACTTCCAATGCCCGATTGCATTCGACGTCGGCCAACATTGACATTTTGATGCCTTTCTTGTTTTTTGCTCGTTCGGTGGCCCGATCCATCTGTGCCGCGATATCAGATTGGTTTAGGTCGGTGTACCCGCACGCTCTGGCGACCGCCAGAATCTCCTGCATGGTTTGGGCGCACATGTCGAACGCTTCCGGATGCGACTCGATAAAGTCCGAGTCCAAGTTGAGTGTCAATGCGGCAATCGGGTTCCAACACGCATTGATGAGTGCCTTTTTCCAGCGTCGAGGTTGCACGTCACTGTACGCCGTCACATTGGCGCCTCCCTCGCGCACCAGACGTACAAATGCCAACGTAGACTCTGTCAATGGTGCAGTTGGAAATTGTCCCAGTTCCAAAATGTCCGGGCCATTCTGTTTCATGCAGCCTGGTGATGGTTGCGAACTCGGTAAATAAACCACGCAAGAAATCAAGTTTGTTTCGGGGAACGCGGCACTGTATTCCTCTTCTATGTCGATACCATTTTGAATCAACACGAGCGTCGTTTTTAATGGCGTCACGACGGATTCCAAGTCGGCGACTAATAAATTCTGACCGGGAAACGCTTTCGTCGTGACGAGAATATAATCGAATTCCTCGCCCGTACAATCCGCCGTACTTTGAACCACTCGAGCCGGTCTGACGATCTGATCACCGACGTACGGCGAAGTCAGTCTGATGCCGTTCTTATTAATGGCCTCGAAATTGGAGCGACAGACGGTAGTGACTCGACACCCCGAGCATGTGAGAAAGTACGTGTAAAATGCCCCAATAGGACCAGTCCCCAACACTAGCACGGAAACCATGACGTCCCTATCTCGAGCCGCAACGCCCACGATGGAGTGTTTTTTTACGTGTAAAGTGAGTCGAATGGAACGGCCCCACATGTGCACTCTTTAGATTTGAATCTTACAACGATGGTAATGTCGATCATTGCGCTACGAGTGTACTAAGATATTTCTTCACCTTCTCATCATCCAACTGATTCATGAACGCATCCCACTCGTGCCACCAGCAATAATGCAGGTAGAGATCCTTTTCTCCACGCGCTATTCGTTTCTCCCACGGTTTGTCACAGATATAATGGAGGTTCTTGATACTTTTGTCGTCCCACATGTCCGCATGCCATTCGCGGGAGATTTTGACGGCGTTGTAGGTCCAGCTCAGACTTCGCCAGTTGTTGCCATACACGCCGACGAGGACATCTTGGTCGGGAAACAAAAAGGTCTCGTGGTCCGTCGGGTTCGCTATATATGCCTGTATCCGCTGCTTCATTGCCGGTGAGGGGTGGAGCACGACGAGACCAGAGTTGAGTTGTCTGTGGCCCGCGGGCAAGCCGTCGCCGGCCTCTGCGGGACGGGTGAGTGAGGTCGGGGAGGACTGGCCCGTATAAGGACAATTTTCGGGCCTGAACCAGTCCGGTGCCCAACTCGAATCGTCCAAGTTGCAGATACACCCGTGATTCGCTGCGATTTGGTCCTTGCCCAGCGCCATGTAGAACAACTCATCCATGTTCTGCAAGACGATCATGTCATTGTCAATCATCACGACGCGCTCGTACCCGTCGAGCTCGCACACCCGGAGTTTCGTCCATGTGTCGACGAATCGTTCCGCAATGTGACTGATCCCCTCTGGCGGAGACAGGTACTCGATAAACTCGTGCGCGATACCCAAGAATTTCATCGTGTCCAGTGCCCCCTGTTCCAGAGAGGACGTGTAGAGCACGAGCAGCGGGAACTGCGAGCCCACTTTTTTCAGGGAATCGTACAGGATGATCAGGCCGGGCAGGTAGGTCTGTTTCGTGAGCAACGTGACCCATGCACCCCTATACGGCTTGCACACTCGCGACTCGACCTCGATCGTGACGTCCGTCTCCGTCCTGACCTCGGCATTGGGCACCCCCAACGTCCACGGCACACTGCTCGCTCCACTCCCTGCCATCGGAGCTACTTGGAAGCTAGATACTTCGCTCGTAGGCTACGTGATGTCACACGGCAGGAGATGTGGCGCATCAATGGAAACTGGAAGCTGCAGCTTTTCCCCCGCGGCCCCGGTGACGTGCGTGCTCCCCGAAAGTTGGTGACCTCGAATTACCCATCCACTCTCCACTCTCCACCGTCACCAAACCACTGGATATACACTTACCCACACACAACATGTCTTCTGCAAACCACACCATCAACGTCAACGACGCCGCCCGTGAGGATTCCAAAACTTCGTTCGGTGCCGGAAACGACGGAAAGTAAGTCCTCCCACCAACTTGGCATGGACTGTTGTTCCTTCTCGCTGCTGACTTTATGCGTCAAGTGGAGGCGGATACTTCAAGGGTCTTCAGGCAAAGAGACGCATGTCGACCGAGCAAGCCGAAAAGTTCAAGGACCAGACTGCGACTGACTCGATCGGATCGACATTTGCCAAGATTACTGGCATTGGTGGAAGTACCGGCGCCGATAGCAAGTAAATTTGCTCGCGTCTCTTTGAAAACAAATACGATAGAGATGAAAAAAGAAATCACACTTCATTTTGTCTCGTGGGATGAAAGAATCTCGCGCGGCGTTGAGGCCATCATTGCAAGTAGTATACTACTTACTTGCATGGGTGTTTACGTAAACGAATTTCATGGCATCTTATGAATAGGGCAACAGGTATTCGATTCTTGGTAACAATGACACTATTCTGTCCACCGTCTCTTGAGTCTCCACTTCCCGTCTCGTCTTTGTGTTTGACCTCGGACGTGTTGACTCGGTCTCTATTCGTGGTTCGGGAACGAACTGTTTTTCAAATAATGAGAAATCCCACGTCTGATCAATTGGTATTGATGTACTTTTCCGCTCTTCTGGTACAGACGTGGGTCGGTCCGACATTGTTGAGTCGAGCAGGTCATTCGTCACAGTATTACCGGTGGATACAGGCAGTACTACCAATTCAGACTCTCGAGCAGCGTCAGATCCAGTGTTTGCCAATTCGATTGACATTTCTAGCTCAGGATTCTGGCTAGGCGGCTCCATTCGACATTCCTGTGTCCTCGCGGGATTTTCACTTTCCTCTGGGACGACAAGAGGCGGAGCGGATTCAAAGTCTCCGAAATCATTGGCATCGTCCAACGATTCGTTAGAGTCTTGAAGATTGCGGCTGAGTTTGGACGGAGAGGTCGTCCATGCCGGAAGATCTGTTCGATTCCAATTGAAGAGTTCCGAACCGATAGATTCCCTCTTCACTTTCTGCTGGGTGGGACGACGCCGTCGTCTGTCCCAGGACGGCTGACTCTTGGCCTTCATGTTCCAACTCTGTAGAATCGACGTGACTTCGCGCTCGACATTGCTGCCTTTGAACTTGATCAGCCTCGACCTGACGTGCGTCAGACGTTGCCAGACGGTTTTAGTGGAATCGACAGAGAGAGGTTCTCCATCTACTTGTCCGATCGCGGTCTCGTCCACGGGGATGTGTTGTGCCGCCCATCTCGTCACGTCCGCTTGTACCGTGGCAGCATCGATGCCGAACGGCAACAAGACAAATTTATCCGGTGCCGCCGCAGCGATCTGCCTGTCCTCGAACGTGGGACCGCTCGAATCATCGAAACCTGGAAGGTCGATAGGTAAAGTGACATCTGCTCGATTGACAGACGACGTCGCCCACCACCCATCATCATCCTCCTCTTCCTCTTCCTCCACACTCGGCCCGGTCCATGATTCCTTGTTTTTCCGAGCCTGGAGTCTCACGACATCTTCTTCGAATGTGGGCTCTGGCATCGCGACATCCTCAGAGCCCCAGACGTTGTCATCATTCATTTGGCATACAGCCGGCCAAAGAGCTATTTCCAATTGACCGTCGCGCGAAAGAAAAGGTCGACTTTGTGTCCCAGAGAGACGGGGCGCCCGTCTTGTTCGGGGGGGGAATACGAGGAATTCGACGAGTCTTGTAACAAAATAATTCACACTCCGACCTTTGGTACGCACACCTCATCACTTATTACGAAAGGCAAGATGTTGTCATCATGCAGGACGCGCTTCATGACATCGATTTTGGAAGGAAGGTCTCGGGCAATGACGATACGATGTATGGCTACGAAATCGGCAGGGACGACGACGACGACGATGGATCAGTCGACTCCATTCAATGATATTTCTTCCGTCTTGGGCGACATTTTATCCTCGCCGGTGAAGCAAAAAAGTAATAGGAACGCTCCGACGTCGCAGCCTGGTCATTTCGACACGTCGAGTTTCGGCGGGTTTATGGACCGTCCGAAAGTGAAATCGAGCCCGTTCACAACGTACTCTGGACGCACGAAACCCGTGATTGACGGAGACGTCGCCGGTGCCTTTCGCAGTCTCAACACGACGCTCCGTAATAATATGGTGGCGAAGGAATACCGTACGCAAAAATTCTATGAGAAACCGAGTGATAAACGAGTCCGATTGAATCGCGAACGACACAGAAAGAGATTCTTGAGTGGTGTCAAGCGGCTCGTCAATTTGGTCAAGGAGCAACGCAAGTTTTTATAATGTCATTTTACTGACAAGTAAAATACAAAAAATATCTCAAGTGGCTCCTCGAATGCGCAAGAATGCTGCATTGTTTGGCGCGCGACCCAAGAAGCGAGTGATGTAGTCCATGGCGTCTTCTGTTCCTCCGGGACGAAGCACAATGTCACGATACTCTGCTCCCACAAGAGGATCTAGCTCGTGCCCCTTGAACCGAGAATCAAACATGTCTGCAGCGTAGACTTCTGACCATAAGTAACTGTAATACCCGGCCTCGTAACCACCCATCAAATGCGCAAAACTGCTTTCTCCATGTACCGCCGTCTCTGGAGAAATGTCCGAAAGACCAACGTCTCGAAGTCCCGAGACCCATTGTGCAGTCAAGTCCGATTCTGTCGTGCCGTTGTAGTCCGTATGAATCTTTTGATCAAAGAGAGCTTTGTCGATTTGATCTACCGTGATTAATCCCTGATTCGCAAACCTGCTCTTCTGAATACTGCGAATCATCTCTAGAGGTAATGCTTCACCAGTCTTGTAGTGGCGTGAGATCATGGTCAGTACATTCTCGTCATAACACCAATTCTCCAGCATTTGTGATGGGCTCTCGATGAAATCCTATAAGCATGAATTGACGAGATCAAAATAAAAAATTGGGTTTTAGTTCCTCAAGACTTACCCGATCGCAACCGGCCATATCGAATCGACTCCATTTGTTCTGCATAGATAATTCATGGAGCGCGTGTCCGAGTTCGTGAAAGAACGTCTCGACTTCGTCAAATTTCATCAGTGAAGGTTTCGTCTTTGACGGCTTGGAGAAGTTGCAGACAAGAGCTTCATTGTGATGATGGACCTTGCCGGCTTCATCCACGTAGCGACTCGCGAGCTGCATCACGGCAGCATGACCGAATTTGCCATCTCGAGGAAACAAATCGAGAAAGAGCCATCCGAGAAATCCTTGGCCATTTTTTCCATACACGGCAAACTGTTTGACATCGTCATGCCAGATTTCAAAGTTTGCTTGTCCTCGAGAAACCTCAATAAACTTGTAGCTGAACAGTGTCTCGTACACACGAAACACCTCTGCGATTGTATGATTCAGCTCGAAATACTCGGCCGTCAGTTCTTCGTCGAATTGAAACTTTTGTTCTTTAAGGATTCTGCTTGTCCATCTGTGGTCCCATGCTTTCAAAGGATTGTCGTTGCCTTCTGCTTTCTTGATCGCTTTCAATTCCTCGAGATCCTTCAATGCAAGTGGTGTGACTTTTTCGAGCAGATCTTGAAGGAATTCATGAACGTTGTTGGCACCTTTTGACATTCTATCTTCCAAAACCTATCGAAAGTAGTTGGCAATAGCTCGGGAAAAATTGGGGAAAATATTGCTTACATAGTTGGCAAAGTTGTCGAATCCCATTAGTCCAGCTACTTCCTGACGAAGGTTGATCATATCGGCCATCAACTTGACATTCTGCGGCACTCGATTCTGGTAGGCGAGCCAAACCTTGTGCCTAGTCGCCTCAAGGGATGCATATTGAAGAGTCGGAAAGACATCAGGATACTGAAAAGTCATTTTGTACTCCTCTACTGTGCCGTTCTTCCTAGACTCCCACGTCCTGACCAGATCGTCAGGTACGCCAGTCAACTCTTCCTTGGTCAGCCAGACATGTCCGTCGTCATCGGCCAAGTTTCCATTAAAAGCGATGGACAAGGCCGTCATTTGGTTTTGTAGATTCTTGACCGATTCCTGAACATCGAGAGGCAGAGAAAGCCCATTGCGCCGATAATCGAGCTCAATCTTCTTGAGTAGGCGTTCATCTTCGGGATCAAGAACCGGACCAGCATCAAACACGGTCTTGACCGCCTTATAGACATCGGCTCGCATCCAGACTTCGACGAGGTAGTCCGTCAGCATCTGATCTCCCGTACGAGCAGCGTCCCGTACTGCCTTGTCCGTAGCCACGTCTTGGGCCACAAAGTACTTGCCCAAGTCGCGAATCCGATTCTCATCATGACCAAGTGGCTTGATCACCGACTCAAATGTCGGAGTTGTCACTGCAGCTACTGCATCATGTGTGGCCTTGCTCTTCGCAATGACGTCACTAAAATCGTCCAGAATAGACTTTGCAGAGACCCTGATTGATACTGGCTTCTCTGCTATTGCCAATTGAGTACCAGGACCGAGATTGACCGTATCGGAGTCATTCTGACTGGTTTTCGGAAAGAAGCGGTCGAAAGAGACCTCGGTCAAACCGCGAAAGTCTCCAGTCAAGGTCGAGAACGTGTCGCTGTTGTGTAACAATCCCAGACAAGCGAGTCCGAAAATAACAAACAGGAAAAGTATCAATTGCTTGTTGAATTGGTACATGCCGACCTGATTACAATAGATTCTGGCTCTGTGTGAAGAATAAGAGTCGCCGCTCGAAACTTTCGCACTCCCTCAAGGACAATTATCACTTGGAAATACTACAGTCCATCGTATATACCATTATCCACAAGGAAAGAGATGTAGTCGTTCCAACTTGCAGAACTGGTGGTCAAAGACTTCAGGAATACATCATTCACAAGCCACAACGGCATCTCCGCAGGACACGGCCTCAATCACTTCGGGATACCTTCGTGACGAGATCTTTGTACAAGGTGAACGCGTCTGACTCTAAAGACTGGAGTGATAAGCATATATTTGTCGGACATCTTCGGTTCCGTCGTCAGTAGCCGTATCTACTCACGAGCTTTTAATACAGCGCCGACCGACCGATTGGTGGCTGTGAACGCTGCGTAATTAATTGCCCGACTCTTTCTCCAAGAAAAACAACTTTTACTAGAGCTGTCGCAGCGAGTACAACTCATGTCGCAAAAAACGGCTGCAGGATATTCATCGCAAGGGGACGGCGCAGGTTCTGCATCCTTCAAGGAGTTCGACGAGGAATTGCCACCTGCATATGATGCGATAGACTCACCCGGTCCTTCGCGCCCGCCTCAACCTGCTCCACGTCCACAGGACGCTGCTGCTGTTTCGCATCAACCGTGGCAAGGTGCTTCACTACCAAACAAGCCGTGGTCAGCACAGGGACAATATCAGGCACCGCAGCAGCAACAGCAGAACCCGTTTCAGAGACCTCAGGCGCCATTCAATTACCCACCAGGGTACTTTTGCAACCAGTGCCACAATACCGGCATCAAATTACACAACGGGCATCCTTGTGGGTTTTGCGAACGTAGTTTTGGCAGACAAGGAGGACACGTTCAATATGCCCCACCTGGCATGTTGCCGATTGGAGGCGTGACGTATATGGCTGGAGACCCGAGAATAGGTGGCCGTCTATGCGGGAATTGTAAAGGACACGGTATAAGGCGAAGCATGATGGGTCTGATGGAAGAGCAATGTAAGACTTCACTTACCCTTCGAATTTTCCCAATTTCCCACAGCTGATTTTTTCTTTCTTTAGGTTACATATGTCGCGGCGTTGGCAGAATCTTGTAAATACGTATATAATTCTATTAATGATCAATAAAATACTACAAGTACATTTACGTCAGGATGGGCTCAGTGAGAATCGTGCGTGTTGTGATGATTATTGTCGTGGCCGGCTGAAAATCGCGGAGGTTCCAGATCTGCTCCACCATTTTTTTGGAGAACCTCTCAGCACTAGCGACTGGTTGACCTTTTTTGAGGAGTCTGCGATGAGGGGCCGTTTGATTGTGGTTGAAGGTCTCGATCGGTCTGGGAAATCGACACAATGCGAGCTCTTGGCGACTTTACTTCCGTCCTCGACGCTTCTGAAATTTCCAGATCGAACGACGCCAATTGGGAAAATGATTGATGCGTATTTGAAATCTGCTTCCGAGATTGACGACCACGTCATCCATCTCTTGTTTTCCGCGAACCGGTGGGAACTGGTGGACCGTATGAAGCGGTTGATCGAGGCCGGGACGAACGTCATATTAGATCGGTACATTTACTCTGGCGTCGCATTCAGTATGATCAAGGGCCTCGATCAGACTTGGTGTCGTGCGCCAGACGTAGGTTTACCCGCACCAGACCTCATCTTGTTTCTCGACGTGGCGACGGACGTTGCTGCAACGAGAGGTGGGTTCGGCGAGGAGCGCTACGAAAAGGCAGAGACACAAATCTTGGTGCGTCGCGCGTTCATGGATCTATTGCGCGACGTCCGAGGAACAGTGATCATGGTGGATGCAGGGAAAAACATCGAGCAAGTCCAGGCGCAAATATGGCAGGCTGTACAAACGTGCATGAAAGAAAGTGTAGGGGATCTGAATACAATTCAAGCATAGAAATCGACAAGTTTATGCGAAAATTGATGCAGTCTCGTACGAGAGAGAAAAAAAAGGTTGTTGGAATTGACTAATTGGACTTGTGGTTCCGTCCAGTCGAATGGGATACAGCCTGAGTCTGCATCTGCCTCTCGTTGTGACTTATATACTCCATATTCAGGTCACTCAGATTCAGAATAGATCTGATTGTGTTTCTTATCTTCAAGTTTACAGATCCATTGGAAGCAGTCTTGTTCCAAATGCTCAGGACGTCTTCGTTCGCCCTCGAACTCATCACGGCGCCGCACAATTCGTCTCCAATATCGGAGAATTGATCGCCAATGATACTCAGAATGATCATCTCCCAGAACCGAGCTGAGACTCCCTTCTTCAGACGTATCTGCCATTTCCCACCATTGATATTGGCAGGGTCTTCGTATGTAGGCTTCACTCCAGCTCGAAACAAATGATAATCAGAGATGATTGGCAATTCCGAGATGGGCCTCAGGTGGCAATATATACCAAAAAAGTCCTCGAGCGAGCTGAACGCCCCAATCCGCTTCATGGCCGTGTCAAAATTGCCTATCTTCTGACCCGGCTGACGATGGAGGAAGAATATCACCCATGTGGAACGCAGCGGATGGATGGATTCATTGAGCGAGGGGCTCTGTAACGGCGAGGCGTTAGCACTCGGCGAGGGCCTCTGTAGCTGCCTGATTTTGGACAGGGATCCGGACGTCGTTAGAGCAGGAGGTTGTGGGGTCGCCGCCGGTTGTAAAGTGCGGGAAGGACTACGAAATGTTTAGGCAATCTACTCATTGGAATAAAGATGAGAGCGACTCACGCAGCCGTCTGCTTTCCCCAAGCGCCTGACATCAGCTAGAATGACTACGAAGACCGGAAGAGAGAGAGAATGGAGACGTCCAAAGCGAGAGTCCCGCAGTAAATTTAATCTTTTTGTAGAACAGTCGTAAATGAGCCTGTGGAAGCAATAATTGTGAGGGCGTAAGCGATGCGGGAACAACCGTTAGTGGGTGGGTGTGCGCTACAGAGGACAAGAAGAATTTCGTAGAATAAGGACCGTCTGGTGTGCGTCTGTAAGCCTTATGGAGAAAGAGAGCCTTCCGTTTACTGGGCGGGAAGCCAAAAGGTGGTGATTCTGTGAGACTTGAGAGCTCGACCAGGCACTTCATCTCTTCCCGAGGGTAGCCACCCTCTGAAATTCGCGTTCTCCCTTCTCTTGTGACCCTCCAACAATTAACTCGCAGACCTTTTGTGACTCTGGCTCTTCCATGCTTCAAGGTCTTTCACAGTCAGCGAAGAGCGATTGCTCGATGACGATCTGAGTACGTCCACGGACGATCCACCATTAAAACCATCGGTTCGTCTAGTTCCTTCGGGAGCATTGGCTGTTGATGACCTTATTGGCTGTGACATTCTCTCCCTCTCTCCATGACCGCCCCGGCCGCTGAGCTGCTGCCTATCCTCTACGGCGATGTTCTTCGCTTGTCGTCCTTGTATCGTGCTAGAGGACAGACCGTTTCTCGCGCTGGACGGTCTCGCAATGATGAGAGCTTTGGTAATGAAAGTGAACCGCTTCAACTATACTTTAGGAGCTGGTTCTACAATGCTTGTTTCAAAAGGCAAATTTGAGCTTGACGTTCAGCCCGTGGAGGATAGTGAAGATGCTTTATGCTCACGCTATGTATGTAAATCTTAACAGTGCTATTTCAAGAGCATCAATCGAACAATTTCCACAAAGCTCCTTCTTCTTTGTAGTCGTGGTGCACAATCGATACCAGCCAATACCGCTCCATGACCTGACGCAGTAGGCGCGCGGGCGCGGACGCAGGCTCATATATTCGCTCCCACTCGCCCCACAGGGCGAAGGCTTCATCGCGCCACGCCTTGAAAGATACCTCCTCGATAATCGTCGGCTGAGCTATCTCTTTTCCGGGGAAAATACCCCATGTGACAGCGTTTGCATCGCTGGCAGCCATATTTGATTCAAATCTCCCTCGCCTTGTCCCTGCATAGTAGCTGAAATTCGGATCATCCTTGATCTGTTGCCGCAGCTGAGTCCACTTCTCTTCTTTCACGAAGAATTCCACGAAGGATTTCTGGAAAATATAGCCGCCCGCAGGTCCCCATCCAAACTTTGGGTGGTCTGATGGTGCGCAATTCACGGCAGGTTGACTACCGACAGTCCAGAGCTCTTGTTTATTCAATTTCAAAAGTTCGTCCTTGACCAATTCCGTTTCGGCCGATAAGGGCCCTGTTGACCAAGGAGTGCCAGTCGTCCGGCCTTCTATGTGATTCAAGAAGACAGCCGTGATATCACTTGTCCCCGTCGGCGTTCCCCACATTTCGAGTGCCTTGTAACCTGGTACACCCAGGGAAACACCCCAACCATCAAGCTCACCATATGCAGGAGAGCGAGAGTCTCCAAATCGACCATTCGGGTACTCGTCCCAAGTAGCTTCTCTGCCCTTGGAACCTTGGCCCTCTGATGTACTTACGGCTGTCTCAGTTTGTGATTCCATTTCATCTGATTGTTTCATGCCCGAAGTCTTCTGTGTTTCCTGAATCCGTTCCGACTCATGCGTGATTTTGTCTGCAATCGCTTTGTTCTGAATTTCGGACTTTTGGCGTATAGGTGATGCATCGCGCGAAGGTCTGGTATAGAGACCACTTCCAGTCAATGTTAGGGCGACGGATTTCTCCAAATTCAGGGTACAAAAATGTGAACCTCTGATACGATTCTGAGACTGGGCCTTTAGATCGTGTATCATGGCTATTGCGACGTCGACTCCAATCCTCTTTACAGCCTCGTCGTCCCCTTTGACCGACTCCACTCGGTCATGAATATCCTGCGGGAGATTGGCATGGGATAGACTGGTCATCCGCATTAATGTTTGGTAAGATTGTATTGGCATGATAGCGGGTATCAAGGGTATGTTCTGGAACAGTGCTGCATCATAGTCGAGAAGCAACTGATTGAACTTTGCGAAGGAAGATACATCGTAAAAGAGCTGTGTTAAAATGAAATCGGCACCGGCCTGCACTTTCTGTGCCAAGAAGGGAATGTGACCCTTCGGATCAAGCTGGTCTGGATGCGTACCATCGGCATGACCCTCAGGATAGGCAGCAACTCCTATGCAGAACCAATCGCCATATTCACGGCGGATGTACTTGACAAGATCTATGGCGTACACGAATTCACCCTCGTTTGGTGTCCAGTACTCCTGTCCTCGTGGAGGGTCACCTCTGAGCGCCAATATGTTACGAATGCCCGACTCTTTGGCTTTCTTCAAAGCATTGTCGAGTATCTTTTTGTCCATGTTCGTACAGGTCAGATGGAGACATGTCGTCAACCCGTGTTCTTGTTCGCAAGCATTTGCAAGTTCCAGCGACTTTTCCGCTGTAGACCCACCAGTACCCCAGGTGACGGTTACGAATAGTGGGTCAAAACGAGACATTCTGGCTATCCGATCATGCAAATTGTCTAGTCCCTATCCATTGTCAGATTCAAGCAAAGACTGACCCACAGGAGCGATTACCGCTTGAGTCTTCGGGGGAAAGAATTCGAAAGAGTAATAAGATGCATCGCCAGGAAGCTGAGCAAGCTTGTCAGTGATCCTCATGCCGGATCTATGCCTGGACTGCACCATGATACAGGCTTCGTTAATGTTCGTCTCTTGTACTGACCATTATCCGGCAATTAGCGTTGTGCGCCGCATCAAATACGCTGAACACGATATCCGTGCGTCCGCCAGGATCTCAATGGCAGATCAGTGCGATTCTGCCTCATCTACCCCATTAACGTCCGCGAGGTGACGCAAGGACGAGTGTAGTGTATACGTGTGTACCTGTGTTTGTGGATTTGAGATCTTCTACGTATCTGCATATACTATTATGTCCAAGTCAGTAGCTTAGACATCATGTCAGAAGCTCCCCTGCGGATCTACTAGAAGTGCACTTCTGCCTTGCTGGTAGCTGTGGTCACTTCATGTGGAGTCGATGAAAGGGAGGCCTCAATAGAGTACGACTCTGACGAGACACTCCTGAGGGCAAATGGACATCAAAGTGTGCTGCGGCGACAGTTCGGTCTCATCTCTTTGACTGGATTTGCTTTTGGAACGATCTCCTCCGAATTGGGGATCGCGTCAGGTCTCTTGATCAACCTGCAGGAAGGCGGTACAAGCTCGTTGATATGGGGAAGTATGGTCGGGCCTGTGGTGGTCGGTGTTATGACCCTGGGCATGGCTGAGATGGCCTCTGCCTATCCATGCGCCGGCGCCCAGTACCACTGGGCTTTCATTCTCTCAGCCAAAAGATACAAGGGCTTTGCTGCCTTTATGACAGGATGGAACAACATTCTAGGTTGGTGGTTCGGAACGGCTTCTTTGTCCATGTTCTGCGGGTCGGTCCTGATTGGCATTGGTAAGCTATGGTACCCGGAATACACACCTGAGAGGTATCAATTCTGGCTGTGTTATGTAGGCTGCAACGCAGTTCCTGCCTTTGTCAACATCTTCATGGCAAGACATCTGCCGGCGATTAACGTTGCACTGCTTTGGTTACAGATCTCGACTTGGCTTGTGACGATTGTGGTGCTCTGCTCAATGGCCTCTCAGGACTATCGAGACGCCTCTGAGATTTTCGGGGACCGCGAGAATTTATCCGGATGATCGAACGATGGCATTGCATACTTGATTGCAATCGGCAATTCCATGTATGCGTATATCGGCACCGATGCTGCTGCTCACCTTGCGGAGGAATTGCCAAGTCCTGAAAAGGTCGTGCCGAAAGCGATGATGGCTTCAGTAGCGCTCGGATGGGTCACTGCATTTCCCTTCTCGATAGTCCTATCTCTGGTCATAAAAGATAAGTTGGAGGTCATCAATACTCCAACGGGCCTGTCCTATCTTGCACTTCTTCAACAGGCAACGGGGAGCAGATCTGCAAGCACAGTGCTCATCCTGCTGTTTTGGCTATGCTTCATGGGCTCCTGTAATGCGGGCTACACATCGGTCTCGAGATTGACCTGGGCCTTCGCGCGTGACAATGGCTTATTTTTCTCCCCGATCTTCGTCAACATTCACCGTACACTCAATGTGCCCATCTGTGCCATTCTTCTCGCATTCTCATTCAATGCGATATGGGGGTTGATTTTCATTGCTTCTACGACAGTTTTCAATGCTTTTCTCTCATCTGCTATAGTATTTGCTGAAGCAAGTTATGCGATTCCGCAAGCCATACTGATACTTCGGAAACGCTCAAATCTCCATGATCGCCGACTTAAGCTGGGCCGCTTAGGGTACTTGGTCAATTGGTTCTCGGTACTGTGGATGGTGCTCATCACAATCGTTTTCTGCCTGCCTCCCGTACTGCCTGTGACACGACAAAATTGTTCCTATATCAGCGTTCTGGTTGTCGGTTTACCTGCAGCCCTAGTTATATTCTGGGTATTGGCCAAGCGGCGGACGTTTCATGGACCGGTCATCGATGAAGCGAGGCTTCAATCATGGTGCTCATGACTAGAAGTTTGTATATTGTACGTGTATGCGCTATGTAAAATAGATGAGCTATGCTAATACATTATTCACTTCAAGCAAGGCTCTTTTCCCCCCGTATGCATCACTTCACTCGAATCCGTCTCTCTTTCGCGCCTTTGTTGCATCAGTGACCGCTTTGTCCCACTGATGTTTGCAGCTGTATTCGTCGACATCAAAGTTGTCCGCTCTGTTACAGCTGCATTGACCGTTCGTGTGGAATTTCTCGTCTGGCGGACACCTGGTATATGGGTTGTGCCGACTATAGACTTGTTAGAAATGACTTCAAGATATCAGCACAAGCTGCTAGGGACACTTACTATCCGACATCGTTGAAGTGATGTACCTCTTTGTTATCCAAAAAGAGGGCGGCTGCCAGAGAATGAACGGGTGCATCGCCCCATCGCTCGTAGAAGAAACCTCCCGCCTTGTCCAGGTACGCGAAATAATCGCGGTAAGCTTGACTTCTCAGAAAGTTGAGGTCGGCGATTTCAAAATTACTCCAGAAGTGACATAAGTTGTAGACAGAATCCTGAATCGGTTTCTCGTCGTCACTGATGAATGCGAGAGAGTTATATTTTGCGATATGTTGGGGAAACTTCTTGGCAAACTCTTTCGTAGTCTCCCACAAGGTCGGAATAGTGAGATCGTATTCGTACATGCTGATTACCCAGCCATATTTCTTTTTGTTTTCCCTCATAAATTTGAAGGGATCTTCGTACATGTCACAGTAAAATTCGACAAATGGCTCAATCCGGAAATAGTAGTCGTACTTGAGCATCAGTTCGTGCTCGAAGAAGAAGCCACTATTGAATCGACACATATGACGATAGGACTCACTCCCGCCATAAATGATGTCGTCTTCCTCCATTCTTCTCATATTCTCCTTGGCCTTCTTCTGGTCGATCCATTTCGGATACGACCAGTGAGCCTTGGGTATGAGACCATAAAACACCCGACCGGATGCAAGCGCCGTAGTATAGGTCTTGAATTCTTGCGTAAACGGCTCATCGTTCAAAAACACCCAGTCGTATCCGAATCTATGGTTGAACCTGTCCTCGATCCCTCGCATGGAGAATCGAGCGGGATGAAGCTCCTCATTCCGGACCAGCATCACGAGGGCAGCGTTCTCGAGGGTCCGATTGCCTATGCGGTCCTCAGGACCGGTCCATCGATCCGGATGCCAAGACTGCACCTGCGACGAGAACGCCGGCCCGCCCACGTCTGAGTTCCGGTACTGGCGAAAAACATACCAGATGAAGACAAGGGCGAAGATCGGCAGGATCAAGCGACCCAATGGCGATCTGGCCATGCAAAAAAATTCGTTTCACTGGCCGTAAACTGCCTCGTCCGTCCTTCGATATGAGGTAGCGAGCAGGACCAAGGCAGCTGCTAGTGTACAGTGGTCGCAGAGGGCGAGGAAACTCTGTGCTACGTTGTTTCAACCACACAAACAAGCCACAATTGCTTATCCTCGTCTTTCTCGCCTTTGTCCCAAACTCTTAGCCGACGACCTGACGATGCCTCATGAGTGGGAGGAGCCCTTCTGGCTGCTGATGGGTATCACCATCACGTGGTCAGCGTATAACTCGCACTCGTGAGCTGAAGCGCGTGCTTGCGTGATGGAAGTGCAACGAGCTCGGCAGAGTTGGATGTGCGTGCCCCCGTCCCCTCGTTCGCGAACTGCGGCTTTCTAGATCAGAAGTCGGCCTTATACCTGTCCACACCGGCTCTTTCGTCTTCTGAAGATACACAAGTCTTCGCCGGTTGGCGAACTCTCTGGACCGAGACTACGCTTGCTTCGGTTTCTGTGAGGCATGGTCAACGGCGTCAACGGCGTCAGCGCCTCTAGGCCTGTGACGAAAAGTTTCGCACTGCCCAGGAGCACGCCGCTGGATCTCAGTTCGGTGGAGACGAAGCATGTATATAGCAACGAACCTGCGGTGCGTCTGTTTGGCTTGGAGACGGCTCCAACGTATCGGCCTAGTCAAGCTGAGTTTGCGGATCCTCTGAAATACATAGAGAAGATTGCACCGCACGCCAAAAACTACGGAATATGCAAAATCATACCTCCTGACGGCTGGCATCCTTCCTTCGCTATCGACACAGAGGTAGGGAGATTCGACGATTATCACGGGAGGCATGCCTTTGCTGATGCTTCAGGTATTCCAGTTCAGAACAAGGAAGCAGGAGCTGAATTCCATGGAGGCAAAGTGCAGAGCGAGCTTGAACTACATCGACCAGCTGTACAAATTTCATATGCAGAATGGAACTCCTCTGAGAGGACTCCCACTCCTAGACTCGAAACCCATGGATCTGCATCTTCTCAAAGAAGTTGTCGAACGGCTAGGGGGTTACAAGCTTGTAGGCCTCTAATGCGTTTTCTGAATGTACATCCACTTACGTTTCGTAGGTGAACAACTCGAACAAGTTATCAAGCGTCCAGAATCTGTGGGCGGAAGTTGGCAAGGAATTTGGCTTCGCAGACAATCCTACCATGTGTTTGTCTCTGGCAGGCAGTTTCAAGAATGCCTACCATCGCTATATACTGCCCTACGAGACTTTTTTGAATCGTGAGAAACCCAAAATTCAACCGAATCCCGTATTAGGAACTCCACCCAAGACGACGAACGGCACTAACGGGGCGCCTAATACCAACAACTCCCAGGATACGCTTACGAATGGATCATCACACGAGCAACCAACAATCATACCCGGCATGAAGGAAGAACCGGAAAAGGTTGTCGCTACAGTGGACCGACCCGCGGAAGCCAAGCGTGAGAGTAGACGCTCTCCGGCACGTTCTCGCACAAATGGGAACAGGTCACATGGTTCGTCTATTAGCTCAGTCAAGTCTGACGATCCCCAGACCAAGCAGGAGCGCGATCATGAGACGAGAAATCGGAAGCGACTCAAGCGAGAAAGTGATGCTCATGTTGTTGCGAGTCCTTCGCCGTCGAAGAAGGTTGCTGTGGAGAAGGCTAAACCCGGTGAGAATTGTGAGACGTGCGGACGAGGTGATGATGGTATACACATGCTGCTTTGTGACGGCTGTGAAGCCGGATACCACATTTATTGTCTGGACCCTCCCCTGAGTTCTGTCCCTAGGATTGATTGGTACTGCTCACGTTGTCTTGTGGGCACCGGAGAATTTGGATTCGAAGAAGGCGGAACGTATTCCCTTGCAGAGTTCCAGAAGAAGGCGAACGACTGGAAAACCGCCTATTTCAGAAGCCAGAATGCTAAAGTTCACGGACAGGAAATCTCCAGTGTGACCGAAGCTGATGTTGAGAAAGAGTTCTGGCGTTTGGTTCAGGATGTGAATGACACTGTCGAAATAGAATATGGAGCAGATATTCACTCCTCTACGCATGGTTCTGCCTTCCCTACATTGGAAAAAAATCCGAAAGATCCTTACTCCGCGGACCCTTGGAATCTCAACATTATGCCCCTTCTCGAAGATTCGCTCTTGAGGTATATCAAGACTGATATCAGTGGAATGACAGTGCCTTGGTTATATGTGGGCATGTGCTTCTCTACCTTCTGTTGGCACAATGAGGATCACTACACTTACTCGATCAACTATCAACATTTTGGCGAGGCAAAGACTTGGTACGGTATTCCTGGACGTGATGCCGAGAAGTTTGAGGATGTAATGAAGAGAGCTGTACCAGAACTTTTTGAGCAACAGCCGGATCTCTTGTTACAGCTGGTAACCATCTTCAGTCCGGAAAGGTTAAGAAAGGAGGGAGTGGACGTCTTTGCTTGTGATCAGCATGCAAACGAATTTGTCATCACATTCCCCCAAGCTTATCATGCAGGTTTCAATCATGGTTTCAATTTCAACGAAGCTGTCAATTTTGCGATTCCCGATTGGGTTTCTGAAGGTCTATCCAAGGATTGCGTTGATAGATACCGTGTCTTTTCGAGGCAACCTGTCTTCTCTCACGACGAATTGCTACTTACCGCAGCGGCTTACGATCAGAGCATCAAGACTGCTCTTTGGCTTGGCCCCGCCCTGACGGAGATGATACAACGCGAGCTGTCGCGTCGTCTTGAAATACGTCAAGCACATCCAGAGTTTGAGCAAACCCTCGTCGAGGAGGATGTTCCGGAAGATGAATATCAATGCGGAGTCTGCAAAGTCTTCTGCTACCTTTCCCAAATTATCTGCAAGTGCACCAACAAGGTCACATGCTTGGATCATTACGAAGATCTTTGCGATTGCCCCACATCGACTCGCATTCTCCGTCACAGGTTCACTGATGATTACTTACAAAAGACAGAAAAGAAAGTATGCGAGCGTGCGAGATTACCATCTGCATGGAGGGAGAAGTTCTTCGCCACACTTAAAGAAGGTCCGACCCCTCATATAAAGATCCTCCGCGCGCTTCTTGCTGAAGGCGACAGGATCCCATATCCAATAGAGGAATTGAAAATTCTCAGGAATTTTGTAGCGAGAGTCAATGAGTGGATTGAGGAAGCGACTCCATTGATAACTAAGAAAGGAATGAGTGTTGGCCGACGAAAGAGTGAAAAGCTTAAAAAGCCGATACGTTCAGCCGAGCACGAAGAGGAACAGAAAAAAAAGCTGGATCAGCAGAGGCAGCCTGACTACCCTGACAAGCTAGTCGCCGAAGCACAAAAGTTGGCCTTCGATAGCCAGGAAATCAAGGCTTTGCAAGATAAATCAGAAGCCATCAAGGATTGGCGTAAGGATGCGCGGGCTTTGATGGCAATGCCTCAGATCTCGATTGACAGATGTCATGAGATCATCCAATCAGGTCAAGCACTGAACGTGGAATTGCCAGAGGTTCATCAATTCGTCACCTATGTAACTCAACTCAAGTGGCTCGAGGAAGCCAGGCCATCATTTGGAAAGTCCATCCCGCTCGAGGACGTCATACGAATGTGGGACTCTGGGAAGGCGTGTGGGGTTCCGGTCGAAGCCCTCGAAATGCACCGACTCGCGCTACGGCGCAAGGAAGGCGAAGCTTGGGAAGAGCAAGTGACCAAGATCATGCAGAATCCCAAAGTTCCGATGCAGACGATTGTGCAGTGCCTCAATACAGCGTCAAAGATTTGCGTCCGAAGCGGCACCTTGGCCCACCTTCAAGCCATCCAAGACAAGGCTGGTCAAGTTCAGAAAGAAGTGGAAGCCTTTGAGGCTCGGACCAAGTTGCCGGACAACAGGCTGAAGCCAACTTTGCAGGAGTATCAGAACCTACTTGCGAAGCTGGAAGTACTAACTACCAAGCCCGCACAAGCCGAGAAAATGCCAAACTATGCGAAACAATTGACGGATTGGACAAGAAAAGGGAAAAGGATATTCGGAAAGTCAAATGCGCCGATGGATATCTTTGGTCAGCACCTGGATCATGTCGCACAGCGCAATCTTGCTTGTCTGTCTCTGGACGACGTGCCTCGAGATCCTGTTGAGCCGTCGTCACGTGAAGCTTCACCGATTCATGACTCTGGGGAGCCACGGGCGGAAATCTTCTGTATGTGCCGACAGCCAGAAGCCGGCCTCATGCTTGAGTGTGATATTTGCCACGAATGGTATCACGGCAAATGTTTGAAGGTCGCCAAGAAAGATCTCAAGTCTGCAAACAAGTACATTTGTCCCATCTGCGACTGGCGCGAGGAAATCCCGAGAGCGTCAAACAGGCCCAAGCTTGAGGAGATGGAAGAACTCGAGAGTGATGCTCACAAGTTACCCTTACGGACGGCTGAATTGGAGAAACTTTCATTAATCACCACAACTGCGAGGCGCTTTAAGGAGAGAGTCATGCCACTATTGAGCTCTTATCTGACCTTGACCTCTGCCGAGCTCCCGACTCTCAAATTCTATCTGAGGAAGCTAGAAGGAGCCGAGATTCTGCTTGCAGCTGAAACAAATTTCTTCAGAGCCAAGATCCACGATATCTGTCCCGTAGCGCCAAACCCACCACCGAAGATCGACGAGTCTAAATCGACGAAGAAGCCACGATTATCCAAGAAGAAGAGAGAAGAGCTCGAAGCGAGAGGGATAAATCCTAGCACTATGTTACCACATAGCGGAACTCCCAACGGACATGATGTGAGCACGAGAAGTCCGAGCCGTGCAGATAGCCAGTCTCCCATCATCGATCGCAACACTATTCCGCTCGATCATTCTCAATTACAGCAAGTACCTCAACCCCAACCCATCTTCAGTGGGGCGCCTAGTCCGTATGCACATCCCGGATACGACAGTCCTCAAGCGACGTATCAGAGTCTCTCGCCTCAACCGCAATACGGCATGGCGACCTCTCAATTCCACTCTGATGCCTCGACACCAGCCTTTGCGAATGCCTACATGCCTGATGCATACACGGATCCCCATCATCACTTTGCAGATGCCGTGAGTCATACCCTGGACGGCTCGAGCAACATGTTTACGCATCTGGGTCAATCAAGCTTAGCTTCCAGCCTACTGGAGAATGCAATCAAATCGCATTCGGGTCTTGAGCCACGACAAGCTGGAGACGATGGCGATGCCCACTTTTTGATGGACTTTGCCAATTCAGCTGGCGATTTCACTACTGATGGTGCACATGATGCACATGGTGAGAATGAAGATACGGATATGATGGAATCCTTTTTGAATGAATGATACGGGCGTACAGGCAAGCAGGCAAGCAGGCATTTTCAATCATTGTAAAATAATAACTTTTTCTTGTGATTATTTCCTTCATTTAAATTCGCCCGAGATGCCAATCCACGTTTCTTATAATACATGATTTTTATTCCAACAACAAGAGGGTACAGATATATATATGTTTCCCGCATGTATGCATGCGCGATGTGCAATGTGCAAAATATACTTTCAAGAGGAAATACAGAGTCGTCCGGTGATGAGGGATTGTACGACATCTTCATTCGTGACTAATCGTCCTTTAAGATCTTCCACCCATCCGTCAAATGAGTCTCGTTCATGGACTGAGATCAAGTCCCAGTGTTTGCCATCTTCCGGTCTCATCATCAAGTGGTGTGCTTCCTCGAGCGTATGACATTCAGTCAAGTCTTCACATCCCATGGCCCAACTCAAGAAGAGATGAATCTTGCGAGACTCGCGAACTGGACCCGTGACAATAATCATTTGCTTCCCGGCGTAGATTTGTCTGCGCCACTCGATTGCCTTCGAGAGCATCAGGGACGACGAGAGGTTCGTGATGGTGCAAGTCATACTCAACATGACAGGTGTCCCTCCCAACATGCCCTCCCCTGCAGCCAGCAAGTACGGACCGATTTCCAAGAGTCGTTTGGAAGCCAGACAGTCCTCGATGTAGGAATAGTGTAGGCACGGAAGGCCGAGTGAGAGCGCCTGTAGATATTTTGCCCGGCGCGAGGGATTGTCGGCGATCACGACGGCGGATCTCAAAGTCTTGGCTGTTGCTGTGAGTCTCAGTGGCGCGATGTCGCGTTCTTCAGAGAATGGCGATTCTTCAAACAATTGATCGAGACCATCACACATCAAGAGTCCTCCGTGAGCGGCGATTCGACGTTCTATCCGATCGCGGGTAGCAACTTTGGCCTGACTGATAGTCACACTGAACGCGATATTGCTAAATGTCCCATTCGTCTTGCTTGATTGAGATCCGCGAAATGAGAGCGTCGGTGAGACTTCACGAACTCGACTTGTTTGTCGTCGAGAAGGCGTTACTGGTTCCTCCAATTTAGTGACCCCGTCTGTCGCAGGGAACGTTCTCTTTAGGAATGGTTTGAACAAATTTGGTGGCAAGTATATCTGATCTATGGTGTAGATTGCAAGTGTCCCGTTATCTTTCCGACGAGCTTCGAAGGACGTATTTCCATGAATGTCGGTAAATCCAGTGTTCAGAGTTGTATCTCGCTGCAAGGAAATGATCGAAAGTTGCTTTGACTTTATTCCAGCTACGTTGACCTTCACTGTGTCTCCTATCCGGAGGTCGAGGGGACGGACGTGGAGCAGCTCAGTCTCACACTGATCAGTATCATCAAACTTGATCTTCACAAGTGTATCCTTTAGCGTCGGAATTCCAAGGATACTGCTGTCGAGCAATTCTCCAGGATAATATGACTCGGTCCCATCGTACAAGGCAAAGACCCTTCTCGAGCACTGCTTCTCGGCGGCAGCCGTTGTTGTAGCATGAGACGATTCCTCCCGCACGAAATCTTCCGATGCCAAGGAGGTGAGCGGAGAACTAGTCAATAAGCCGGGAGAGTCTTCGTCTGAGCCATTGCGAGAGAGCTCGCTGCCATTTCTTGGTGTGACTGACGCTCTCTGCAAGTAGAAAGACGGCTGAGCTGGAGTGTTCTGTGCGTTTGGTCGTCTCATGCTCTGAGAATCGCGTACTTCGCCATCTACCTTGAGCCTTTTCTTGGGCCGATCCTCCTGTACTAATCGATGCGTCGATGCATCGCTCCCATCTTCCGGAAGAGAAGAAAGATTAAAACTCCTTTTCCGGGGCCCATCCATTTTACGAGAGTCCACTGGTGACTCTGCAATGATAGGTGGTCTTCGCGGTCTCCTCCTGTCGCCAGCTTGAAGCACGGGAGATGAGAAGTCTAGCGCGTCGGGTGTCTGATACGGAAGATGAAGACTTTTTGATCGCGCGGAAATCCTCACAGAGGTTTGGACGGGCGTCGCAACTGATGGAAGACTGTGAGATGCCGATCTGTGCAGTAAGGGAGAATGCACATCGGGATTGTCTATTTGAGTTGGATCGTAAGAATTCTGCAAGGTAGGCATGGGGGTGCCCTTCAGCGACCTAGCACTGTTATCATGTCCCGTGGTGGTTACGGAGTCCGTTGCGACCGTTGGGCTAAGTGTAGAAGGTTCCACGGGCTTCACGGTAGATTGGACCCCTCCAATGGAGAGCGGATTTTCGCTCTGTTCTTGATCGATGGTTCGCGATGGAAAAGAGGAAACATCCAGTGCCTCCGCATCATGCATTTCAGTCCTCACATCCGAGATCGGTCCTTCCGTCTCGACCTCGGGATATGATGATGGAAGGTAAAATTGAATCGTCTCGTTGATCTGACTAGAACCTTTCACGAGTCCGGGAAGCGCTATACTCGGATGTGTCTGCCGCTCGGATGATTGCGGCTGTGAGTCTGTGATGACGGACTCTGTCCCGCCACTGCTTAGATCTGGTACATATTCCTCTGGGGACTGTACGGGAGCAGAGGCAGGAATCACAGAGTCGTCCAGAAAGTCGCTCTCCTGAGGGACAACACTACCTGAATTCTTCTGCAGATCTAGTTTCTCCCCATCGTCCTCGGCCATCACGGCCCGCTCTCTCAATCGGTCCATGATCGAATGTGCAGCTGATGCGCGGACATTACTGGACTTCCGGCGCCTAATCCGGGGAAAATCTGGATCTTCCTCGGCGGAGTCGTCGTCTTCATCCTCGGTGTCCGGATGTCGACCTTGTTGCGAGTCCTTCATACTCACGTACGTGGATTTACGACTTTGTAGAACGGGTGTATCCTGGCTGGACTGAAACATTTGTGTCAATCCTGCGGGAGTCTCGTGATTTTTCAGCCTATTGATAGCTGGGGTCCTGAAGATCTTGGGTACCTTGGCTGAGGATGGATCCTCCGGCACAACTGAAGAATTGCCATCGTCATTCTCGATGACGGAAGGTGCAGCAAATGACTCTTCCTGGCTCGTCAGACCTGGCACTGCGGTCGACGTCTCGATGGGTTGGAAAGCTCCGGGCACGGATTCGTCGTCAAAGATATTCTCGACCTCCTGATGATCCCGTGTTTCGGGGGGTGCTTGATCCAACTGCTGGCGGAAGGAGGAGGTATCCTCCTGCGTGGGCGAGAGGTGCTGAGAATAGCTATATTCGAATATCGGAAGGCTAGAGGGACCATTTCCCTCACCCAAGGATGACTTCAACCTGACGACCTCGCTCGGCGAAGAAGGCACTGCGAAACGAGATTCCCGTTGACTCTGGGAGCGATGCAAGTCTCCCAAGATCCGTTGCCTCTCGACCTCATCGAGCGTGAACGACTGAGTAGAGTCCGGCATCCCTTGGCGTTCAACCGGCCATCACCCGACACCAGCCACCCTGTCTGCTGACCGCTCCCCAGACAGTGAGCAGATCGCCGAAGTAGCGAGGAGTGACTCGCTGTACAATGAGCAGATCGAGCCAGGGGAGAAGGGGAAGGGCGAGCGCTCGCAGATAAGTGCCAGTACGTAGTAGTGCTCGCCTCCATAATTTGGAATTCAGCGCGTTGCCAGATACGCAAGCCACTCAGCCAACTCCCGGCGTCTTGCAGTTTCTGTTCCAAGCACTGCTGCTGCCGTCGCACTCTTTGGCACGTCTGAGACTAATCGTCACGCCCATGAGCATCGTCCGGAGGTACTCTATAGCGGTATTCCGTCGCAATGCTGTGCTGAGTGGAAGCTGGACGGCAGCGAATCGAGTTACTGCAGGCACGCCTCTGAGTGTCTTGTCCAGAAATTACGCCGTTCAGACTAAATCGCCCCGGGATCGTGCAATCAGGGCAGAGGAAGTCAGATTCGTCGATGAGAAAGGGGACTTTCAGGGGTCGCTGCCGCTACATGTGGTCCTGAGAAGCTACGACACGACGACACACACGCTCGTCAATCTGACTCCCACTCAAGAGGTCCCCACGTGTCGATTATACTCCAAGGAGGACTTTCGCGAGCTAGAGAGCAAGGCGTACAACAAGAAACGGGAAAAGAGCAAGGCAGGCAGCGACCCATCGAAAGTTTTGAAGGAATGCACGCTCAATTGGAACGTCACCGAGCATGATCTTTTACATAAACTCGACTCTGGCCTCTCCGCGCTGAAGAAGGGCAACAAGTTGGATATCTCCATCGGCATGAGGACGAAGCGACATGCCAGGGCGACCCCGCAGCCCGTCAGATCGGAATTGGTTGAAAAGGTCGTCGCGATGTGCAACGAAGTTGGCAAGGAGTGGAAGGCACGGGAAGGAGACTTGCAGAACGGTACAATCTTGCACTATCTCGGTAATGGACCTTGATCCTAGTGATAAGTCGAGTCCAGTATCGCCCCTGTGACGAGCGTACGCCTTGCATCGAACAGTGGATATTCCATGACATTACATCGCTCTTGAGCTCTGGCAATTCGGACTGGAGGAATGCTTCTGACTGCTTCTCACACGTTTGTCGTCCAAACAGGCACGACTGTCACTGAAAAGGTCTTTTCGAGTGGCCAAAGATCGTCCTGGTGGTACCGCACGGGCACTACATCAAGCTTCGACACACTTCGGTCGAATTGATATGGCTCAAACTATATGATTTCATGCAGAATCGTCGTCCTATTCTCGTAACTTTCGTTATATGGCATAGGCTTGTATGGCAAGCCGGCCGGCTTGATATTATGGTCCACAGCTATCGCTAGCTTTTAGTCAATCTACGACTGTTCGATCATATAAGAAATTGCCTTCCATCTTCCTGCATGACCCAGAATGCACGCCCTTTTTCCTGCTTAGAAATCGAGTTCGAAAGAAAAGGACTATCTGTCTCTAGTGCTTAAGCACATCACATCCCTGCTTGACCTTTTCCGAGCGGAACTTCATCAAGCGATTGATTCTCCCGGTGATAAAGACCGCTTCAATACAATATTTATCTACTCATCCTCCTCATTACGCATGACTTCCATCCTACTTCAGCACTGATCTGTGCCTAGGGTTGCTTCTCTGGGCTTAAAGTCTTATGAGCTTGATCCTTTTTCATCTCATCTTTCTTTGCTTCCGCTTTCATGATCCCAGTCTCTACCAAGTTCGTCCTCGGGAGACCTGATGGACTTGCTCTGCCGGAAGAGAGAGGCATGGCCTTCGACGTTTTCTTCGGAAGCGATGGGCTAGAACTCGTTGCACGAGGTACGAGGGTACTGCTGAGGGAATTATAGTTTATGTGAGCAAGAGCGTCTTGATTGTCCTCGATCTGTTGAGGCTTCTTCTGTATCATGGCTAGGCCATCCTGGAGATCCAATTGTTGTCCGTGCGTTGCTCCCGTGGCTGCAAACGCGTCGAGCTTCGCGTTCGCCTTCTCGGTGCTCGATTTCGTTGGCGTTGTGGGTTCTGACGTAAAGCTCTGTGGTTCTGGGCTTCTCGCGTTGAAGAGGAGAAGCAGGCAAAGGGACGCGCCCAAGAACGCGAGCAAGTATCGTGTCGAGCCACGGATCGCCATCTCCAATGCCTCGATGCCTTTTGTCTACTGAGGACGATGAGCAGTGAGCCTCGAGCCTTGGAAGAATCACGATCGGGGAAGAGTGGTCAGAGGGAGAATGAGGCTAGTAGGGATTGCTTCCGCCCTCAGAACCAAGAACTCGGGAGCGATCTACATCCAAGCGTTGTGGTCGCGCACTGATCGTGTGCTAAGCTTGGAACCCCTGCAGGCCAGCCTCCCATGGGGATTGGCAGCCACTCGATTCTTCTGGCACGGGCCACGAAATAAGCCTTTTCCTTGATTGGATCTGTTGGCACAGGAGATACGTATACTTATACCCGCTCGTGCCAGTGTAGTATCACGTGTAGTCGTATACAGTGATAGCCTGTTAGAGTGCAGGTAGATCACCACCTTTGATCACACTTCTAGGTTACGAGTACATTTTGATTCGTGGGTTCTGATCTTCGTGATCAATAAGCCTTTTACAGGAAATGAAGTGCGTATTCTCACTTAGAGGCGGGGAAGGCTACCACCATGTCGCACCGAAAGATGACCGACTTAGTCACTCTCCCAGCTCGGAAACAGACTCTGCACTTTCTCCGGACAGTCGCCTCGGAGAGCTCGATGAACGTCATCATTAAGATTTAATACATTGAGCTACTCTACGAAAGAAGTATACTTCCTGCTCCGGTAAATGAGCGAAGGACAGGCTGCACATGACGCAGACGCAAGGTCGATCATGCTTGCAGACCACATTCATGGCTTACACGCGGTAGTTGGCATGGATCACTTCGCTCAGGCTATCGGCTGGCCTTGTCTAGAATACGGTGCCGTCAGAGAGGAGAGCGATAGGACTTCCTCTGGTGTTGGGTCGCTGTACTTCAGCAATCTCGCGGCCCGCCTTCCAGGTTCCAGCTTCGAGTACTTGCGGCAAGCTCAATGCCTTGGAACCAGTCAACTTGAGGGAGCGATTGACCTCCTTGTGTACCACATCGAGGAGACATACCGTCATCGCCCTCCACTCGACTATCACGTCGTCTCCAGCGTCAAACAGAGGAACAACTTCTGATGACTGCTGGCCCTGAATCTTGCCATTTTCAATGAAAGCCTTCGTGCCCCTCTCGGCATCAGCCGGTTTCAGTGTCAAGACACCGAGATCAACGAACAGTCCTCCATTCCTGTACTCTGGCAGTCCGGTGAGGAGATCTGAATGACCGAAGTGCAGGTTTGCGAGCTTTGTCATCGGCGACATTAAGGAATACGTCAACCACTGGGTCAGCTTGTGGAAAGACACGAAATGCGCGTGTGCTGGTTCTGTAGGAAGGCCAGTGTAAGGCCAGGCATCTCCAAGAGATTGACCCTGGAGATGAGATCTGCCGGTTGGCCAGATTACAGAGAGCCCATCAAGCAAGACCGACCACAGAAGCGTGGCTGATGTGACGTGTCCTCCTTGTAACGAGACAGTCGAAGGGTGTGATAGTAGGTAGTCCAACATGTGTCCTGGACGTCCAGTGGCTCCAAATATCTTAGAATTGGTAGCCAGTGCGGAGGCCAGTCTGACAAGCAATTGTGACCGACCTTCCAGTCCAGACATTGGATTTGCATCGGAAACTTGTAGCGCGTCACCTAATCTTGAAGCAGAGAGCCGACCTAACCCGGCTGCATCTACTTGCGTTTTTACATCAGGATTAGAACTAAACATTCCCTTCTGGAACATCTCGAGTGATGCAACAGCTAGTCCTTCCGATCTGCGGTATATCTTGCCATTGCTCGCTTTGTACGTCCATTTGTTGCCGGCTCCTGCATCTAGGAGGACAGAGACCAAGAAGAGATCAAGTATTCGTCTCGTCTTCTCCTTGTCGTCGATCCCGGCGAAGCTTGCTAGCAACTCATCGACTCTCTTTCGTCCGCCCACTTCAAAGTGCTGCCACCGGCCGTGTGGTGGGATCGACCCGTAGTCGGTACCATAGTCTCGTCTGATTATCGCGAGAACGAAGCTCACAACACCTTGCAACGCTGTCTCCTGATAGTGGAAGTGCTTCAAGTTCTTGCGCTGTGCAAAGACCTTCTGCGACCGCTCTCTGATCGAGGGTAAGCTCTTGAGATACGCTACAGAATCGACTGCAGGATCTATCGCCAATGGTGTAGGGAGACTCGGGATCGACGAGGCGGTCGTCGGGGTCTGTCTTGCAGAGCTAGCGACTCCATTCGTACGCGGCTGTGATGCGTTAGTTGCAGCGCTAGCGACAGCTGTGCTTGGCTTTGTAGCCTCCACAGGCCGTTTCTTCGAGAACAAGCCCATAGGGACGATCCGTCAAGTACGTGGGAGACTCAGTGAATCGAGCTCGCAGACACAGAGGAAGGGCGGCGATCGAGAGAGGACAGCACTGTAGAAGACAGCACAAGAGGCGGTGGGCGTGAGATGGTGTGGGACGTGAGGTGAGAGCGAGACTGAATTAGTTGACACGAAGGTTGAGGTCGCCAGCCTCCCGAGCCCGAAATTCGACTCAGTGCTCCGACGAGATGCAAAGCCCCACTCGCACCTGCAAGCACGACGAGGGTCGCCTCAGCTCAACGATAGGAGTGGCTCGTATAGTTGCTAATTGATATTATCATTACAGTGGAATTAACTATTGCTCGTTGATAGTCCCTTTCAAAACGGAGTTCCGTCTCGCGGCGTAGATGATACTTTATTCCGTTCTCGACCATACGCCCGTGAGTCATGGCTCTGTCCCCTTAGCATGACGTGACCCTGGTACGTGGCAGATACGTCCTCTGTATTCACGACTGGGGACATCAGCGATGCAACACTCAGTCGACTAGCGCCGATCTTCTCCACCTTCTTCCTGTGGCCAACGTCAGATGCCGATGCGGCTCTCTTGCGATCTTGTAGCATCGCATCCCGTCTGCCTTCTCTTCCACGGCCTGCCAACTTCTCGTCCCTCATGCGCCGGAGTTGCTCGATCAGCACGTTATTCCGTAATGTTGTGTTTTCAAGCTCTTCTCGAAGTGCCCGGATCTCACTTGCCGATCGTAGAACTGCCATTTTATAACCCGTGCCAGATTCGGTCTTATTCTTCAACGACACTACTTCCGACTGTAAGGACTCGTTCTCGACGGCGAGTGCTGCCGCAGCGTTGGAGGATTGTTGATACTGCTGACGAACGAATTCAAAGTCCTGCGTTTTCGATTCAGAGGACTTTTTCGACTTATCAAGCTCAGTACGTAGACGGATGTTCTCAAGCTTAACATATTCGGGCGAAGCCTCCTCAGGGAGAGTTGGCATTCTCATCCTGTCGAGTTCCATCTTCAATTCGTTCTTCTCTAGTCGTAATGCCCTGGCTTCGTCTGTGACCCTCTCCAAGCGTTTCTGAAGTGAGGCCGCTCTTTGTAACGCCTCTTCTTTCTGTCCTGAGTATGTTCGACATTCTTCGCGTAAGTCGTCAAATCGAAGCATCATCCTTTCCATATCTGCCTCCAGTATTACCAATTTCTCTTGATCGGGCGTCTGCTTAGCCCATATTTCTTTGCGCGTTTGTTTGTACACTTGAGTAGGGGTCTTCTCAAGACGCGCAGGTGCAATAAATTGAGCCTGCTGAAGATCATTGTTTTGCGACATCACGGAGTCGAACACGGTGAGGGGTGGCACAGTCTCGTCAAGAGAGAACTTTGGCTCTCCATCTGATATTTGCTGAATTTCCATCGAGTTGCGCAACTCGAAAGAGTCTGACGATCTGCCCTGCGCCTCGGTATGGACATCCATTCCATCAATCTTCGTGACAATGATATCAGGCACTTGCTCGCTCAAATCGTCCATACACCGTTTTTTGGTAGGTGATGGCTGATCTTTATCTCCATTAGAGGCAGAAGCAGTGTAGGACAGTACATCGTATTGGGAAGAAGGAAAAATCAGATCCGGCAAAGGTTCTATGTCGAGGGCCTTGCCGCAGATGAATTGTACAAGCTTCTGAGCGATATCCGCTCCGTCATTTGAAGACGACCCAGCAGTGCCGCTCAGGTTAGCGATGATACTTATACTTGTCACAGTGTCTTCAGGATTCTGGACTAGTACGTGCTCTGCGGTGTTCTTTGCAATTAGTCTGATCACAGGGCCATAGTTATAGGTTCCTTCGTTGCCAAAGGCTATACACAGGTCCGCCGGCTCGTGGAGCGAATAAGGTTCACCGGCGGTGAGGATGACCAGCTCGAGTTTGCCAACGCCATGGTCGCTGTGTGTCACAGAAGGATGCTCGCTATCTTCTGATATATGGCGGATATGCAGACCTTGGCAAATAATTTTCAACAAGTCAGCCGTCCTACTGCTGTCGCTTATGACCGCAATTCGGACAGCCTGTTCCCGTAGTGCCTCGATCACTTCTACAAGGACTTCGAATTTTGAGCTTGCTTGAATTATGTACCAGGCTTCGTCTATATTCGACACTTGACTCGAAGGTACGATAGAAGCCACGAGGAGTGGGTGAATTGTAGCTTTAGTGAGAGTGACTACAAGGCCTTCAATCTTGGATCGCGACTCGTGGTTCGTTGGGTCTTGACAAAAGGTTTCGATAGCTTCCGCATTCTCAAGGATCAAGGACCTGTAGATACGTCTCTGGACTAAGCTCAGACGTACTGGAATCAGATACTCGGATCGATCTACGTTGTTGGAGTCCCAATTTTGACGATCGCGATATTGACGAGCTGAAATTTGTCGTCCGATCTCCTCCTCGCGCTGAGAAAACCCCGCGAAGCCAGAACTGTGCAGTGTCTCGCTGACTCCACCGCGAGGAGGCAGAGGTATTGTTGAATCGTAAGTCTCGTTGGCCATAATAGACTCCCCCAAGCTTGGGTCGGTCGTACCCGAAAGCCAAGAATGAACTTTGAAAATCGGAAATGAATTACTGACTTGAGTGGAGTGGGTCAAACCGTCTGTCTCGCAAGGGTCTGACAGGTTTGCGAAATGCTCCCGAGAAGCCAAAATTAGCTCTTATGTAGAAGGTAACTTTCTCTGGTAGCTGTTCGCACCAAGTGATCGTCCTGCGAGTCTCCAACAGTTATCCGGTTGAGAGGGTCTCGGTAGCGACCAAAGTATTTGTCGCCCACGCCGATGCGGATTATATGGCACCTGCTATGTTCGCGGCGACAATTAGGACGGACGATCCCAAGCTTTATCCAAAGTCCGCAGTTGTTTCAGCACGTATAGTAAAGCCCTAGATGAAGTCTCTCTTGATTGCAGAGTCCTCCTTGAGTTCAAGTGATCTGCTAGGATGTACAAGATGGTGTCTGGGACTGATTAATGCACCTGCTCCTTAAATGCCAGTGGAGAGAGTGTTCTACGATGCCTCCTAGGAATAGCGAGGGCCCTCCGCGACTTCTGAGATGTCAAGGTCACTACGAACGTACCCTAAGCTAGTTGTAGTATTCTGCGGTTCCAGCTACGCTGCACTCAAAAGGTAGTAGACGCGCTCGATATCTCGGAACGAGCGGGAGTAGATGAAGTCCACAATCAGACGTGCGAAATCACGGATTGTGGAGCGCGCGCAGACGTACAAGAGCGCCAAGCCTCAGCCCCATCCTCATGTGCACAAGACATCATCCATCATAAGACACAAGCTGTCCCCGCACGACCCCAGCACGCTGGTTTCCCCATGATCTCGTTGCGTCATGCTGCTCGCTGTTTCCCGGAGCCTTATCGGATATCCAGGACACTGGCCATCGGTTTGAGCTCCGGTATTAAAGCATCTTATACACCACGACTCTGCGCATCCGGATTCTCCCTCGCGCTGGGCAGGATTGATAGAATCAGATGGGCATCCACTAAGATCGCTTCTCCTCAGTCGTCTGTGGAAGAACAACTACGCGAGGGGAAGCTCACTAAAGACGACGTCCAAAACCTTAAAGGCCATTTCTCCTTCACAACTACAAACTCATTGAAGTTGGTGATGCCAATGCCAGACAAAGAGTCAGTCGTTGCTTTTCTTCTACATACCCAGCAGCCTCTATCTTATCTGGAAACTCTGATCCGTAACGAGCTGCCTCCAGAAAGCGGCCAATCTGCAAAGATCTATTTCTTGGATATACAAAGAGATGCACGTTGGTCTTCGAGCATTCAAGTTAGTGACTTCATTCGCGAGGCTGCAGCTACTAAGCAGTTCTGTATCGACATCCAGGGTGCTCAGCACGTAACCATTACGGTCAATGTCCCCAGCTTCGAAGACCGAACACATTTCATGAGAACTAGGTTGGGTCGCTTGACCGAGACATTGCAAGAACAATACAAAATCAAATCTGAATGTGATAATCTAGCCAAGAATACTGCGCGTCGGTATGCTCTCTGTGGTATGGGTGGCCTCGTGGCCTATTGGGTCGTGGTCTTTCAACTTACCTTTTTCACCTCTCTCGGTTGGGACACTATGGAGCCCGCCACGTATCTTTGCGGACTCTCTGCTCTGATCAGTGGATACGTAAGCCAAGCTACAAATTCGAGGAACGCCGGAACTGACTCTCGTGCTGTGCTGGTTCCTCTACCATAACAGGGATGTCTCGTATTCGAGCGTACTACACACGGCCGCCACCGTGCGGCAACAAAGGTTATACAAAGAGAAAGGCTTTGACATAGGCAAATGGCGCGACCTAATAGAGCAGGGCAAAGAACTGCGGAAAGCAATTCAGCGTATAGCAGATGAATACGTAAGAATTGAACGCAATCCGTATTTAGAGGGAGCCTGCTAGCTAACACGACAGAACGTGGACTGGTCGGATGCCAAGGATGAATGCATCTCCAACCATTCTAGAGAAGCCAGCCATGTGCTGATCAAAGAACAACAAAAAGAAAAATCACACGACGAGAAACGACATCTGGGAAGCCGTGAGGAAGATTTGGTGGACGATGGAGAGATCAATGGGTCGAACGAGGCTCCACCCACGAAGACGACTTGAGGATTCGCCATGGTCAAGTGACGAATCCAAACAGCAAAGCAGCATTAGCGAAGCATAGTGCCAAATTGTAATTCGAAATTAGAATTTATTAGCTGTGAAGTAAATGTTGCCTCTCTCTGACACTGGAACGGTCACGGACGAGACCAGCCCAGTTCTTATGAGAGGAGTTGTATCTTCCATCTGCTCTACACTGAATAGGTCTAGGAGTCTAGTTGATCGTGACGATCGTCTCTCCCAACCACTGTCGGTGAGCGTTTTTCGCAACCAATACGATTGACACCTCGATGCACGCGACCCTAACACGATTGAAGGTAGAATCGCGTGTGCCAAGGCGCAAGTACAGAGACAACGCAGCCTGTTTCGAAAAGTCATACGGTCCATGCGAACGTCAGATAATAGTGCTGTTGTAGGTTGGGAGAATTTGTCTACCGAAAGCTCCACGTGAGTGAGTTTCCTGATCACCTTCCCACGCACACTGGTGGTAAGGCAATTACAATGATACACAGAGGCGACGTCGTGGGCCGGCTTACAGTCTAGCTCCTGCGTCAGACAAATGCCCAGCGAGGACGACTTTGACCTGGCAAAGTACATACTACAACTGAGCAAGAAGATTGCTCAATTGACGAAAGATTATGTCGGCCTGCCATTCAATAATCAGCCTGGACAACTACCCTTCTCGCTAGATGCCCGACCCGGTCCACGATCAAAGTATTTTGGTACAACTAGGAAATGGCAACGAGGCGATCCCCTCATAGGATTCTATACGCCCAGAACAGGCTTGAAGAAGATGATTCTCAATTTGCCCGACGGGTCTACTATGCTCGACCTGTGTTTCCCAGGCTGGGAGGTGGCTGTAATTGACGAGTCTGCTATGGATCATTTCTATGCGAGAAGGAGTCTTTTCGGCGATATGTATGGGCATCTTCTCAATGGACGACCACTACCGCAGACACAGTCGCCGCTCCCCAGTGCCGAGAATGACCAGATGAAAGCGGCTGCGACGACAGCTGCAGTGAGACAAGCCGAAATCTTCAATAGACGCAGGGTGTCCTTGCAGAAGGCTGCCGAGGAGCAGCAAAGACGCGGAGTGCCGTTTGACGCCCATCCAGAGCGTGAAGCTTCGGTCGGTGACATGCTAGGCCAGGAAGTCGATGGTCCAAAAGCCAGCTATGACTCAAAAGCACAAGATGCGCCACGAAAGCTGTATAGAGTGTCTGTAGCCAGCCAATCCGTCCGCGATTCTGCGACTGGGCTTTCCCGAAACAGATTGGTGATACAAAAGACTTACAACAACGGCGAGACCGAGACGATCGATAAAAGCCAGCAAGGCAAAGTGCTCGGAGAGCTTGACTGTGATGTCGAGCAGCTTTTGGCAAGTCAGCTGTTCAATGTCTTCATCAGTCCGACCTCATCTGTGGAGCAAGAAGCATCGGGGAGAAGTGATAAAGACGGTCAGTCAGATGGGGAGGGAGTCAGTTCTGCATAATGCTTTCAGCGATGATTAGTTTTTTGGACTTAGAGGCGACAGGCAAGCGACGGAGTGTTGCGTAAGCCTATGGCAGTTTGTACGCCTATAGGCTCTCTTGTGTATGTATATACGGCGAAATTCGTGCAATCGAACAGGTTGTGTACGTGGACGAAGAGCAACAAGACTTGACCACGATTGCCTTGTCTTGATGATCCTGATGACATGCAATCTGGCTGCAATTTGATGTATACCCGTTGTAGTAAACTACCTGTGTAGTGCCGTACGAATCTCTGCATCGATATCCCTGGAGTGGTCTGCTGGGGCCAACTCAGGCGTCGGTGCGGCACAGATCTGGACGCGGTGGCCACGGAGGCAGAAGTCAGACAGCGCTTCCAACTTGGAGATGTGGCTGATCCAACAAATTTCAGGAACATCCACAGGACAACTTCCACACCACGCAGCTCAGCGAGTCGGTCGCGTTCAGAGAAGTCCAAGCGTCGATCAAGGGGCGATATCTGTCATTCAGTGCCGAGGATCCCATCTTGAAGAGCTCTAACTCCTGGGTCTTGCATGAAGAGCGATTTCAAGTTTTCGAATCTACTGGGTACAGTCTACTCTCGCGGCAACCTCGTCTTTACGCCGGATGGCAACTGTCTCCTGACCCCTGTCGGCAACAGGGTCTCTCATTTCGATCTCGTGAATGGCACGACGTTCACGTTTGCGTTCGAGACACGGAAGAATATCGCACGCATAGCACTTTCGCCCCAGACTACCTTGTTGATAGCGATCGACGAGGATGGACATGCCGTTCTCGTCAATTTCATGCGAAGGACAGTCTTGCACCACTTCAACTTCAAGGAACCCGTCAGAGAGATTCAGTTCGCGCCCAACGGAAAGTACTTTGCAGTCGCCGTCGGTAAATATGTGCAGGTCTGGAGGACGCCAACACACTCCGAGGATCGTGATTTTGCGCCGTTCGTGAGACATCGAGTCTATACTGGGCACTACGACTCCGTGACTTCCATCACTTGGTCTAACGATTCCCGATTCTTCTTGACAGCCTCGAAGGACCTGAGTGCTCGGATATTCAGCCTAGACCCTGAGGAGGGCTTTGTGCCGACCACACTCAGTGGTCACAGAGACTCGGTGATCAATGCCTTTTTTTCAAAGGATCAGGAGACCATTTACACGATTTCGAAAGATGGCGCCTTGTTCCGATGGTCATACCAACCCCTTTATCGAGAGGGAGAGGTCATACCAGATCCAGAAGACGAGGACACCATTATAGACGAAGAGAAGGAAGCCGAGAGAAAGCATAGGTGGATAATTCTGGATCGTCACTATTTCAATCAGACACCGGCGAAAACGAAATGCAGCACTTATCATGCTGATAACAATATCTTAGTGGCTGGCTTCTCGAATGGTATCTTTGGCATATACGACCTGTCACAGAATGGATTCAACATGATTCACTCACTTTCTATATCGCAGAACGCAATTGACTATGTGACAATCAACAAGAGTGGGGAATGGCTTGCGTTCGGCGCTTCCAAACTCGGGCAGTTATTGGTATGGGAGTGGCAGTCTGAGTCGTATATATTGAAACAGCAAGGACACTTTGACGCCATGAACTGTGTCACGTATTCACCTGACGGACAGCGCGTCGTCACGGCGTCTGAAGATGGCAAGATCAAGGTCTGGGACATGAGATCTGGTTTCTGTCTTGTCACATTCACCGAGCACACTTCGGCGATCACGGATATCCACTTTGCTAAAAAGGGAAACGTATTGTTCTCCTCTTCTCTGGACGGGTCTATCAGAGCTTGGGATCTCGTGCGATATCGAAACTTCAGAACGTTCACAGCAGCAGAAAGAGTACAATTCAGTTGTCTCGCTGTTGACCCATCTGGCGAGATTGTCTGTGCAGGTTCTACTGATTCATACGACATCTACATGTGGTCCGTACAAACGGGCCAATTGATCGACACCTTGTCAGCTCACGAAGGACCGGTATGCTCCCTCCATTTCGCAGGTGAAGGTGGTGTTCTTGCCTCTGGATCTTGGGACAAATCGGTCAGGATATGGAATGTGTTCAGTCGCAAGGTTACTGTGGAGCCACTCAATCTCCAGACTGAAATACAGACTGTAGCTTTCAGGCCGGACGGAAAAGAGATATGTGTTGCGACCTTGGACGGACAACTGTCCTTCTGGGACGTCATGGAAGCGCAACAGACGACTGTGATCGATGGACGGAGAGACATTTCTGGTGGAAGACGGCCAGATGACAGAATGACTGCCGACAACAACATGAATAGCAGATCGTTCAAGAGCGTGTGCTATACAGCGGACGGTTCGGCTGTATTGGCAAGCGGTAACAGCAAATATATCTGTATATACGATGTCGGCACATCTGCCCTTTTGAAGAAATTCCAGATATCGCAAAATCTCAGTCTCGTAGGTACGCAGGAGAAGTTGAACTCGAAGAATCTGACGGAGGCTGGTCCGATGGAACTCATTGATCAACGTGCAGATTTATCAGACGATGAGGAACGTCGGGCAGAGGTCCTTCCTGGCGCGAGTCGAGGGGACAAATCCATTCGGAAGGTGCGACCTGAAATCAGGACGAAAGCAATCAAATTTTCCCCGACGGGTCGAGCCTTTGCGGCTGCTTCGACGGAAGGTTTGCTAATATACTCGTTAGATCAGGGAATCACGTTCGATCCCTTTGATCTCGACATGGAGGTGACGCCAGACACCATCCGCCAAACGTTAGGAGAGTTAGAGTACTTGAAAGCTCTCGTGATGGCATTCCGATTGAACGAGAATTACCTGATCCACACAGTCTTCGAGTCGATTCCCAGCACGGACATCGGTCTCGTCGCACGAGACCTTCCGGTCGTCTACCTCCCAATGTTGATGCGATTCATCGCTACAGTCGACGACGAGAGTCCACACATCGAGTTTCACTTGTTGTGGATTCAAGCCCTGATGACGTCTCACGGGAACGAGATCAAGGGCCGTACACACGAACTCGGTTCAGAATTGAGAGGGATACAGAAATCTATCGCGCGGATAGAAAAGGACTTGATAGAAGTGTCTGATGGCAACAAATATGCGCTCGATTACATTCTCTCGCGAAGAAACAAGAAGACGAAGCAATTGACTATCGAGTCAGATGAAGATATAGAGATGTTTGAAGAAGAGGGTGAAGAAGGAGAAGAAGAATTCAATGGGTTCGAGTAGATTTTTGTTGTCCAGCATAGGAAGCTAAGCGTAGCGCGAAGCGTAACAAAAAAAAAAAGAAACGAAGGTTTTACCCCGTACGGGAAAACTCTCCACTTTTTTCTGTATTCCAATTGAGTATCACTCCCTCGCTCATCGACTCGCGACTTTCTGTCGGCAGGAGGCGATGCTCACAGTCTTTCTGATATGCAACATTCTCTTGCCGTATACAATCTACACGCTTTGTGCAATTCATCTCAAATGGCAGGATCGGCGCAAGAAATCACCCGTTCGACACGCGAATGAAATCACGTCGGTCGTGCTTCTCGGCACTGCGATATACTTTGTCGGCGGATACGGCGCCACGTTTCACCTCATGAGTCCCGCGATAAACATCTTTACAATCACAACGTATGGTGTACTTTCTGAATACGCAGCTTTTCAAACAAGTCTCGTACACGTCCGTGCATGGCGCTGGCAAATGTGGACGGCGACGAGTCTTGCAGGTTGCATCACACTCGGTTTCGTCGCGGCACACACCCTGTATGCCATCACAGTATACGGGATGATTGTAGCTCTAGCCGGATACCTTGCCACTTTTTTACTCCTTCCGATATTCATCGCTCTCTTGGTATACGGCCTCGCACAAACTGAGCGGCAACGTCAGAATGCAGACATGGATGATTTTGAATTGGAAGTCGGCGAGGAAAGAGGCGCAATCTTGCAAGACTCGGAATCTCTCACTGACGATTCCGAAGACGAACAAGATCACGGTGACGGCGAACCTGAGGACGACGTGGATGCGTTGAGGACACTGCCGCCTCGTCCCATGCGATCCTCCACCACCACCACCACGCCCAGACTTCCCATCAAAAGTCGACGACGACGACGAAAAGTGAGCGTCCACTTACATCACTACCAAATCTTTGCCTTTCTCGCCTTCTTTACCCGATTTCCAACCCCTTGGAGTCGCGTCGCCGCCGGTCTCACATTAGGTTGTATGATGCATGGCGTCGCTGCGTATGGCGTAGACTCAATCTTTGAGTACGACGAGGACGATTGAATACATGTTGTACTTTAAAAATTAGAGATTGTAACACTAGACAAAGAAAGAACACTCGTCAAAATATTCATTGAATCATTTGTACATGGTTTCTGATCGATCCCTTCTTACATATTCTTATATATCATGCCGTAACCATCGCACCCAAGGCTGTTTGCTAGCTAGCTCGAGACCTTACGAACCTTCACTTGAGCAGTAGTATGGGGATCATTGAGCACCGCGCTTGAGTGGCCAAGCAAGCAAGCAATCAACAGCACCGGAAATCCGAGTTGCGAAGTAGTGACCTATGAAGAGCTCAAATCGATCAAAACCCAAGTCTCATGGCCTATTAGAATTCGGTTCCAGTACGCTTTTCTTGACTCGCGGCCAAGAGACCAAGGGACCAAACACCTACGACTCCCCAAACGCCAGCCTTCCAGCCCCGGTAGAGTCCAAATGCGCCATCTCCTTCCTGATGCGCAATCCACCACGGCGTACCAAAGACGCCGGTATAAGCCCCGATGTGTACGACACTCTTCTTGGGAGGAGAATAAGAAACTTGCGCGCGGTGCAGGATTGTTTCCAGAGGCAACCTGACAAAGAGTTGCACTAGGCCGGACAAAGGCTCGTAGAGAGACTGGAGGGAGTGTTGCAGCAATGTGGGGAGACCGCGTTCCAGTAGAGTTGGAAAGAGAAGAGAACGTGGACAGAGACGTGAGGGCAGAGAGCGTAAGGTGTGGAAAATGCCTCGTGGTTCGGATACCGGGGTTAGTATGATCTTGGTCCGCGCAATATCAAGCGGAGCAAGTATCAGGGCAGTCAGGCCAACCGAGACCAGACTCACCACAAGTGACTTGGTATCACCCGCATCCAAGGCTAGGATAGGGTCGGGTATGCCGACAAAGACACTTAGAAAGCCACTGATTTGGCCCTCAAGTACCTCCCTCAGAAAGTTATAGCAAAAAGATAAGTTTGTCGCCTTGAAAGACCCACGAGGTCCTTCAGATGTCCAAGTTGCGTCGAGAACGTTGCCTAACGTCGGAGGCACTTTTGGAGCCATCTGCCAAGGCGGCCTCGTAGAGTCGTCGGCATCATTTTGTACGATATATCCTTTCCTGTCCGTGATCCTACGTTCGGCAGGTAACTGTGAGGTCGAGTCCTCTGCAAAATAGTCAGGATCTTCCTCATCATCCTCATCCTCAGGGAGATCCTCAGAGTCATGTGGGGCAAGTCCCTTGGGGATCGACTGACACTGCAGAAGGATCTTGGCGTTCTCAAAAGGCTGAGCGATACATATTCCAATATACTCTGTCAGTTGTGACTGAAGCACGGCAATCACAGCTTCACGAGTTGGAAACCCCTGACTGTCAATGAAGTCATAGGAGAAGTCCGTCGAGGCCGGGCCTTCAATAACCTGCGTCCGCCCCGAAAGATACGATGTAGGAGTAGGGTTGTAATAGGGACGGTACTGCGAGGGTCCAGTAGAGTTCATAGCGCTCACACAGAGTAGACCTCTTTTTATCAAACGAAGATTTGGGAAGTCTTGCGTATTTCATGCGCTCCCTCCCTCGCATTTGCCGCGAGGGAGGGAGTGAGGCAGCCGCGCTTCAGTCGCGCTCTCCTGCCAAACCACCACGTCAACCTGCAAGCAACCCCTGAATTGTCAGAGTGTCCTTACCAGGCAGCAGCAGTTGCCGTCGTTCCTTCTTTCCAGCCAGCGCTAGAGTATGGGTGCTCCAAACGATGGTGGTGCACCTAGCATCGGACTTGCGTCTCTGCCAAACCAACGACACAAGATTGTTTCCATGAAAGGTGCCACCCTGACGATCATGCTTGCCGGTAAGTCAGTTCTTTCAGCGCACTTGTGCATGTATTGACTCTGTATCAGGAGAGAGTGGGCTTGGAAAGACGACCTGGCTCAACACACTGTTCAGCACCACCATCAAAACATATCAGGACCACAGGCGAAGGCACCAGAAGCAGTCGGACAAGACTGTCGAGATCGAGATCACAAGGGCAGAGCTGGAGGAGAAATTCTTCAAGGTCAACCTGACAGTCATTGACACCCCTGGATTTGGCGACTATGTGAACAATCGAGATGCTTGGCAACCTATCGTCGAATTCTTGGACGATCAGCATGAGTCGTTCATGCGACAGGAGCAGCAGCCTAAACGCGAGGACAAGATTGACATGCGTGTACATGCGTGTTTATACTTCTTGCGACCGACCGGACATACGCTGAAGCCCCTAGACATTGAATGTATGAAGAAGTTGGGATCTCGCGTCAATCTGATACCTGTGATTGCAAAAGCAGATACGTTGGCTCCCAGAGATCTGCAGAGGTTCAAGCAGAGAATCAGAGATTGCATTCAGGCTCAAAACATTCAGATCTTCACTCCTCCGATTGACGAGGACGATCCTCCAGCTGCCGAGCACGCTAAAGTCTTGATGAATGCCATGCCGTACGCCGTAATCGGAAGTGAGAAGGACGTGCAGACCAAGGATGGTCAAATTGTCAAGGGTCGAGAATACTTCTGGGGTGTGGCTGAAGTCGAGAACGATGAGCATTGCGACTTCAAGAAACTTCGTAGCCTGCTGATCCGAACTCACATGCTTGACCTCATCACGACCACGGAGCAAGGTCACTATGAACAATACCGTACGAGTCAGATGGAGACGCGTAAATTCGGAGAGGCCAAAGCTCGAAAACTCGAGAATCCAAAGTTCAAGCTCGAGGAAGAAGATTTGAGAAAGAAATTCACAGAGCAAGTCAAGGTCGAGGAAGCTAGATTCCGAGCCTGGGAGCAGAGATTGATAGCAGAGCGTGATCGATTGAATAAGGATCTCGAAATCACCCACACGGGCATCAAAGCGTCGGAAGCAGAGTTGGAAATGTTGACTTCTGGTGGAGGCGGAAGCACCGGACGACGAAGATAAAAAGGAGCAGAAGGAGAATCTTGCCCTGCAATACAGGGACAGAGGGTTTCACGACGAGAGTTTTAGCGAATCTTTTTATTTTACTTTTTACATTCTTCTCATACTCTAGTGGCTAGTGCCAGGCGTTAGTCCTTATGACCGTAGTAGAGAAAAAGAGACAATTTTTTTATGACAAGATTTTGGAATTACCACGAGTTCGTTTTTCCTTTCCTCTATTATGATATTTTATAATTTGTAAAAATGTCCTACGACTCGTCGTTCGCAGCCGAGATAATGAACTATGTATGCCAGCTCCTTTTGATCGAGACTTGAAAAAGTTGGGTATTCGGAAGAAATCATTATGCTTGCCACATCTGGAGAATGTATTCAAAAGAGTACTGGATATGGCGTCAGACTAGCATACATCCGTGAAAAGATGAACATTCTGGGTCCTTGTCCTAGCAGATTCAATTTCGAGAACGGTGTCCAATTAGAGTTGGGATTCCATGTGAGAATTGAATTGTTTTTCGAAAAACTTCAAGCCCCTCCTCCGCCCATCATTTTCATCATGTTTTGCATCATGTCGGCCATACTAATTATCAATCAGTTCTTGTCATGCAATTGATGGGAGTGATGGATCTTTACCCTCCGTTGCCGCCTGCACCGGCTCCCCCGCCGCCGCCTCCTCCCAACATGCTCATCAGAGAAGACATATCCGGCATGCCACCACCTGCAATATGTTAGTGCGCCGCACAAGATAAGTTGGCTTTCTTTGACTTACCGGCACCGCCCATGCCCATTTGAGCCATACGCTCCTGCATCTTGCGTTGTTGTAACGTCGATGGTTGACCACGACCGGCTCCCATTTTCGACGCTAGACCGTTCTTGCCACCAATCTTGCCTACCATACCGGCAAACATCTTTTGTTGACCCAGTAATTCTTCGACTTCCCGAACGGAGGTTCCTGAACCTCTGGCCACCCTCGTCATTCGTTCTGGCTGCGTTTCAAACATCTTTCCATCAGAGTCAAGTTCTTTCTCGGTCATACTGTCCATGATGTACAGCAACCGCTTGAGCCGCTTGCCGGAATCATCGTCGTCATTGGCTCCCATGCCCTGCATTAGCTGACTCATGCCAGGAATCATGCTCGCCATCTTCGAAAGCGGTCCCATTTTCATCAGGTTTCCGAGTTGATCACGCATGTCTCGAACGGTGAACTTTCCTTCTTCGATGTGCTTCATCGTCTCCTTGTTTTGGTCGACACCCATTGTCTTGACATGTTCAATCAGGCCTTGAATGTCTCCCATGCCAAGCAATTTCGAGACGAACGATTGCGGCGAGAAACGTTCCAAGTCGTACATATGCTCTCCTACACCAATGAATGATATGGGAGTCTGCGTGGCAGCGACAGCGGATAATGCTCCACCTCCCTTGGCATCTCCATCCATCTTCGTGATGATGATGGACCCGAAATTCGAAGCGTCCTTGAAAGCTCGTGATTGAGCCTCTGCCGCCTGACCGATACTGGCGTCGAGCACCATGATGGTCTGATCAGGCTGGACAGCATCTCCAATGTCAACCATTTCTCTAAACAATTCTTTCTCCTGTCTGTGTCGACCTGATGTATCTACAATGATGATTTCGAATTTCTCCTTCTTGAACTTGTCCACTCCTTCGCGCGCGATCTTCACCGGATCTGTCTCGGTGTAGGAACCATAGAAAGGGATCCTGGCTTTCGTCGCGTTCTGCTTGAGCTGATCGAAAGCTCCTGCTCTGAACGTATCTGCACAGACCATACACGCACTAAAACCCCTTCGCTGATAGTGTAGTGCCAATTTCGTACAGGAGGTCGTTTTGCCAGAACCTTGCAAACCTACAAACATGACCACGTTAGGTCTGCCCTTCTTGGGCTTGTACGGCTCAGAGTGAGAATCCACCAAAGCACATAGCTCGTCAAAAACAGCTTTCTGTATCACCTTCTTCTTGTTCGCGGTTGTCGGGATATCTTTCAGATTGACACTAGCTTTGATAGACTTCCGGAGCCCCTGTACAAGCCTGACGTTGACGTCCGACTCCAGCAAGGCCGCACATATCGTCTTGAGCATCTCGTCGAAAGCCTTGTCGTCGACGACATTAGACCTTGTGAAGTCCGACAATGCATTATTGATGCGGTCACCGAGCTGTCCTAAGACCATGGCTGTAGTCTAGTACCGATAGTGTGTCGCGTAAAGAGGAGCAATCCACCCAGTATGAGGGTCGCACGTAGAACAGGCGGTCTGGAGACGGCCGCGCTCGAAGTAGCCGAAATGAGGCAGCGAGCGAACACAGTCTAGTCCTCTATAACTACATTGTTGAAATAGGCAGCAACAAGCAGCTTTGCAACTACTGAGGATATATTATCGAGACACGAGGCAGAAGCGGAAAGACGCATATAGTCATCATATCGTTGCAGCTCGCAGTATGGCCAGGCCAGGCCAGGCCGGACGTCTGTCGGCATATATATATATAAGCTACATGATAAATGCCTACTTAGCTAGTCCTGAAAGACACCTCCCCGTTCTGTGTAATATATCGCACCCATGGCAAGGCAGGATAATTCAATTTGCTTTCAATAATTTTCAGATATCTGACTTGGATTCCGCTGGTCGTGAAATAAGGGATCTCAAATTTGACATCCACGGGCCTCTTCGACTGTTCTCTCTCCTCGGACTTTACAGAAGGCAAGCCTAGTTCGGCTCGCATGAGGAACTCTCTGCCGCCTCCAAATTGCTTGATTTTCCATACTATTGCTGACTTTTCCGGAGCATAATGTACCGTACCAATGGAGGTCCTGAATCGTGGGGTGTCGGCGTCATCTGGTACAGGCACGATAATTTCTACATTGTTTGCGGTGGAGCGTCTCTTAAACTGTGCCTTGGCTTTGATCATATACGATATTCTTGAGCCAGAATGAGATTCTTGCACAGTCTCGACCCATATCAGCGGTTTGACGGCAGACGACAGACGATAAGACATCAACTCAAATTCTCCGTCCGGAGGAATGAAGGAAATCGTGCGATCATTTTCGAATCGTGACAGGCGCACACATTGATGGAATTTGACATCCTCCATTTCGATTGACTTTCCTCGAGACGTGCGGCCAGTGGACTCGAACATGACCTTATCGTTCAGGCCCAGTCGAAGCTCCGGCATTCCGGACAAGAAGCACTTCATCTTAACTGCCCCGAGGATCTCCGATCTCACCACGCTGCCTGTAGATGAGACCAACAAGTTGACCGACTCAACGACATCGAGAAACACTTCGTTCTTCCTGTATCTGATACCTTCAGACCTCCAGGACACAGCGTTCGTGACCGCAATCGGCGGCCTAGCCTGGACTTCGAGTCGATGCGATTCTTGAGTGATATATTCTTGCAGGATTTTGGTCTCCGTCGTTTGAGGGTGGCCAAAGTCCATCATTTCGTCAAGCAATTCGTATATAACAACAAAGTTGTCGCGTATAGATTCCTCTTCGAGCTCCTTGAAGTATTCGGTGAAGACCTGTACAATCTTGTGAAGGAACTGCAATACTTCAAAAGCATTGCTATTTCGTTTCGTCAGGGCTAGCAGATACAGATTGTTGTGTTTTATGTAGAGGTAATTGATTCCGGCGTCCGTAAACACAGGCGACTGAGTGCCTTCTTCTTCCTGGTCGGCAAGCAGTGGCATGAATCTCTCGACGGCACTCATCGCTATATCTCCTCGATAATTGCGACTCAGCAGGGTCTTGCCCTTCAGGTCGAGGAAGAAAAGTGAGGAAGCCATCCTCCAACACCTGCTCAGAGGCTAATTGAAGCAAGGGAGGACAGTACGCGGTGGACTTATGGGCAGATGAATCCGACGTGTCCGATTGCGTGTTGGTGGAGGTGAAACCAGTGGCAGCAGCTTACCGCGACCGCCGGCAACTCATGAAATCCGGTACGCTACGAAATTGGGCATTCGAAAAAGAAGACATCAGAACACAAATTCGCGAAGGAGGGGCATCTTTGGCAATTATGCTGTATATGTTCAGTGTTACTAAAGGGGTTCCATTGAAATGCTCATGCTATGCCGAATAATCACCTTTCTGTACATACTACATGTTGATGTGGTAAATTTATGTTACCAATTTCATGGCCACATGGTTCAGATTCCTGGTGCTGCGATTGCTCTATCTGCTCGCTGAATCCATTCCTTCGGGAATCCCGGTCGCTTCGTCTTTTTCATATGCCTTCTGTCTAGGGGGATATCGGCAAACGTTTCTGTGGTGTCCCTGGCCTCGGCGAGCAATTTATCGAGCGTATCAGACAAGTACTTCTTATTCTGGGACGGATCACTGAAACGTTCTGAAGACATCTTGAGACAAAAGGTGTCGTGGTTGACTCTGGTGCCGGCGAGCTTCATAAGCTTGATCATAGCATTTTTCTCTAGGCCCAGACGACGGATGTCGACCTCCATGACGACCTTGGACGCTGAGGGGTGATCCTCACCGAAGAACACGGTATATCTGAATTGGAGAACCTCTTCCTTCGATGGGGGGACAAACTCCTTGGTGAACTCAGTGAGGTTTGGCAGCTCGTAGACCATCTTTCTATAGTATTTGCGTAGTTCACGATGCTCATGAAGTTCATCCAAAGCCAACGAAGTCATATCCTCAAGTAGAGTGTCCTGCACCTCGGCGACCCCAAAATCCGAGTCGAAATGCTGTTTACCAGCTCGTTGTAATTCGTGATTCTCTGACTTGGGTGTTAGCGAGGACGATGTGGAGTTGCATACGGCAGACGTCGTAGAGAACGACCTTCTACTCAATGTGCTAAACTGCTGCCTTCTTTTTCGCGCTCCAGAAAATCGTTCTTGTTGTCGTATCTTTCTCTGTTGTAACTTTGGGCTCATCTCTTCAAATTTGGATGGCACTTTTGGTTTCGAAGCTTCCTGCTCCCTTTGCTTGGCTGCGGCCGCTTGTGCTTTGTCAGAGATACTAGTCTTCATATCCTTCATACCTTGTACCGTCTCATTAAAGTTTTTCCAAAATCCTCCCGAAAGAGCTGGAGCCGAAGCTCCTGTGGACTGTGCTCCATTGACACCAGCAGTTGCCATCATAGGGCCCGATGCCGGTGTTGGAGCGACAGCCTTCGGAGGCATTGGTGGTAGGTTGAGTTTCCTTCTTATGGCAGGACTTCTAAACATGAATCCCTGCACGAGAGAGAAAAACGATGATGTGAACCAGTAGCCGAAAATTGCGGTAGGGAAGTTCCAAGTGAAGAACGGCATCAGACACATCACTCCACGGAAGAGCATCTTGACGGCTGGGTTCATCTGGGTTCCCTGCGATGCGCCCACTTCGGCACCAATCTCGAAGTTGACAAGAGTCATTGCACTGGTAGCAATAGGGAGGATATGCATCGGATCAGCGGCAGTGAGATCGGTAAACCACAGGAGCCCTCCATGCTCCATGCCCGGTACGGGAAGACTGACCATAGAATTGAGGGCATAGTAGAAGAAGATGAATACTGGCATCTGGACAAAAATTGGAACAATAGACATCAAGGGATTGACACCATGTTCCTTGAATAGCTTTTGTACAGCCAGCTGCGCCTGAGCTGCAGCCATCTTGTCGCCGTCTTTATTTGCTTGTGTCAATTTTGCCATTTCGACCTTTACCATTGGGTTAACAATTGCTAACTTTGATGTGTTTCGGATACTTCTCAGCATTAAAGGAAAGAGTGTCACACGAATCATGACAGTCGCCACCGCAATCGATGCGACCCAGGCGAAGCCCGTCGAAATATGGACAAATTCGAGCAACTGTTGCAAAATACCCGGTGGGGTGTACCACTTCGCAAGTCCAAGTTCTTGAAGTGTTCCTATGGAGTGTATAGCTTGTGTAGCAGCTTCTGATGTGAAAGGCGGAGGTTGAACGAGGAGATCCGCGGGTACTGCTGTTGTGCTGGTAGCTGCATCTGCGACGTCGGATTTGGTGGAATTGTGTCGGACGAAAGGCGAGCATGCAGGAGCAAAGGAGCGTGCCAGAATTGGGGAGCGATTCAGCCTCTGTGCATTCCTATACCGACTGACTCCCATGGTAGAAAGTGCACGATGCATTGAAGGATCGGCCCGAACCCTTCTTGTGCTGCTAGCAGTCAGTTCCCGCTCAAAGATATATCCATTTGACGTACGAGACATCCAAAAGCAGTCTAGACAGCATTGCGTCCCCCTTCACAGACGCTTGACTCAATGGAGGGAAGGCCAGTATAAATTTATAAGGTCTCGGCTTCCAGGACGAAGCTTCGACGGGAGAAACGACGAGAGGCAATTCTGTCTTCACTTCTAGCCGTTCACTGAGTACGGCTCCATAAATCCGAGAGAAGCGGTCTCCGGCTTCCAGGGCTTGCTGTAACTGTAGAAGGTCGATTACACTCTGCGATATTTATTCTATCGGGCTATCGAACTATTCAAGCTCTTTTCATGAACTCGTTGTGAAGTCGCTGTATGGAGTTGAAGCAGATTTTGGAGCGCAACATAGCACTGGGCGGCCAGATCGAGATATTCTATTTCTCCACTGTGTCCCGAGCGAAAGGTTCCAGAGTGACCTCCCATCTGTTCGTGGTTCTTCAGACAAAGCGAGTCATATTCGCTATAGAAATACTTGTGTACCCTAGGAAATCTCTCTCGCTGTTATATGTATCTAAGGTTGACACTACTGGATGTCATGATAGATCCTCATCCCTGATATCAGACCTTACACATTCTTGTCTAGAGTTCTTAGTCTCCTCCCAGGAAGGACCTGTTCGGTTGAGTCTATTTGCGAAGTCTCAGCCGCAATATATTTTCCCGTATTCAAGTCAGAATCCAGGCAAGCATATTCTAGACGATAGAGCTCTGATCCGCTGGTGGATACGGACTGTAAACAAGTTGAAGGATAATCTCTCCACAGCAGGGTCTTGCTTTGTTTTGATACCTGGCTTCGAGGAACCAGAACTCAAGCACTATCTGCCAATAAACAGCAACTGGAAAGTCGGCCACCCTTACAGCTCATCAGCCCTGGCGAAAGACCAAATCCCAAAATTTCCAGATGATCCAAAGTCCCGTTTCCTGGACCAAATGGAGAGTGAAAAAGAACTGGACACTACTACCGTCGAAAGTTTTTGGGAGCAGATGGCCTACAGACAAGAGATGTCCTCTGGGCATGTGATCGGCTTCATTAGTCTCGACCTCGAACACCAACACTCCTGTCAGAGTGACCCGCTCGATAGCACAGAGAAGAAGTACAACGCGATATATGCTTCCTTACAAAGACAGATCTACACTACCGTTGAGGATACAGAGAATTCTACAAAGCTCTGGCTGAAAGTACTATATTCGAGTCAAGCTGTCCACAGCCATTACTCTATTTCAGGGGAAAGACCTCAATCTCAATCCAGGGAAATTCTGGCTAAAAGCACATTACAAGCTCGGAAAATCGTAACGGAGGCTTCTGCTACTACACCTCAAGTCAATGTTCTGGTACCGCGAAAGAAAGTCAAGACTTCGCGTTGAGCAGGTACGTGAAGACTGCTCGATGGTAACACGCTGTGATCACCAGTCTGTCCCTATCACGCAGTTTCAGCTCTTAATATTTTCTGGTCGTAGGAAGGACAGCTTGCGTACTTTGGCAAATCTACTCTTTCTACAGACTTCGGCTATGTCGGCAGGCACGGGTAAACAGCGTGGTCCTCCTTGCAACATCTTTCTGAGCTTTCTTTTTTAATCTGTTCTGTCATTGTGACAGGCAGTAGTGCACGGTCGTATCGCAATGTCACAGCTGTCAATGCCGTGCGGAACTTCGTACGAGTATTCTGCCGCCAGATCAAGCTACAGCGCTGCTTCAGCCTCAGCCTTTAGCAGAGAGGACCAAACGTTCTCGGACGCTGAAGGTATGTCACAGATTGTGGTATCACCATGTTCTGGTGCGATCCCTCGAGAGCGTATATTGACAGAACTCAATGCTCTCGTGGACCAAGTCGAGTCTGCGATCGCGATCTCGCGACCTCCCTCGATTATTCTCAACTCGAGCCCAATACGTAAAGCTTACTACAACACAGCTTGTCGAAGGATGTGCAGTAGAAATAAGCAGACGACAACCTCAAACTATGGTCATACAGGATTTAGTAAATTGCGAGCCTCAGACAAGGCTCCGGCTTACAGACTCAGTGATCAAGTTGGCCGTACTATCTTACGTCTACGAGGCCATTCTCAGTGAGAGAATTCTGACCAAAAGAGATCTATACTACCGAGACGTCGAGCTCTTTCGATCTCAGGATGTCGTCGACAATGTGCTCAATCAATTGACGGAGCATCTTGGCGCACAGAGGTTGGTCGCAGACTTCAACCTCTCTTCCCCTTCTGACTAGGTGAAGATGTAATCTCAACATAAGTGCAGCCGCAAAGGGACTTGTTCGTGGACCTCTCAGAATTCTTCTCATGGATGGAACTCTTGTAGACTGTCTGCTGCAAGATTATCTTATCTCACACGTCGAAAATTATCAATCATTGACTGTAGACGCATGCGATGCCGTTCTCTTAGTGGAAAAGGAGGCAGTTTTCCAGACACTTTCTTCCACTAGCTTTTATGACTCGCTCGCGAGTAAAGTTATTCTTGTCACTGGAAAGGGCTGTGCGTCATTCGTCCTCTACGAAGCCTGTTTTGACAGCGTCAGATCCTGATCTGGCCACTCGTCAATTCTTACACTTGCTGACTCAAACTCTGCAAAATTCGCATGAATACCTGATCAGGACTACGCCGATCTTGTGTTTAGTGGATCATGATCCTCACGGGCTCGAGATTCTTGCGACCTACAAATTTGGAAGCTCATCTATGGCAGCGTTCAACGAAGGTCTAGCAATTCCGACTCTGAGGTGGATCGGAGTTCACGCCTCCGACTACGATAGACACGATGCGGGTGTCCTCCCATTCACGAAAGCGGACACGATCAAGCTTGAGTCCCTCCTTCACAGCCCATGGCTGGAAGATTCTCACACAGGGGGCGAGCCATGGTTGCGGGAGTTGACAATAATGAAGGAGCGCGAAGTCAAGGCAGAGATTGAGATTCTCAGTGAGCGGGCAGGAGGTCTGTCTGCGTACTTGTGTGAGCGGATTCGTGGCTGTCAATGGCTGTAGAGGAACACGATAGTCTTCCGCTATGTGCAGGTAGCGTAACCTTATAGTACTGCTCAAAGTTAGACTTAGCTCAATTGTATGGCAGGATTACCAAGTCGACATCCTGCGCCTTCGAGATTTTTTGGCGCGGGATCCCCAGAATTTAAATCTTACTCTTGAAATTTCCATATCGCATCCAGCTTGATTAATGCTCCTTCGCTCCTTCGTAAGGTTGGTGCCTAGCAATGTCTTTAGCAAGCAGACGACGACAATCTCCAGGCATAGAGTTTTAAAGCAATTCCCACAGAGTCCACTTCGATATTATGCATCTAACGCTACTGAACCCTCCAAAATCCGAAATATTGCGATAATAGCTCATGTCGATCATGGCAAGACCACGCTTGTCGATCAACTCCTGAGGCAGTCGGGTACGCTGGATGCAGCAGATGAGACTGTCCGGGTGATGGACAGTAATGCACTGGAAAAAGAACGGGGCATCACAATTCTCAGTAAATGCACTTCTATAAACTACAAGGACTACCGCATAAACATTGTTGATACACCGGGCCACGCTGACTTTGGCGGCGAAGTTGAGAGGGTTTTGAGCCTGGTCGATTCCGTTGCTGTAGTAGTGGATGCTCAGGAGGGGCCCATGACACAAACGCGATTTGTATTACGCAAGGCACTCGAGCGAGGTCTCAAACCCATAGTTGTGCTAAACAAGGCTGATAGGCCCACTTCTCGGCCGGAGCAGGTTGACAGCGATCTCTTGGACTTGTTCGCAACCTTGGGCGCTACGGACGAGCAAATGGACTATCCGATCTTGCTCGCTTCCGCGAAGGCAGGCTGGGCAGTGCCATATCCAAACGAGATACCTCAGAACGGCGACATGACTGCCTTGTTTGATGCGATTGTGGAGCACACGCCCACTCCCAAGGTCAGCATTGACGAACCTTTCTCTATGCTCATCACCCAATTGGAGACTGATCCATATCTTGGGCCGTGTTACATCGGCAAAATTTATTCTGGCACCGTCAAGATTGGGAGCAAGGTTAAAGCTCTCTCACCTGAGGGCAAAGTCATCGAAGAAGGTAAAATCACCAAAGTATACTCGCGAATCGGTACCCTGAATGTGCCTATTGATGAGGCCGGTGCTGGCGATATCGTTGGCGTCGCTGGGATCTTGAAAGGCAGCGTGAACTCTACATTCTGTGATGCTCTCGTGACTGAGCCTCTGCCCTCGACCCCGCTAGATCCTCCCACTGTTTCGATGTTCTTTGCGGCAAATGATTCACCTCTTCAAGGCCAAGAAGGAAACCAATTGACATCTACCATGCTTTCACAACGTCTCGAAGCTGAAGCGAGAACGAATGTAGCTATGTCTGTATCCGTTCAAGGCGAACAGATCGAAGTTCGAGGTCGTGGAGTCTTACACTTGGGTATCCTCATCGAAACCATGCGAAGAGAAGGTTACGAGATGAGTATCAGTCCACCAAGGGCCGTGTTGACTACAGTCGAGGGCAAGATTCACGAGCCTATTGAGGAAGTGACTATTGATGTGGAGATGGCCGATGTTGGAACGGTGATTGACAAGCTTACAAAACGCAAGGGTGAGATGATGGGCATGGTGGATGCAGATGATGGACGCATGCGAATCACGATGGAGGTTCCCTCTCGTGGGCTCATGGGATACGTTGCTGGAGAATTCAAGACGGACACGCACGGCCAAGGTGTACTCAACCACATTTTTGTCGGGTATAAGCCTTACAAAGGGGAAATCAACACATCTCGAAAAGGTTCGCTGATTTCTACTGCAGCGGGTCCTTGTACTACCTTTGCACTTGAGGCTTTGGAGCCACGAGGAATCCTGTTTGTTTCCCCAAGGGACAAAGTCTATGAAGGCATGGTCGTGGGTGAGCACAGCAAGCCCGAGTCGCTAGAGATCAACCCGACGAAAGCGAAAGCGTTGACCAATATGAGATCGGTCAATAAGGATGAGTTTACGACATTGAAAGCCGCAAAGAAATTCACACTGGAAGAAGTCCTCGCCTACGTCCACGACGATGAGAAGATTGAAGTCACGCCGCAATCCTTGAGATTGCGAAAAGCCATTTTATCATGCACAGAACGAAAACAGCACTCGCGGAAAAAGGTTTCTTGAGGAATCTCTAAAAAAAGAAGCATTTTGCATAGCACCAGCCAAAGCATTGTCAATACACTAGATTTGTTTTTCTCTGTACCCTCACTTCTCATATCACTTTTACTAGTACTACTACTATTACCGCAAGAGTTGAATTTTGGGGATTTCACGTGCCGCAATGTCGCACGTTCGCCCGCACAAAAAATCCAACTACCACCACTACGACTCGGTATAACTAAACTCGTACTCGAAGAACACGGACGGTGATGGAGAACCTTAATCAGAAAGAAGCACAGGTGTTTCAACAATTAGTGGAACAGAAACAACAAAAGGAATACATGCGCATGTACTCAAACTTGGTCGAACGTTGTTTCTCCGACTGCGTCAACGATTTCACATCAAAGGCATTGAGTGGCAAGGAAGAAGGGTGTCTTGAAAAATGCGCGGAAAAGTTCTTGAAGCACAGTGAACGAGTCGGTCAGAGATTCGCCGAGGAGAATGCGAACATGATGAAGTAAAAACGTATCTTTATCGACAACCCTTTTTACCAATCCGTGACGTATGGGATGTTCTTGCTCAAGTATTGCAAAAAGATTGAGCAAGTGTCGATCCAAAGGAAATGCGACGAAGACGATGATGATTCCGAGAGGCAGATACCTGGAAAATCGGCGAAAAGGTGATGCAAAGGCAAAAACGATAACAAAGGATTTTACAGTGCTCTCTATGTACGCCCGTCGCCATTTCGAACCAAAAAAGTAAAAATCTCAACTCACACGTCCCCCAAAAAGTATGCATTCCCATAAAGACTCCCAGAATCACATGCTATCCTGTTCCTTCGAGCCCTTGACACCGCCACGTTGCGCTATTGATTCATTGTGAAGCAGCAATGCATCCTGTAACAAGTTTAGAAAAATGCTGTAGTCCTCCTCGATCTCATGACATTTGTGCGAATCATTATTGAGCTCTGTATTGCGATGACGTTTGAGCCAAGGGAGAAGCTAGAAACCCGTTGTGACCATTGGCGCCTTGCGAGGCTGAAAGGTCATCGGTCTCTTGATCTGTACCCGACGCAACGCTCCAAATACGTACCGTCTTGTCATCCGAAGCAGAAGCCCACTGATCAGCTGCAGGATTCCATGACACTGCACCAACGGACCTTGTATGACCTGAGATGCGTTCTAGCAAGGTACCAGAGAGGCGATGCCAAAGATAAACATCGCTGTCTTCAGATCCTGACATGATGAATTGCTCGGCGTAGCCAGCATAGCAAGAACGGATCACAAATTCGCCTTGTTTCTGCCCTTTGCATTGTCGTAGTAGTTGCAAATCAGGAATTGACCACTCTTGGACCTCCATCGCCTGCGGTTTCTGAGCTGCACTAGACCGCCCTTTGGGCGGCTTTGGAGAGCAGCTCAGTAGCATTCGTTTGGAGTCGTTGGACAGTGACACTGAAGTCAGTGCAAAATCGAGAACCATAGAAGCTATGCGCGCTTTCGTATTGATGTCGTAAATGTATACTCCGCAATCTGTACCAATGGCGACAATGTACTTGCCATCATTCGTGATTTTGAAGTCGGATATCCGTGATGTCGCCCAGGTATAGATTATGCCACCTTTGTCGTCGTACAGATTTATCTTATTGTCCATGCCACCGCTGACAAAACCAGTATCGGGATCTGGAAGCCAAGACGCACTAGTCACTGGCTCCTTCCCATGCGTTTGTGATATTTGATTGAGCGTATGCCCAGTAGCAACATCCCAGTGAACTATGACGTTATCTTGGGAGCAAGTCATTAGCGTGCTTTCGTCAGGACTGAAAGACATATAAGTCACACCCCGCCGAAGACCTGCTTTCTCATCTCTCCGTATCTCTTCCGGCGTTCTGCGATTGAGTTGATGTATCGGACGCATGGTCGACGCGTCGTAAATAACAATGAGCCCATCTGCTCCAATACTGGCTAGATAGTGCCCGTTGCAAGAATACTGGACATGCCATACCTCGTCACTGTGCTCTCGAAGGACGTGAGAGGTATACAATGGAAACACGGAACGTGGACAACTGTGTTCTGGAATTAAATACGATATCGGTGTCGAAGAAGTGTGGTATAGGCACTTCTCTTCCTGAATTTGCCTCGCCGACTCGAGTAATGTAGTTAATCGAGCCTCTGGAAGCATGCTATTTGGTGAAATGAATGATGAAATAGTTCGAAGCAAAGACAACCGTGAGCCACCCAAAGATCCTGACCATTGAGCTCTGACTTTGAGATCCTCAGGTGAATTCGTCATGATCAAGCCCGATAAGAAATGAAGACGATCAATGTTGTGGTTCAGAGGGGACAGCTCTGTGCGTAGTGTTATCAGTGCTGTTGAGTGTGAGCTTTGCTCGAGTGATTCGAGAAACTTTTGTTCTCGCAGAAGGAATAGAACTTGCTTGATATCGTTAGCCATGGTTTTGCTAATGTGGTTTGCAAAGCCCTACAGATTTGTTATCAGGATTGGTCAATTCTAATTGAGATAGCGCCGTCTCAGCAGAGGACCAGTCTCCATTGAGTATCGCATGCCTGAACTCCTCGACAAGCGCGGACTCTATCTTGACTCCACTTTCCTGGCTGAGTGATTGAACTGCATTGGTGTATCCCATGTCCCCCAAAGCTTGTATCATGAGGCGTACAATCTCTTCGTTCTCTCGAGTTCCGGGACGTCCTACTTTGGTCGACGAGCCATTAGAGGGAGCAGCATGACCATTCAGGTGAGGATTGCCCCTCATGTGTCTCTGTCTCTTCTGAGCAGGGCGGAGGTCTACTTCAACGTTCGCACGCTTTGCACTCGGCTGCGTACTATCCAGCGCGTCGATCTTCCTCTAGTACTCTGTTCTTGAGGGTTGTAGAAGGCAAGAGACTGGCTTCCTAGCACCGATTACTCACCACCGCAACGGGAATTGATGGAGCAAGGTGGACGAGCTCCGCTGCAGCCCACTCTGAGCAAATGGCACAAGCCACAAGCATTCAGGATTCATCTCGTGTGAAATAGTGCAAGAAAACTCAGCCTTTGATGGGCTCAGCATACTCCTTAAACACAATTAGATTTGTCGTAGCAGCAATATCAGTCATGCTTTCCGTGTCGTGAGGCAAGGATATCGTCCGTAATCTAACAAATGGCCAGTTTCATACCACGCAAAGTATTTCCAGAGATTGTAAAGACAACATGGTACCCAGGACACATGAACGCTGCCTTACGCGAGATACAGCAGCTTCTGAATACAACAGATCTGTTGATAGAAGTAAGAGATGCAAGGATTCCGCTGTCTTCTAGGAATCCTCAGTTCACGCCGCTTCTGGCACAGAAACCGCGGATCGTAGTCTACAATAAGTCAGATCTAGCTGGATTGACTTCATCGCAACGTACGATTGTGAAGGGCTGGGAAAGCCCTAATACAGTGCTGTTTCAGAGCAGTAAGCAACAAACGTCTATTTCCAATCTACTGCAGACGATCAAACAGAAGGTTGAACATCAAGCACTCAGCGTTCAGGGTGTCAGGATTCTGGTACTAGGCATGCCCAACGTAGGAAAGTCTACCATCTTGAATGCACTCCGACACATCTCTCTCGGGCGAAGCAAAGCCGCCAAGACTGGGGCACAGCCAGGCATCACGAGATCAACCAATTCGATCTTCAAAGTTCTCGATGACCCGATCGCGTATCTGGTGGACACTCCGGGAATCATGATACCCTTCGTTCCGAATTCCTTGACGATGCTAAAGTTGGGCTTGGTGCATTGTGTCAAGGATTCGATTGTAGATCCGATCTTATTGGCTGACTATTTATTATACGAACTCAATCTTCGCCCGCATATCGCATATACAGACTTTTATAAGACTTTGCCGACGAACGAGATTCATGTCCTTCTCGATACCATTGGCAAAAAGCACGGCAAGTTGAAGAAAGGCGGAGAAATCGATATCGATGCCTCCGCCAAAATATTTATTCAGCAGTATCGAGATGGAAAGTTTGGGGCATGGTGTTTGGATGAGATATACACAGAGGCGTTACGAGCTAGAATCGATGAGGAGGGTTTATATTTAAGCAAAAGTCAAATCAGGCGAGGTGCGGAGGTCAAGGTTGTACAGGCGGACCAATAGGCATATAACATTATGAATTTGTGTGACGCAGATAGGCTCGCATGGTAAGGCATTGAATCACTGCACGATACTGTAGCGTAGGCATATATTTCGTTCTGCAAAAGTGGACACAATTAGTACATCTACGAAATGGAAATTACGGACCTGACAAGCATAATGGATTCTTATATATTGTAGCAAGAGACGGGGGAAAGGTAATGATCGCCCTTGTGGCCTAATGGTTACGGCACCTCCTTCCTACGGAGAACTGTTTGTGATCAGGAGGGGATTGTGGGTTCGAGTCCCATCAGGGGTTATTTTGCTTTTTATTTACGTACGGCCCACCTCTCAATCTTCTACAACATCCTAATTCTAGAGAAAATGCATCTATTCTAAGCTTTGGTTTTTACGTCTTGACAATCATGCCATCCAACTTTCCAGCCCTTGAGTCATCGGCGTATCCGGTCCAACTCTCATCATATACTTTGGCCTCGACGCCCAATTGTTGCAATGCGACATTGAGGATGCAAGCAGTGACACCTGTCCCACAACTGACGACGATCGGTTTACTGAGATTGACGCCTTCTTCTTGCAGTAATTGACGCAATGCGTCTGGTTCCAAGATTGATCCATCTTGATTTTGGACTTTAGAGAATGGGAGTGATATGGAGTGCGGGATGTGACCTGAGCTGAGTCCCGGTCTAGGTTCGGGCGCGGCCCCCGTGAATCTAGGATTCGGTCTCGCGTCGAGAATCTGAACGTCTTTGGAGCCCGTTGGTTGGTTCGCAATCTGCTTGACTTGCGCAAAGTCAGCCACGAGATCCGGTTGGAACTCTGGCGTGCCGTACTCGACCGGCTCATATACGCTGGTAGGGTCGTGCGAGGTGGTGGGGAGCCCGGCGGCGAGGTACGCTGGCAACCCACCTTCCAAGATTGAAAGTTGTCCAGTGTGTCCAAAGACGCGAAAGGTCCACCATACGCGCGCAGCACTAAACAACCCGTGTGTATCGTAAATACACAAGTGATTGTGTTTTGTGATTCCCAGTTTTCCCATCTCAGTCTTGAATGTCGACACGGACGGGAGCATGTGTGGAAACGGACTCGTAGTGTCACTCACGACATCTAGATTGAAAAATCTGGCGTTGGGGATCCGCGTCTTCTTGTATTCTTCAAATGCGTTGCGTGGAACGTTCGGCATGAACCATGTTGCGTCAATTGGAATGATTGATTGACGCGAAGCAAACAAGACGGATGGTGAGATGAATATCTTGGACCGCTGCATTGTAACCCGTGCTCACTGTACAGATGTGAGTACGGTAGTATATGTCACGGAGTGGAATGGCGCAATCTGTGGAGCCGGTTAGTTTGCCTCTTACTCGCGCGAAAATCAACTCGGGATTATAGAATACAGTAGACAGAGGGTGAATGGATGAATGGATGAATGAATGCATGACACTACGAGAGTGCCTTTTGGAATCTGCGCAAGAGCGCGGCAGTGTCCACTAAATTTGTGTCTCCATGCTGGGCGGACGACGTGACTGAGCGCCGCAAGGCCACTTGTAGAGTCACTTGTAGATCGCTGTACCGCGACGTATCGTACTCTGGGAAGGGCGTCTTTTGCGTCAGAGACTGCACCTGCTCGAACGCTTCCACCGCAGACTCCAGATCCGTTTCCTCTCCTTCCGTCAACATGAATGCCAATTCGTCGACGCCCCTGGAGACTCTGAGGGACGCACGAGCGTGTTTCTTCTTCCGCCTCAGTTCGCGTCTCGCTGCCAACGTACCCTCCACCTCCCGCAAGTTCTCGCGGACGTCCTCCTCGATACGCCTGACTTGATCTGCCACACTGTTGACGCCTCGCGTGAGCTCGTCCACCTTTCTGGAGTCCATCTTTCCGAGACCGATAAAGGCCTCATAGTCCTCCTCGACGCCCTCGACGAGTTCACTCTCCAGGAGCGCACTGAGGCCGCGCAACTCGAGGCGCAAGTCATCGAGTTGACCGTGCTTCTGATGCTCCACGAGGAACGCATCGCACTCAAAGTCGTCCCCGCGGAAACTGGCGCGCAGACTCGTCAGCGGCGCGGGGAAGGGCAACGACGCAAACTCGGTCTCGTACACGGGATCATCATTATCAAGAGGGAAATACGAATCGAAATCCTGCCGCCGACTCGTCACGAGCCTGAGACCCTGAGCCTGAGCCTGAGCCTGAGCCATACCGAGGACGGGACGAGGAGAGCAAGAAACCTAACAGTGGAGTTGCGCACTTAAAATTGGCGGCAAATGACTGAAAAGGCGCGCGCGTGTGCGGATCTTGACTGGAAGAGGAAGTCCGCCCCGTCCCACCTCTTTCTCTCACGGCTGACTGACTTGTGGAAGGAGCTTTCTCCCGTTTTGCGGGATTTCGATCGTTCTCGCGCGCAATGTCGCCTCCTCTCCTGATTTAGCAACTGCCTGCCCACTCTACCTTGCTCTGCTATACCTTGCTCTACCTCGCTCTGCTCTGCTCTGCTTTGCTTTGCTTTGCTATTGCAGAGGCAGACAAGTCTCTCTCTCTCTCTCTCTCGGGTGGGTTATCTCATGACGCAAGACTCGTCTTCTTCTGGTCGTCGTCGTCCAGACTCGGTCGTCAGGCGTCTCTCGTTGAAGGCGACTGAACCGCCTCCCACGCTCGCCACGCTCGCCTCGCATCAGGCTCACTTGGACCTCCTGGCTCGCGACTTGTCGATGCAGGAGACGTGTCTGAGACAACGCTGCGCCTCTCTCGCCTCGAACGCGTCCGACGAGACGGACTCGAGGGAATCCCTCTTGGCGGAACTAGAGAGCGTGCACGATCAGATGGGTCACGTCGAGTGCGAAAAACACAAGATAATGATCTGTATCGGCGGATTATGCTGTGGCAGATGACACTCGACACTACAGGATTCTCTGGAGACACGAAATTCTTTCCATTTTATAAGGACGAGATGATGATAATGACGATAATGAAGCATAGAGGGCGTAAGAAAGAGGGGGAAAACACACGAGTCGTGTGAGATTGGAAGCGTATGGCAATCAATACTATGAGTACACGAGTACCACGAGTAAAGCAGAACAAGCAAGCAAGCAAGCAAGCATTTTATCGTTTTTACATTACGAGCATTTTGCATGTTTTCATGACTATGAAAGTGTTTTTTTCCTTTTCTACGATTGTCGCCGCCGCATGTTGACGAGTAGTGCGGTAGGTTTGACGAGGAATCCTTCCCTGAGCACGGTCTCTACTCCGTTCCCCTCTGCACGGTCAAAGTGGAAGCGGTAGAGCAAGTTTGCCAAGACGGTTTGGAGTTCCATCATGGCCACGTTTCGACCGATACATGCTCGGGGCCCGTACGAGAATGGGATGAATTCCTTGTCGTTTGGGGGGTGGTGCGCGAACCTGTCTGGGTTATACGTGTACGGGTCGGCGTAGATTGTTGGATCGTGATGGATGCAGTAACTAGGGACACTCAAGACGACGCCGGCCTTGAACCGTTTCCCGCATACTTCCAATCCACCGGCGGGGACCGTCCTGGGTAACCCGAGCGCAGAGGTGGGTCGAATCCGCATGGCTTCCCAAATACAATTTAAAAGAGTCTTGTTGTGTTGTACTTGGGCAAACGTAGCCAGTCGTGACCCTCCTCCTCCTCCGTCTCTCTCGATCCCCAACTCTTGCATCATCTCGTCGATCGATCGTTCGAGTTTCCCATACTGCTCCTCGTTCCTGCACAAGACGTCCAGGATTGACGTCAAACTGTTGCTCGTCGTGTCACTCCCTGCAATCAACTGCGTCAATGCCTCTGCCTTCAACTCCGAATCGGGCATCGCATTGCCCTGTCCATCTCGTGCCTTGATTAAAAAACTCAGTAAATCTTTGCGATCAGAGTCTTGTCGTAGCCGTTTCTCGACTGCCCCAATCGCAATCGCAGCCAACTCTTTGACGGATTTCAATCCTTTCGGAAAGAACGGGTCCCAAAACACTACCGACCGATTAGTCTCTCACAATCCTTTTCTTGAGAAAGGGTGGTTACTGTATGGAGTCCACTGCTTCATGTACGGCATCGTCCCGACTGTCGCCGACCACTCTCCTCTCTCGTTCAACACTCGAATCCCATCGTTCGTGTCTGCTTCATCACGAAGAAAGCCAAAGGGAGTACCAAAGGCGAGATCGCCAATAATGTCAAAGGCCAAGTAATTGGCCCAGGGCAAGAAATCAAATTGGACTGATTCTTTGCCGGTGCGATCAACCAGGGATCCCATCTTTTCGAGAAACAGCGAAATATTGTCCTGAATATACGGCTCAAATCCGAGGATGTTTTGCTGACTGAACGTGCTGGAGACAATCTTGCGTTTTCGTGTGTGTTCCTCCCGATCTCGCGTGTTGAAGAGGCCGCGATGGATACTGACAAAGGCATCGTAAAATCCGGCCTTCAAGGTGCCCGTCCCGTGACCGTAGACGATCGGAATGGCCTTGCTGTCGTTGATCGAGACGTGGTCCGTCGAAAGTCGGACGAATCTGCCGTACTTTTTATGCAACCTGTCAACCTCGATGAATCGTCGAGCATTCCTTGCCTGCCAGAACAGCCACAGAGGGCTCAATCTCGCCAGAACTGGACCTGGGACCCAATTGATCCCCAGCGCATCCGAAAGGTATGGGTAAAGCAGCACGGCCACAACGAACCCGACATAGGTGAGAGGGCTCAGGAAAAGTTCTTGAACGACGCCCATAGATGTCTGTAGCAGACGACGAAGCACCACCGACCCTCAAGCTGGACTGGAGGAAGGAAGAGGGGGGCCGAGAGAAGCAGAGTGTCAAGGAAGTTGGAGGGGCGGAGCGGACATGGCGTGCGGGGCAGCGGCAAGCCACAAATTTCCATGTCGCTGCAGAGGATCGGCAAGAGCCGCCAATCACCCTGCAGACAGGGGTAAGGATACTACGATCTCGTTTGTGAAGTTCCACTGCATTTTCTCTGTTTAAACCTTGGCTGGACTGGGCATAAGGACCTGGCTGATGTCCTCGAGTGCGGTCCAATCTTCATCCCGCACGACTGAGATCGAGCCGTCAGGATTGAGCCTCCTGTATTGTTTCGTCTCGGTCGTTCCCCAATCTATCGTGCTTTGCCCCTGAACGAATTGCCTGAGGGGCTCTATCCAGGCTTTTATCTTGTGCACCTCGTCGCTTTCATACCCCAGACTTTTGCTGAACCACCAGATGAGCTGGTCCATGCCATGACCTATACCCATAGACTCTGGCACGCCAAATTTGGAAAGTACTTTCAGTCGGTAGGAGATTCTGTATCGGAGCACATCTTGCGTAGTAAGACCTCGGTCGCAGTCGAGCAACTGAGAGACCAGACATCGAGAAGAGGCACGCACTTGAGACGCTGCGAGGATCAAGCCGAAAAGATCCTTCCAGGCCTCGGGATCACTCTCGTTTGCTTCCTGCGGGAACGGACGGAGGTCAAAGAGGGCGCGTGCAGTAGCCTTGCTGTAATAATTTTCCAGCTGTGGTAGGAAATCGGCTCTGGACCTCGCGGGATTGACACCACGATACACAGTCTCTTCGTTTTCCACTTCGCCTATAATCAGCTTGAATCCTCTCTCCTTGAGCTTTGATGCTAGACTGCCATTTTGAGCTCGACGAACTTGGTCGGGCGAGATAAATTCTCCGTCCGTCACGGGTCTGAAGGAATGATTTTTCAGGGTCAGGAGCTTGTCGGCCAGATCCGTACCTTTAATGCCACGGAGTCTCTCCAACTTGTGCTCGACAGCCAAAGTCTGGTCAATGTCGAACGCTCGACAGAGTTCCTCAAACTGTTGCCCAGCATCCACATTCTTTTTTGGCTGTTCTGAGATGGCATTGCTGTACATGACTGCCCTGTGGAACAGTGGCGTATCATTAGACTCGAAAAGGTCAAAGTTGATCTGATGATGGATAGAATTTGCTCCCGCAGATAAGCCCGCCAACGTGACATTTTGCGCATTTCCTCCAAAGGAACGTATGTTCTTGCTATCGTCAGCCAACTCGAGCCTTTCGTCATACTTGAGATTACCTTGTTGATCCATTGAAGGCCCATCCGTTGATCCCAGAGGCCAAAGTTGCCCTTCAGATCACCACATGCAAGAAACCCAAAGACGTTCAGTCTGTAGCCTATCGCGACGACAATGCATTGCAACCCAGCCCCAGTGTTCGAGATGAGCTCCGAAGGGTTATTCTCTGGTCCCTGGAGCGGGTTGCCAGTCTGTAAGAAGCCGCCATGGATCCATGCAAGGACAGGCCAACCATTGGTGGGCGGTTCAGAGCTCGGCATCCAAATGTTGAGGTATAGACAGTCTTCACTGATCTCAGAGCCCCTCGGTGGAGGTATAGGGTTGTCATTCAGGTGGAATATTGGCTGAGGACATATCGCCGCGAACTTGGAGCAGTCTCGAACACCCTGGCCGTAGTTGTAGTCCTCAGGCAACGCTTGGGGCCTCTTGAAGCGCAGGTCCCCAACTGGCGGTAGAGCGAACGGTACTCCACAGTACCTCTGAACGCCGAGATTCTCATCCTCAGTGCCTCTCAGCACTGTCTGCCCTAAGTGTCGCTCGCAAGCCTTCATGATTCAATCGTAGCCTAAGAGAGCTTTCTCTGTCAAGAGCTGATACCGATGCAGGAGAACCTGGTGGAGCCTCCAATGCATCTCAACGCCGTTAGCCGACAGTTCCACTGGAGCACGGAGCCGCGCCATAGTGGCTCAGCAAAGAAGAGCACTTCTCCTCGCATACATGTACTAGCATATGTAGTCAATAGCTACTGTATATATATGTGCGATTCTAGTGTAGACCCGCAGAGTTCTGGAGGAGATCTAAATCGGTCGACCGTCGAGGCTGCAAGCCGCTATCGATAGGCATCTCCGTCTCGTGCCACTGAATTTCGTAGCCACTCCTGAATTTTGACGTCAAGTGCACGAACCCTCCATAGGTGACTTTGTGATCCACCACGTCTATATAGCGTCTTTGTATTGAATCATAGTCGAGCAGAGGTAGAGCTCGGTGTGAAGCATGTCCCTCAATTTTCTCGTCTTCAATGAACGTCAAGCACATTCTGCAGATGTCTTCAGCTTGACGTTGAATCAGAAAGCCAATACTATCCTGTCTACGTCGAGCGACGGCACGATCAAGTCTTGGGACTTGACGACGAACGAGCAGGTGGGGACGATCGAAGCGGCGTTTGCGATCGGTGGACGTTCGATCAGTAGTGCGGAGGAGTCCTTGGTCGGTGTCGGGTTTTCGGGCGAGCTCAAGTCGTTCAAGCTTGCAGGTGACTCGGTGGACAAGGATATCGGTGATACTTCAGAGGGGTCTTTGGAGGTTGTGGACTGGGCAGTGGCAATCAGTCCCGATGGCGCGACGGTAGCCACGACGACGTCGAACGGCAGTCTGAACGTCTACGATTTACCCACCTCGTCCCTCGTCGCGACGATCCCGACGAGAGGGAAGTTTGGCATGTGTGTGGACTATGCCCCGAACAACCGGTCTATCGCCACGGGCCACACGGGCGGTGGCCTGTTCATCTTTGACACGGAATTGGGAAAGTTGAGACACAGTCTTTCTCAATTGGATACCGTCCGCGCGGTGTCGTTCTCCCCTGCTTCCGAAGCGCTCGCTTCCGTCGGAGACTCCCGCGTCATCGTGCTGCATGACGTCCGTACAGGAGAACAGATTGCGTCCTTGACGGGACACAGCAGTGTCATCACCTGTGTCGATTGGAATCAGACTGGGGAACTACTGGTCACCGGATCACTCGATGGACGCGTGAAAGTATGGCACGTCGCGCGGAATGAATGCGTCGGGACGTTTACGGAAAACGTCGGTCACAAAATCTGGTGCGTCAAGTGGTGTAAAATGGGTACGAACAAGTTGGAGGGTTTCGTCGTCGGTGGTTCCGAAAAGATTCTCAGGTTTTACTTGCCCACCTCCGTCTGATTCCGGCTCGACCTAACAATACTGTATTCTAATCATGCCATTGGCACTTAATGTACAAAAAGAGGTTGAAAAATGGTCGGCACGAGTTGCAAGCATGCGAGAAGCATCGCGATGACAAGCAAGTTTCTTTGATCCCGTCTAAATTATTGATCTGTGTTGAGCCTTGCAATCCTGTCTAGGTAATCTCTATTCGGTACAGAGTCTTCAATTTTGTATTTTCAGTTTCGCAAATTGATGCTTAGAGAAGTGCTACTTCTTTCGTGTTTGGCCAAGCAAGCTGCCGCCGCTGATCTTACGTAGCCTCTCCTCTGCGTTGCCATGAGTCAGAGGAGCATAAGATGAGTCATGTACAGTCCTTCTTGAGGACTGACCACCTAGGAACAGCGACAGTGTACTAAAGACGGATCTACGAGAAGCCACGGACGACCGTGTACTCATGTTGTCTCTCTCGACAGTGGGCAGAGCAGTACTTAGTTGAGTGGACGGGAGTGGAGGAACAGTCTTGATCTGAGGGACTCTCAGATTTGACCGTGACTTGCGAGGCGCTAAACGCAGCCGTGGAGGAGGAAGTGCATCAGGTTTTTGGCCGATCTGCTGAATCGGCTCCACCGGAGGACTCTCGATCACGGGAGTAGTAGATGTTGCAGATACAGATGCAGGAACAGGACGAAGGTCTTCAGCAGGTGGTTTGGGAGAAGTTGCTTGTATTGCCATGAGGGACGAAAAAGCAGGGGTCGCAGCAGCACCTCTACTCGGATCTGCAGTAGGCCTACGCCGCTGAACGACCCGAGTGACGAGTGGTGCAAGCTGCTCGTAGTGACTCGAGTGATGCCCTATCCTCTCCTCAGCAGGGAGGAGTCCGTCAATCTCCCGGAAGAGCTTCAGGATCTTCTCGACCTCCTCGTAGCTCTTCTCCGCAAGGATGCTCAGGCGTTCGCTCCCTGCAAGGACCTCGGCTTCCTTTTCAGTCTTCCTGATGCGGGTATTGGTGTTCTGTAGGACCTGCTTGACCTGGGCGTCCGCGGCGTTCATTTTCGCCACGAGCTCTTGTTGATCACGCATGAGATCAGAAATCGTCTCTGAGAAGGTTCGACGGATGTCCCGAGTGGTGGCATCCATACTCTGCTGCAGGCCGCGGGTGTCGACATCGTTGCATATCCTGCTGAAGGCGAAGCTCGAGGTCTCGGGGTAGCTCACCTGAGGCAGGAGCGGCCGAGGTGGAGACCCGTCCGAGTCTGGCGGGCCGTTGTTGATTGTCCTGATGGGAGTCGTTCGGGTCTCTGCACCACTCAGGAAGGACAGGACAGAGGATATGCTCAGGCCTTGGCGATGCCGACGCCCCGAGCTCGAGGGCGTGTCAGGACGAGCACTCGAAGACATGCCTCGCGATGGTTGCCTGCTACGAGTACTCCAATCCGTGACGGTACCGAGGATCTAGCGCGCGTGCAGCAACCGCAAACTGAGATCTGTTGTTGCGCACGATGCGAGATACAAGTACGAGCAACACGAGAGGATCTCGCAAGGTCGAGAAGGAGGCATTTACCGTTGCGCTTCGATCTCAATCTACTTGTTGGTACCGTGCCATCGCACAGACATTCCCGTGTACACGTACTCTAGTCTTTCACGATAGTCCCTCGGGGCATCTTTGACGAGAGGTCGCCCAACTGCCAAGCAACCGGTGAGAACCCGTTCATGAACGCCCAAAGTGCGCGCTACGACGCCTCAAGCCCAGGCCGACCACGGCGTGAAGACCACTTGGCGTGGGTTGCCTTGGTCCGTGGAGGGCCTTTCAGGGCGGGAGGGCGGGCCATGGCCTGAGATGCGTATCTCATGACATGTCATGCTCTTATCTCTGGAAGTGCAGGGAGGCTCTTTCTCCACTTTATCGTGACAGCACTCTGGAGCGAGGTCTAGCAACCGCGAGCATAGAAATCGATCGCGATCGGATGTTCCGCGGGGATCGGGAACCAAAAGCTTATCGGTTCTGCCCGTCCGGCGCCAAGGCATGGGCTGCCGAGAACAGCCAATTACGCGATGTGCGGGACACAAGAGACAAGGACTCACAGGGTTCGGCTCACTAATCATCAATGACATGGTGGTAGTTAATGACATTTCTCCGCGCTCGTCAGTGTGCAGCGAGCAGCAAGACCAGACAGAGGCACGCAAGAGGGGTCGTCTGTCGTTCTCAATGCGAGGAATTAGGCGGCTGAAGTGACGCCACACGCAAGCACGGCTGGACAATCAGACGCGCCACTAGACTCAGAGAGCTATCTATCGCGAGCGAAGCTTTCGAGGCTTTTGCGCTACTATACAACAATACACGGCGAAAAGCGGGTGTATAGCGGCTGATATCTGCATATTGCTACTTATTCGGTCTCAGCGTCGTCACTGATCCTAAAGGCTGCGGGGTCGCGCTCAATCTCGATAATGCATCGCAATGGGAAAGGATTCGCACTGTATCGTTACGCCTCGAATATCGGATATCTGCCGATTGGGACTGCTGGTGCGAGCGCTACCAGGGAATCTCGTCAGCAGAGAGCGGCGGTCTGGCGCGATGGTGAATGCATATGAGGGACCAGAGCCGATCCTCTCTTCTCCTCTGTATCCTACATAGTCGCACCGGGCCCCCCCAGTGTCTCAGCCATCATGACATCTACCCAGGTCGACGTCCTGGACTTTGCTGCCGGCCATGAGATGTCTGTCCCCTTTCAGAGCGATATCGCGCATGCGGGCGTACATGCCGACTCCAAGAACGGCTCCAAAGGCCCGCAATTGAGTGCGGATGAGAAGATCAAGGGAGCTATGGCGGACATCTCGCTCACGGGCTCGCAGGAACAGGAGGATGATTGGGGGAACCGACACCCTGACTACCCGACCCCCGAGGAGTTCGCGTCCTTGCGTAGGGTCAGCGGAACCGTGCCATGGGCTGCCTACACGATCGCCTTTGTCGAGCTGTGCGAACGTTTCTCCTACTACGGAGCGACCGCCGTCTTCACCAACTTCATCCAGTACCCTCTTCCGCCGGGATCGAGGACGGGTGCTGGAGGCACGGACGGACAATCTGGTGCCTTAGGCATGGGTCAGCATGCTTCGACCGGTCTCAACCTCTTCAATTCGTTCTGGTCGTACATCACACCCATGGCGGGCGCCTGGATCGCCGACACCTACCTCGGGCGATACGCCACCATACAGTGGGCCATCGTCGTCGCCCTAGTGGGACATGTCCTCTTGACCATCTCGGCGATCCCCACTGTGCTTACGGGCAACGGCGCCATCGGCTGCTTCGTCGTCGCGATCCTCATCATGGGTGCAGGGACCGGTGGCTTCAAGTCCAACATCTCGCCGCTCGTCGCTGAGCAGTATCAGGAGAGGATGCACGTCAAGACGCTCAAGAGCGGCGAGAGAGTGATTGTCGACCCCGTCGCCACCATCTCCAGGATTTACATGTACTTCTACCTCATGATCAACGTCGGTGCCCTCATAGGTCAAGTAGCCATGGTCTACGCCGAGAAGTATGTCGGCTTCTGGTTGGCCTATGCTCTCCCCACCTTCATGTTCCTGCTGTGTCCCAGCGTCATGATTTTATTCAAGAACAAATATCACAAGACGCCGGCGCAAGGGTCAATCCTCCCAGCTGCTGCTCGGGCCATCTTCCTCGGAACCAAGGGCCGCTGGCATCTCAATCCGATCAGGACCCTCAAGCACATGAAGCAGGCAGACTTCTGGGAGTCCGCTAAGCCATCTCACTTCGAGAGGTCCGGTCTCCCAAAGCCTGCTTACATGACCTGGGACGATCAGTGGATCAACGAGCTCCGTCGAGGAGTCAAAGCCTGCGCCGTCTTCTGCTGGTATCCTCTCTATTGGCTCACCTATAACCAGATCATCGGTAACCTGACATCCCAAGCTGCTACGATGACTCTGAACGGTCTTCCCAACGATATCCTGCAAAATCTGGACCCTTTCGCCCTGATCATCCTCATTCCAATCACCGACCAGTTCATCTACCCGGGGCTCGCAAAGATCGGTTACCCTCTCACACCGATCAAGCGAATCACGCTGGGTTTCTATACCGGTGCTGCCGCTATGGTCGCCGCCTGTGTACTCCAAGCCTACATATACAGGACCTCGAACTGCGGCACCAGCGCCTCCGACAGCTACCTTGATGCCGCCGAGACCATCCCCTGTGTCTCCCCACTCAACGTCTGGATTCAAACTCCAATCTATATCCTCATCGCTTTCAGTGAGATCATGGCTAGTATCACCGGTCTCGAGTACGCTTTCACCAAGGCTCCCAAGAACATGCGATCGATCGTCACCTCCCTCTTCCTGTTCACTTCTGCCATCTCCACCGCTTTGGGCGAGGCGTTCGTCAGTCTATCTGCCGACCCTCTCTTGGTGTGGAACTACGGCGTGTTTGGCGTCCTCGCTGCGATCGGCGGCACGGGATTCTGGTTGAGTTTCTCCCACCTCGATCGCGATGAGGACAAGCTCAACCACATGCCCCAGGCGCACTTTGGTCACACCAACGACCAGCACAACGACAAGGACAAAGCTTGAACAGGCTTTGGTAAAATCTCGTCGTAGAGACGTTGCCGTAGGCCATCTCCATACATCCATTTTCACCACTATTCATATCCCCTTTTCCAACATTCTTTTATACGTATCATATACTTCGTTAATGCTACAATCCATGATCTTATGATTGACTCTGTTGATTTGCCTGAGCCCAAAGTGGTAAGACTCTGACTTTCCGGAATGTCTTTCTTAGTCGGACTTGTTTCTGCTCAATATACCAGCGTGATTTTGAAAAATATTGGAGATATTCAAAGTGCTTCAAAACAAAGTCGATAAGTATCATTTCACGAATCAAAACTAAAAAAAAAAAAAGGATACGAGTTCCGTTCATTCATCTATGGCATTCTATATGCTTCAATTCAACGATACGGTCCAATCTTTTGATACTAGCACTGCCGGATTACGTATCGACAGGACCTTTTTGCCTCCTGAGAGTTCCGAGATGACTTCGACACCTGCTTCCCACGACTCTGATCCTTGCGTGATGCTCGCCTTGGTGCTCACTTTTCCCGAGTAACCCAGCAATAGGATCTTTTCGACTTTCACGCCAGAGATCGATGCCTCGTAAGACGCGGCAGTCGAAGGCTCGGGATGCAAATTCTTGGTTGTCAGAGTCGTCTCGCTGAATGAGAATTCTCGGAAAATATATTCGCCTCTTTCGTTCCTGAAAGTCTCTCCGTCGTCTTGATAAAGAGTTCCATTGGCACGTCCAGCTTTGTTCAGTGCAACGACGAGCGTGATGGGATCGTGCCTTGTCAATTCAGAGGATCGTCTTTGTCTATCGCGTCTAGGCACGATATGACCACCGTGAATGAAGAGGGGGTTATATTCGAGTGGTGTTGTGATAGTCTTCATACCTTTACCTTGGTACATTGCGTAGTCGTAGTAGTCGTAGTATGGCTCATCATCAGCCAGATACAATTCGATCGACTCAGAATTCTCTTTGACCACCGGGTGATGGAGCAATCCTGAATCGCCAATAAAGTACTGATTCTGCACTTTGAAGCCGGCCTCATCGTCCGGGAAAACCACAAAGTGTGGGCGCATGATCGGCATGCCTGACGTGCTAGCCTTGTGAAATGCGGTATACCACATTGGAAGCAAGGAGTATCTAAGAACGATAGCCTCACGTATCAATCCAGTATATGGCTCCCCGATGAGCCATGGTTCCCTCCTTTTTGTGTCGATGTGAGCGTGGGCTCGGAAGAAGGGGTAGAATGCACCAGCTTGATACCACCGAGTCAAAAGATCCTTGGGAGGATCGTCAAAGAAACCACCGACGTCAGTGCCCGAGAAGGTCATACCAGCTATACCATTGTTGATCAATGTTGCGGTACCTGACTCGAGATGCTCCCATGTGCCCATATTATCACCAGACCAGATTGCACCAAACCTATGTACTCCAGGCCAGAAGGATCTTGATAAAATGAATGGTCTCTTGGGTTCGGCCTTGTTTCTCGCCTTTAGGCCTTCATATGTACTTTTAACCAAAAGCGAGCCATAAATATTGTGCAAATCTCGATGTTCCCAGCCATTTGCGTGTATGCTGTCTCTATGCATCGAAATATCTGGCCCCGTGAAAATAGCTGGTTCGTTCATGTCGTTCCAGACATGCAGATTGTCTTTAGAACCTTCAAACTTACTTACGTCATACCACGACCCCCACCACTCAGAAGTCCCTGGTTTCGTGAAATCTGGCCAAACAGATACACCGGGCCAGCATTGACCTTCGTAGATCCCTCCGTCAGCATTCTTGATACAATGATCGTTAGCAATCGCTTCTTTATATACAGGGTAGTCGTCGTCCTTCTTCAAGTGTGGATCAATGATTGCTACAAGTTTTCTTTTGGTTTCCTCGAGCTTGTCCATCATTCGTGCCGGATCAGGGAAGTAGGCTTTATTCCAGGTGAAGTATCTCTTGCCGACGGTGTACTCTACGTCGAGCCAAATAACATCATATGGTATATCGTGCTTGTCGAAATTGGCTGTAACATCCAATACATCGTCTTCAGATTCATAGTTCCACCTGCATTGGTGATGTGCGATCGAGAACAAAGGAGGAAGCATTGAATAGCCAATAAGTTCTCCATACGTCTTGTACAGAGTTGGTGAGTCTGGACCCATGAACACGAATATATCCATGACACCGGACTCTGATACCCAGTGAGTCTGCGAGGATTGACGTTTGTTGTCGAAGCTCAACGGATTGGCCATTGGTTTGGCAATATCGACCCAGGTCTCGGCTCCGTTAAGCCAGAATATCCCTACATCCGAATTTTTCTTATGGGCTTGCATGAATGGAATTGACCCATAAAGTGCCATAGGACTATCGTACTCGTATTGGAATACATCAGTATTGAAAAGTCTGTAAGGGTCGTCATACGAGTTCTCGCCTGAACCGATAGTTTCCTTAAGCGACAATGGACCAGTATGTTCAGGGAGACCATATACGTCGGCATAACCAGCAAAAGTTATGTCCATTCCGATCGACTCAGGGCCTCGAGGCTTAGAATCAGGCTTGCCGTTAAAGTTCTCCTCCCACATGCCTTCTCTGTCTTCTTCGTCGTTCGAATAGTTCACTTTCTCTCCCATTTCATCCCCTTCATTAGTCATTAGTTTTGTGTCTGCTTCGTCTTTAGGTCGCCAATGCTCCATGTTCATAAAGCCCCGGTCATTCAGAATGATTTCTACATTGCCATCTCTCCAAAAAACAACTTTCAGAGGCGAATGAACAATCTCTATCTCATAGCTTGAAGACGGTCCGTACTTGATTCTGCTCACGCCTTCCTTTGTTTGCATCGATGTCACGGTCGCGTCCAGATCCAGTCCCCCGACTATCGTATACTTTTCGGCCTCGTTGAATCGAGCTTTGTTCACTAATTTCTCTTTCGATTCGGGTAACAAGATGTCAAGATCTCTCCGACGTTTCTCGTCCAGAGTGAATCGTGCCACACCACTCGTCATGAATGTGATCTGTAATGGCAATTCAAGCTTTGTCGAACCTTTGTTGATTGTCTTGATAACCGTTGCCTTCAACACCCCACTACTTAGTTCCATGGTCGCGGGATCTATTTCATATGGATGCAGAAAATGACTGCCTTGGTTGGATGCTCTCTCCGCTAAAGCTCGATTCCGTCTACAGAAGCTTGACTGTTTGCAAGTCTTGAAGTCCTCGTGCTTCACCATTTCCACTCCTGTAACGAACACGAGTAGAAGAAGTCCGACCCAACGCATCTTGCACAGAGGTGAGGCTCAGAGCGCTACTAAGTCAGACAGAAGACCAGAGCACGGATTCGCGACTAGCTTGGTGCTGCAGCCTAGACCTGCACGTGAGGCCTCAATCACACAAATGGCTGGAGATCAAAACACAGAGCGCGAGAAGGTGCAGAGAGCTAGACTAGCCTCGAAGCCTCCCATACCCACAGTTCTTTACTATCGTCCCGCCTGCGGATAACTCAATACGCGCAGAGGGAACAGGGGAGACAGTATACATCAGGTATTAGCAGATACTGCAACGTTAGTGACCAATTCTCGCATCTCGACCAAGCAGGCTCGTTGTCGATGTTGTCCCAGATCATAAGCTATGCTTTCTCTGGGTTTCTCGTGCTGTCACCGCTTACAAGTTATCTCGATACGATCCTGTCTATTCACAAAAACAAATCTTCGTCAGGGTTTTCTATCGATGTATGTGGGATCATGCTGATTGCATCCTTACTACGAATCAATTTCTGGATAGGTGACAGATTCGATGTCACATTACTTGTACAGAGTCTTGTGATGGTCGTCACCCAGCTGTTCCTCCTGTACGAGTGTTTGGAGCACAGGCAGCTTAATATCAAGAACAAACCAATTTCGCAACGTCCGTGGAAGCTTTGGGACTGGAACGATAAACGCTTATACTGGAGGTTTTTGCTCCAGTTCACTTTGACCTTAGGTGTTCTACAACTTATCTTCGGGACAAATCCGCTCTACGTGACCTGCTTGGGCACTTTGGCATTAGGCATTGAAGCCACGCTTCCTATACCTCAATTTCTGAACAATAAAAGACTGAAGTCCGTAGAGGGCGTCAGAATTTCGATGCTAGCAAGCTGGGTGATTGGGGATGTCTGCAAATTGACGTGGTTCTTTCTTGGAAGTGATGCAGTGAGCATTCAATTCAAGCTTTGTGCCTTTATTCAGACCTTCTTTGATACTTCAATCGCTGTACAATACTATCTTTGGCATACTGGCACGATCAAGGAAGATCTACCGACAATGGATATGGTGTCCAGCGAAATACCGTCTCTTCCAAAATGATTACGCTAAACGTATTGCGTTACCTTACTAATTTTTGATATTCAGCAACTGTTCGTTCATCAGCAGATCTCCCGTCAGATTCCGTTGTCTACATGACACGACTTTTATTCAGGTGCGAACGAGAACAGGCATCAATATAAGCGAAATAGTCCTGTCGTGACAATACACCTTAGCAGCACGAGTCGAATATATCTCTGTTCGAGAGGTTTGTCTCGTATTCTTGCAATATTCAATGGACCGAGGGTCGCATGGTACAGATGCTTCTTCGACTTGTCCGCAGGATCAGCCAGAGTCGAAAACCAGCTTACGTCTCGAACGATTCAGCATAACCCTTAGGGCTAGTGGGAAAGTCGTCATAATTTTGGCACTTGCTACCAACTTCACTGTATTCTATTTCAGCCGACGTTTAGGCTCGATAATTGTGAATCAAGACTGTTCAGCTCATCAAGAACTTTTCTACTGAGCTGAAGCATCGAGAGAACTGCTGTAGGCATCACTCTCGCGCCAAGTATACTTCAGAATGCAAGTTCAAAGTAATGCACGTGACGAGACGGAGGTCACAGTATTATTCTGGAATGTTTGGAACCTGCCATCCTGGTTGACAGACAATGCCTCGAAGACGAGAGCAAAGCAGATTTCTCCTTTGCTGAATGACTACGACGTTGTCGTGCTGAACGAGGCGTTCGTGAATCATAAATCTCTACTCGCACAAGTCACTCACAAGTATCGATACATACCACCGAAACCGTTCTGGACCATATTCTCCTCCGGTCTCATGTTTTTATCAAAGTATGAAATCACAAATGCCCAGATTGAGACATACAGTAGGAGGTCTGGTGTGGATTTCTTCGCTGCCAAGGGAATTGCTCAGGTTTTGCTGACACTAAAGCGAGACGGACAGGATTTTGGACACCTTTGCATATTTGCAACACATATGCAAGCGTCACATGGTTCGTGCGCGCAAAGAGCGCGCAGAGAGCAAGCACTACAAGCTGCTAAGTTTATCCGACGTGATCTTACGGCATCACCCGAGCCCCGAAGTGATGTACCGACTATTTTGGTGGGCGACTTCAATATGGGTCCACGTCTGGAATCGCATGAGCGGTATTCTCAGCATTATCACGATGATGAAGATCACCTCGAAAGAACCAATGCCTATCACATTTTGAGCTCACATTCAGGGCTCAATGATATTTCCCAGTTCTTAGATCCTTCGCGAGATGAATTTGAATACTCCAGAGAGATCTGTCGTGTCATTGGGAATGAAAGTGCGTTACAGCAACACTCTCTGGCATATGAGCTCCAGGACTACACCGACGGCGGCAATCGGTTGTCCGATACAAAGGCATTGTGCTTGCGATTGCGCGTGAGTGCTCTCTAGTTGTATTCTGGCCACGCAATAAGGGTGCCTCGAGATCCTGTCTCTCCCTGAGAACTGCATCGCTCTTATCTGTCAATAGACTCTTCAGTAGTTTTAGCATTGCCCTGCGTTGCTCATGTATCAAGAAGTCATATAGGGGAACATGGCAGTGTATAGAAAGGCTCGGCACCGATTTCATGATGCTTGGAGCTGCTGAGACAATTCGGCCACAGATTAAGCAAAGCCCCTGATAGCCATATTTCATTTAGCAAACTTAAAATTTTCCGAGATCGCGATGTCGATACCATGCTTTTTCAAAATGTTGTAATCTCAACATTCAGTATTGTAAACCTAAGTCCTGGCAGATCTCGTATACTCCTTGCGGTGTAGCACATCTTGCTCTCGAAAATACGATGGCAGCACAAATGGACACTTCTGCGACGTCTGAATACTTTGAAGAAATTTTACTCTGTGCCCGCTATGGTGACCTGGACGATTTACGGCAGTATTTTTCGCAGATACCCGAGGACTTGGTCGCTACCATCTTACAGCAGCAAGAATCTCGAGGAAATACCGCTCTCCATCTCTGCGCCGCCAACGGTCATACGACTGTCGCCAGTCTCCTCCTAACATTTCAGACGACTGGAATAGACCTTCAGAACGAAGGTGGCAATACAGCGCTCCACTGGGCCTGTCTAAACGGTCATCTAGACACAGTCAAATGTTTGATCGAGGCTGGGGCAGATGTCAAGATCAAGAACAAAGGCGGTCGAATGCCTATCGATGAAGCCGAGAGCCAAGGGAAAGAATCAATAGTCCTGTGGCTCTTGGCTCTAGACATGAAACGCGAAAAAGAAGCTGGGATCTATGACGGTGACGGGAAGGAGGAAGACGGAGAAGAAGCAGATGTGAATGTGAATCTGACGGCAGGAGAGGTCGAAGACCACGATTCCGTCTTGCCGAATGCGCAAAGCTCGGACGAGGTGTCTTCGGGAAAGACCAACAAGGGATCGTCAGACAAGATGGACACGCTCGACTAGTCCCATACAGATGGATGTGAACCAAGCTGACCGAGATCTACCACGAGATTGATGCCTCAAAATTACTGCTAGCATTTCGACAGCAAGACAAGCCGGATATGCGGCTGCCCTCTCTCGAGTATAGACAGTGATCAAAGAAGTATCTCAGGCTGCTGCGGATGACTACAATAATCAACTATGAAACGGTTTGAATCAACATGGTGCTTTGAAATCACGATATAACACGGTTTCTGTGCTTCTTGTACTCCCAGCCTTACAATTAGAGATAAAAAGGTTCAGGACTTTTACCTAATTACGTAGTATTCTGAACAAATAGAGACAGGCTCCTGATAGGACTCGACCAAGCTCGACCTGGGAGTTATATACAAGTCCTCACGTACGTACAATATTGACTTTGGCTCCTTATACAATTCTAGAGGAGCTCTAGTGCGATTCTTCCATCATTGCGCGTCTCTCACTCCACCCTTGACTTGGAGGTCGTACTGTCACTTTGTACATTCGTGTGGGAGGCATTCTGCGTCGAACCTATCGCAATTTGTACAGGGTTCATTCTGATATCATAACATGAGCGATTCGACATCGATCGAGCAATTTTGCGCCATCACGGGTGCTAGTGCAGAGCAGGCCAAGTTCTTCATAGACTCGGCGAAGGGTGACATCAACGTCTGTCTCTATGTAAACATCTGGAGCAAGGATCACAGCTGACTCGATACAGGCCGCTATGGCTACTTATTATGAGAATGGGGCCGAGTCTTCTGCGCCAGGACCATCTGCCATGCCGGGAACCTACGTCGATGAGGAGCCTAATCAAGTGAAATCGACCTCGGGCTCGAAAATAGCGAAGACAGAAAAGCGAAGACCTGCACGGAGCGCAATCAACACGTTAGGCGGCTTGAAGCAGAGTGAAGACGAGGACGAAGATGCAGATAAACCTGCCGAATTCTACACAGGCGGAGAAAAAAGTGGTCTCGGAGTTATTGATCCCACGAAGAAGAAGGACGGATCGAAGACCCCGTCTAATGTGATCCAGGAGATTCTGCGCAAGGCAGCTGCGTAAGCCACACCAACCTCGTATGTCGCGGATTCCTCTGATAATGTTCCAGTGGCGGTGAGATTGCAGACGAAAGCGCTTCGCAAACCCCGAAATTTAGGGGATCTGGATACACTCTGGGCGGCGAAGACGAGGAATCGGAAAAGATCGAGGATCCGAACGAAGCATTCAGAAAAGCAATGGCCTCTCAGCCTCCTAAAGTGACCCGGGTGCTGAAGCTGTGGAAGGACGGTTTTTCTGTCGATGATGGCCATCTCTATAGATACGATGACCCAGCTAACAAGGATTATTTGGAGGCGATCAATAACGGACGAGCTCCTCTGTCGTTACTGAATGTCGAGTATGGTCAAGCCGTCGATGTCAGCGTCGAAAAGCGTACGGATGATGCCTATAGCCCACCGCCCAAAGTGTACAAGCCATTTGAGGGTTCTGGCCATCGCTTGGGCAGCGAGGCACCACCTACAGAGAATGTCTCGACGAGCAGTACCCCCGGGCCGAGTTCTCGTGAAGACAATGCATCTGCTGCTGTGGCCATCGACGAGTCTTCGCCCACGACATCGTTGCAAATTAGATTGGCTGCAGGCGGAAGACTCGTTTCACAATTCAATACCTCTCACACCCTGTCAGATGTATATGATTTTGTAGAGCGTTCGGCCCCGTCGGGAGGACGGCAGTATACTTTGTTGACCCCGTTCCCGCGAAAAGAGTATGCTAAGGATAGCACAACAATCGAGGCTGCTGGACTCATGAAAGGAGTCCTCCAGCAAAAATTCCTACCTTAGTTCCTGATATAATGATTACGAACCATAATGAATAAGGCCATGTAAGAAGGCATTCCATAAGAGTGCTCGCAGCCGTATCTATACAATGCTTTGCTACAGTGAACGTATATACCATTCAAGCATGTCAAAATTGCAAATTACTTCGACCTGTGGGGTAACCAGAACTGACATATTCGGGCTTTTGAGGTCAACCTCATTGCCACACACGCAGTCAGGATAAGCGGAAGCTCAATCTCGCATTTACTGGTGCAGCTGTCCGGTCGGAAAGGTCTCGAATCATGCTAAGCATTTGATACCGTGGTTGCATCACTATGCTCGCCGTGTCGCCGGTCTCAAAGCTGCACTCTTTTCCTAATTTCTATGCTTGCTATTTGCTTCGAAGTCTCAAAGAGAAGTACAAATCGCGTACATACATTGGGAGCACTCCGAATCCAGCACGAGTATGAATCCAGCTCGAGACAGGGTCCATGAAATCTGACTGAAGAAGCGATTGAGACAGCATAATGGAGAGATAACTGCCGGGGCGCGGAAGACGGCGCGTTACAGGTGAGCGCTATACGTCCACGCGAATTCTAGGCTGATTTGCTTGAGACCATGGGAAATGGTGTGTATCGTCTACGGATTTCCGTCGCAACTCTCAGCATTACAGTTCGAATGGGCGTGGCAGAATCCGCACATATCCCGCCAAATGCCTCAAGCAGCCAAACAGGTACTCCATCGGACCAGAAAAGACCGAGACACCAGTCCGGGCCAACGAAGAAGGGGTGGGAAAGGAAACAATCGGAGACTCAGGCCTTCTCTTACAATGGCAGGCAAGCTTGCAAATATGCACTCGATGTTGACACTAGATGCCTGGAAGCGATGGCCTTTGAAAGTAAAGGTATTCAGCGAGGATGTGTGGAACACATGGAGCACTTACACCAACAAGAAAGGCGTTCCGCCTTTGCCCGACTGGATCACGGTAGAATTGGATCTTCAAAAAGAGTGCCTTACAATGTTACCATCAGAAACTGAAATACAAGCTGAGAATAGTTGTCTGCACGCGTCTCCTTCAGTATCGGAAGCACCAAAAGGCACCAAAAAGGCCAAGATCCCTAAACAGGTCTCGTCCAAGAAAGAGAGTCCTGTGAAATCAGCCCCGACTACAGGAGGTGTTCCAAACCTTGATTTACTAGACGGTGAGATCAATGCATATGACACAGGACTGATGTGTGCTAACAACAAAAAGGATCTCTGCGAGATCTTCAGCTCAACAAGCTGACACAAATCGACAACATGGGCGCTTCACACTTGGATTGTGGTTTATGCCTCCGACAAATCGATGCTATCGATCAAAGAGGATTACTAGCTTGCTCTGCAATCACTTGCAATCATGTTGCTCATGTCTCCTGTATGGCTAAGCATTTCTTATTACCTGACCAAGATCTCTTATTACCAACTCACGGTAATTGTCCGTCTTGCGGGACCGTGCTCGCATGGGGAGATCTGGTCAAAGGGGCGCATTTCCGACACCTGCTGCGAACGACAGGCGGCGTTGAGGAGGATGAGGATGAATTCGCAGATCTCGAAATGGATGGACAATCAAGCAATTCTGACACAACTGAGTTGAGTTCAGACGACGAACCCCTCGTCAAACAGGTGAAGAATAAGCGCGCAGTACGCACTCGTAGCAAGTCTCCAAGGATCATTAACCCTGGTGTTGGGTCTCATGATCTCACAGATACAGATACAAAGACTGGCAATCATTTAGCAAAAGCTAGGAAAGGCTCAATGATCAATCTTTCACAGAGACTTTCCAACGATGAGGCCCCGCACCAGATCGTCGTTATAGATTGACAGAAGAGTATGGCGTGCTATCAAAGTCTCTCGATCGATCCGACTCAGGTGTCGTCGAAGCCGGCGTCTTTCAGAAACTCACCACCCAAGTGGTAGCTCGGGCTTTCGCAAACGTGCGATCTCACTTCATGACAGGCTTCTGCCGATATTTTCATTGGAATCCTTTGAGCTCCGACCAATCTCTTCTTGGCTGGTGGTGAATCACACCTGTTATGAGCATTCTTTCGTGGTCTCCCACGTTTTCTCTTCGTACTCTCGCTCGCCGGCTCTGATTGGGTTTCTACGATTGGATCGCCATCGATGCAGTACTTTCTCTTGAGCTTAAACCATCTGCTTATTAGCTCTCAGAAACTTGTGATCGGGACAACTGACGTCTGAGCAGCACTGTTGGGAGTCATGCCTTCCGGCATAAAGCCTTGTTCTTGTATCTTAGTCCACGAAGGTTTTGTCGCTCCGCTAGACTTGAGGATCGCGATCAGCAATTCGAATTCGCGAGCTGTGAAAGCGTAGGTCATCATTTTGCAAGACAATCTTTTTTCTTGGCTGCACACGACAATTTCAGATCATCCGTGCTTTATCGGCCCTTTATTGTTGCGAATGTGCACGACAATGGCATTTGAAAACACCGGCTAAAAACCACTCAAAATTGGTTTCTAAAATGACTTTATATTATGGCAACAGCTATCAACAAAGCAGCCTGTTGGTCTACCGTGGTCATCACCCTTGCTCGCTTTGTGATTTTTGATCCCAGGGAGTCGATCGGCTGTCCTTTTGCTTGACAACGTGCCGCCTGCAAAAGAGCCATCACTTTTTGGATCGAGGAAGTGGAGACTAGAATAACTAGTTTGAAGCTCCGACTTCTCCTTCTCGCGCAAAGAACAGCACTTTTCACGAGACGATTCTGCCGTTCTTCTTCTTGCAAGTAGGATAGACCCTTGGGTGTTGTCCTGCTCGATACCGTTCAGCCAATTCACGGCCGGTCAAATTTCGGAGCTTGAAAATCTGGTAAATCTAAAAGCCGCATGGGAGCCAACATATCCGCTCGCGGGGAAGGACACCGAGAATTTGAGATAGACATTACTCCATACCCCTGGGGCACTCGATCATCACCTGATCAACTACCTACATACTACACGCGTCCTTGCGTACTTTCCCTGGAGGACCGGGAAACGTTGTAGATTCAGCAAACATTAGTCGTTGGTGCTCGGCAAACGCCGTAATGCTCCCACGTGTTGTGTGCTTCTAAAACTTCTCGCGCACGGAGACGCAAATAAAAAGACATTCAACCACTACCACCGACCACTCGAACCACTCGTAATTGACGCAATTGAAGGTGACTTGTTTTCTGCATACAGGGGGAAATTCAAGGCACATTCGATTGCGGTCCTTCTGAGTGTGTATGAGTTGAGATGGCACCTTTACCAAATTCCCTAGTCTTTTATTACATGACCAGATCGGAACATGAAAGATGTGCCGACATTGAGCGGCAACCAACCGAGGTCAGCTGTTTCGCATGGACCCAAATTGTTTCGATGGGTACCGTGTCCCTGCTTATACCGACAACTAGACTATGTACTATAGTAGTTTTTAAATAATGCGTATCATGTCTGATGCCGTCACGTCCGACCTCTCCTTCATCAAACCGGCCTTTTTCAAAGTCTTGATAGTCTCATTCACCATGTCTGCATCGATGGTCTTGACGTTTTTTGAGAATTCCACGGTTTTGCTCCACTCTTCCGCATCCGCTTGACTGTAATCCAGCGTGGTGTAGATTGTCTCTATCGCCTCATCGTGGTGGGCGAGGTAATATTCCACGCCTTGATTGATTGCGTCCATGACTCGACGTAACGTGTCTGAAGGGACTGAGGGGGAGGCAGTGACGACCCATGACGGCCACGGCGTATCAATCGATCCGATCTGCTTGATCTCACGCGAATCGTAATACTTCTTGGTCGTGAATCGTTCCCACATGAACGCATCTGCCGTACCACTGTTCACGCCATCACGTAATCCTTTAAACGTGTCCAGTTTTGCAAACTTGAATGGACCATCGGGACCATCACGCGTCAACCAGTCTTGTTGGTCTGCAAAGACGAATGACATGACGTACGAGCCACTGCCGATGCGAGAGACCCCCATCACCTTGTTTCTCAACTCGGTCGCTTTTTGGAAAGGCGCATCGATGCCGGTGCTGATGGCCCAACAGAGCGGACTCGACACGTACGTCCCAATCAAGTTGTAGAGGTTCGGGAAAGTCGATAACCCGTTGATCCAGCCCTCGGTCAATCCGATCGCAACGTCAATCTTCCCTTCCCTATATGAAGTAATCATCTGGCCCGTCCCAGATGGCTGTGGCACTAATTCCACCTGACATTTGTGGTTCCTGAAGAAATTGTGTCTGTTGGCCAACAATACTGGAGTGAGAAAGTGCTCCGGACTATAACGATTGTTAGTGAACTCAGTTTCAATGTCATTACTCAAAACTTGTCAACTTGCACATATCTGTAAGCAATCAGTCAGTCAGTCGTTCCCCAATCCGTAAGGGATTGATTCTGTTAATTACCCTATTCTGATCAAGGATGCCATTGCGAAATCACGAGAACAAATGTAAAGTGCTTTCTTTAGCTAGACGGGTTGGAGGTGGGACGGCTTGCGTCAGGTTTCGAGATGACCGCAAGAGAGCCGAGAAATGAAATTTGGCAACACTTCGACTTGCGCTTGCTACAGCATACAAGAGAATCATACATGACTACTTCTTTGTGATGAAATTGATTGTATTTGGCAGCATACGGACATGGGAGACTCTACATAATGACAAGGTTACGTGGTAGAGAAAGCACGAATGAAACACCCACAGATGAATGTGGCTCGCAGAACCTTACCTAGGCCCCTCTACACTCTGAAAACAGAGTCTTGAAGAGCCCTTTCAAGCTCTATACTGGCGGCAAGAGCCAGTTTAGAATAGACAACTCCTTACGCTTCTGTCAAGAAGATCAAGTTCAGCCGGTACTTCTCAAACACTCTTTGCAGAATGTTGCCCGTGTGTCTCTTAATAAAGCTGCTTCGTATTGCTGTGAACGTTAATCTCTGGCGTAGTTAGCTCAGCCTGCCCTTGCGGCTTGTAAACATTTCGGGAAGACGTACTACTGCTGTCAAGTTCCGTGAGGTCCGTCTGCTATTCTTAATCGTATGATTGATCATGCAAAACGCATATAGCAGTGACTGTGTCAAGCTGATCAGTCGTGCCCACACTCCTGCGCTCGCTGAGCGAAGACGCTGATAGCGACCTCTGCCGCACGAAGTCCGGACAGAGCCATGGCACCGAATGTGGGACCCATCCTGTTGGCGCCGTCAACTTCCGATAGTTCCATGCCGGCAACGATGAGCCCGGGAACAATCTCCCTTGTTCGTTTCACGATCGCATCCTCGGCGTCGTTCATGTTGAGTCCATGCATGCCACCCAATCTCTCGAGGAGGCCCATTGATACCAGGCGCTTGGCAGAGAAGGCTCCGAAGGGTCCATCGTGGCCTGTGGTTGTGATGACAACTGGAGCATTGATGGTGTTCGGGTCCATGCAGCTCTGAGTGTCGTGATTGAGGGCCACAAGTGTCCAATTGGTCACGACTCCGCTGATCGCAGTGGCACCGTTCCCAAGCTTGCGGGTCATCAGATCCTCCACTGCAGTCGCATTGAAAAGCTTGACGTTTGGAAATTGAAGTACCTTCGAGAGCAAAGTAGAGGTGAAGATGGCTGCGTGTTTGACGACGACATACGAGCCCTCATCCTCGTACGGAACACCGATTTCGTTGAGGAACTCCTGTGCCGGCTTTCTCATGATCATAGCGGAGAAGAGCTGACCGCCAAGCCAAGCACCACCCCCAGGGGCCACACCGGCTTCTATGATGGCGATCTTACTTTTCGGACGACTTTTGGCGAGACAATAGGCTGCAGACAGTCCACAGCTGCCCGCACCAATGATGACAAAGTCTGACTCTGCATACTTGTCCAAATCGGCAAAGTACCGTCGGGTCATGGCTCTAGATACGGTAGACTCACGGATCGGACTGAAACTGAAATTGCTGATCCAATCTGTGAGGCCATCCTTTGAGACGATCGACGCTGCCTCAAATCCTGAGATCAGCTCCGATGAGCTGAGTGGGTCCCGGTCACCTAGATTTTGAGAATCAGCAACAGCAGAGGGTCCTGTCATGGTGGATGTGGCCATTGATGCCGATTGAAGGCAGACTTGAGTTGTGTAGGGGAATGGGCAGGCAGACAGGCAGGCATGCATGAGCTGCACTTGGATTGAGCTTTTAGTCTGCCCCCCTGACTGATCAGTGAAGCGTGACCGGGAAGCGGACGCCGATTGGCTGCTGATCGGCAATGCCAAAGCACATCTCTGGGCACGAGGGAAAGGAAAAGAACGAATGATACGGTGGGGCAGATGCATCTCTGCACCGCTGGTGGAATCTCGTTGGGACAAGGATGAAATCCGAGTTCGGTGTTATCTCAGTGTACATGAAAGCTTTTCATTATGCTGTGGTATGTGTAAAGGTTCGCTCAGGCAAATCACTTTTGCATGTCGCTCCTCTATCAGTGCCCAGCCTCCTCGAATGAACTGGAGACCTGAGTCGTGTGCGTCTCGCGCGGTCGGTAAACCTCACCGACTGCCTGATGGGGGTGCTTGTCAATCTATCCCAGGTAGTAAGTCGAAGATGTCTGTGGAGTTGCTTTCGCTAGACCATCAACTGAATCCTGGGATGTATCCGCATTCCTGTCTCATTAGCTGGCCTTTCGCAAGGACTGTGGGGAGTGAAGTATTTGATTGATGTATGAGGGCTAAATCAGGGGTTGTCCCGAGATGGACATGTGTTTGACGTCCTTGATCCAGGCTTCTCCACGTTTCTTGCTCATCAGAATGAAGGCATTGCCACGACGACCTGCACGACCCGTTCGCCCTATTCTGTGCAGCAGGTCGATCGTGCTGTGCGGTGTGTCATAAATGATGACGTTCTTGACTGGTGTGGTATCGACGCCTCTCGATCCAAGATCTGTGGTGACCAGTACTTTCATGCTCTCCGGATCATCCTCAGTAATGTCAGAAGCGGTGAGGAACTGCGCAATATTTTTGTCTCGATTCTCGATATCTCGCGAGAAAGGAAGAGCGGCTAAGCCCTTGCTCTGCAGGTACTCCGTAACTTCAGCGATCGACTCTCTTTTGTTCACAAATAAGATGACTTTCTTGACTTTGCCGGGTTCACTATCATCCTGGCTTAGATCACGAAGGATCTGGTGCGTTGCGATATTTTTGTTGCCCTTGAATTCCTTCTCCACGTCTACGAACTTCGTACTGATCCTGCGCGGGATCGAGTGTATTTTCGGACTGACCAAACGTTCTATATCAGGATAGTTTTTGCGAAGATACGAGTCCATAGATCTCGGAATAGTCGCTGAGCAGAAAATCAACGACTTGAGATGTTTCGCACCGCTGATTAAGGACGGTACAGTATCAGAAAAGGATGTATCAAGTAACGTGTCCGCCTCGTCAATGATCAAGTGTCTTGTCTGCTCAAGCGTCAATAAACCTTCTGAAAGGAGTGATTGTAATTGATGTGGCATCGTGACCAATACGTCTACCGGAGATTTTAGGACTTGGTTCTTCGAACGCCTGAAATTGTACTCTGGCAAAAGAATGGAGGAAGATACTTTGACATTGTAAGACATCGCTTTGACAACAGCGCCTACTTGCTTCACAAGCTCCGTACTAGGAAGTAAAATTACGCAGCGAGGACTTCCAACTTTCCTGGTACCGGCATCATTCTTCTCCTCAAGTTTGAGATGTTGAAGAATTGGGGCGACATATGCTAAAGTCTTCCCGGAACCTGTTTCGGCGGCTATCAGGAAGGACTTCGGACCCTTAAGATTCGACATACCGACGATAGCAGGAATACTGATTCGTTGAATCGTACTGGGCGTCACATACTCAAGGGTCTGTAAAGCACCGGTGGCTATAGCCTCAGAAACCTCAGATGATAAGCGAAGGCCCTCGAATCCATCCGCATTCTTGGTCATGCTTTTATTTGCGATCCTCTCGTGTATTGGAACTGTGGACAGGACAGACGTTCCAGTCTTCGACATTCTTCCATGCGATGCTCTTGCCTCTTTTTTGAGAACGGTTTTGTAGGGTTTGTATCCCTCAAAAGGCTTTGAGGGACGGGTACGAGACAATGACCCAGGTTTAGACTTCCCAACATCTCGAGATAACCTTTGATTGGCAGGCCGCGTGCTTCTAGATGAGGAGATGGTTCTTGGAGACACGGAATAAAATCTAGGAATCATGCTAGACTGAGCACGGCATGCATCGCACACCCACTGATTTGAGGCTAGACTGAGCCGCCCAAGCATGTCAAAGTGATGCTTAGCACGACCGTGATTGAATATCTATATCTCAAGCTGACCTAGCGCAGCAGTATCCACGCACTATGTATGTGGAAGTTTTCGTTCGAGCCCCGCAACACGGCACGTGCTCACTTACATGAGCTTTCTCCAGGGTTTCCTGTACAGTAATTGTGAGCCTACCCCAGTGCACAACAGTCCGGAGTTGTGGCATATCCTTGCCATTCGTCTCAGCTATGTCCGAAGCAATAATAAAGCCAAGCACTGCCCCCGTCAGGCCAGCAAGCAGACCGAAAATTGTCGATTCTGAAGACGGTCCTTCCGATTCCTTCCCGATATGTATTGAGGGAGAAGTTGTCAAGGGATTCGGACGTGGCTCAAGTACTTTCAACGAAATGCTTCTGGATATTCTCTGACTCGAGCAGGTGAACTTGGCATTCCAACTGCTAATCTGGATGAGTCAGCCATTCCGAAATTATTGGAACATGCGGAGTCAGGCATATACTATGGTCTCGCGAACATAGCAGGTCAAGAAGCCGTCTATGACATGGTCATGTCTGTTGGTTGGAATCCATATTATAAAAACACTGTGCGCAGCGCAGAAATTCACATCATTCACAGATTCCACGAAAACTTCTATGGCAAGCGCCTGAAGGTTATCGTCACGGGTTTTATACGGCCAGAGTATAGCTATACAGATCTGGATTCTTTGGTCGCTGACATAAAAGAAGACATCCGGGTGGCGCAACGATCTCTTGATCGAGAAGCATATCAAAAGTATAGAAGCGACTCGTTCTTTGATCCCAGAGCATCTTCTTTGTAAAGGCTATGGGATGCTGTATCTAAACAGTAGGCTCGCTTGTCTTTGGGTCAATTCAATTGATGAAAGACTCGTCCGAGTCTCGGTATTCAGATGGACCATAACTGTATGTTCGTCTCCGTTTAGGTCGGTCAGGCCCGACCCTATCCCTGAACGAAGTGATGCGAACAAAATTGAAACCGCAACTCAGTGTCTCGAGAATCGAAGCTTCGTGTAGATGTTGAACAATCTGCAACTCCCCCTTGACATCGCACCCTACATCAAAAGAATGACCTGGCCCCTGGTCCGAAAAAATGCCATGCTGGTCAATATACCAATCACTCATACGTCAGGCAACGAATCTGCCAGAAGAAGACCTTCTTATTTCGTGCTGCCTCGCGCGGGCTCAAATGTCGCTTTGTATAGTTTGAGCAAAGCACGCATTCAGGATCTAGATTAAACCTTCTCGCTTATCTTGAAAGGTGCACCGTAAAATAGCTCTTCTGCCGACTTCAGATTGTTCGCCTAGGCTACCAAAGCCTCCGAGGTTGGTCGTCGCAAAACTACTATCAAGAATATGTTATATATCAAAATCACGATGCGGAAAGCACGAGATCGATGACAAAATCATCTTGGTTTATAGAAGAGCCTCTTCGTAATGAGAGGGATGTGCCATTGCAAGATGTGATGTTCTCTCAGCGCAGCTCTGTGGTTGGATCGGGTCAAACGGAGTCGATCTCCATGTTGTGAGACGCTGTGCTCACAACGTCAAACTCGTTCACCGCGACAAGATCATGCGGAAGATCGACCACGGGCTCCACAGGCTCTCCACCTCATCAGAGCATAACAAAGGAACTCGGCAGTGCACCGCGTGGGATGACACGTTTGGTTTCAACACGATGATCAAGCGCAGCTCCTTATCTGCATGCGCACGGGGGCTCGTTTCACGATCACACGAAGCATGCGACAACGCATATGAACGGCTTATCTAACTAAAACCGCAAGTGGCTGTCGCTTAGTGAGCGACAGTTTATCTCAGCATCTTTAATCCGTTCCAATTACCCCTTTTTGGGGAGGCTACCGGCGTGTGGCTGGATTTAATACACATCTATGCGAAAGATAAATTACATTTTTCGAGGGATATGACGGAAGATCGATGTCATGAGGCGTTTGTCACCCCCACCTGTCTTGACACCTGATGCCAAACCTCATGAGACTCGCGGCCACGGCAGAAAAGGGTGCGTCACCGACAAGCACACAAAGGATCGGGCTCTCTGGACCCACTGTCTGGGCAACTTCGCACTTTCGATGGGCTCCCGGCTACCATACGCCACGCCCGGGCCCTTCCTGCCGAAAAGAAGCTAAAAGTAAAACAGGAGAGATTTGTGCTTTATACTTAGTGCGGCGCGCGAGCGAGCTCATTGCCTCTGGCAGCCACAGACGTATATGCAACGAGATATATATGCTTCTCTTAATGCCATAGATGGCGACGGCGCTCCCCCCTTTGGCATGGCTGGCCACCCATGACGGAGGTGGCTCCGGACACTCGGGTCTTCGAGAGGCTTCTTGTGTGCGCCCGACCGAGCTCGAAGTATGCGTCCGTTTGGCTACCCGGAGCCTGAGATCTTATAATGCCTTGGAGATCCCACGCTACTTATTGGCCACTTCACGCCCCATCACTTTCATCACACAAAAACACACATTTCAAACATTATGTCTACCGTAGATTTCGAGGCCAAGGCTACGGCTGCAGCGGATGCACTTTCGTCCAGATCAGACAGCATCAGTAGTACCGAGTCTTCCGACCTTTCCTTAAACTACCAACGCGGGCTTTTTCAACACACGACAACGCAGTACTTGCGGGCCAAGGACAGACTCGCAAAACAGAGCCTTCGCAAATCGAGAGCGAGTGCGGGTGCAAACACGACTGATCTGAGTAAAGCAGATAGCAACAGCAGTCAATCGACTTGCTAGACACCCACACCCACACACACCTATATATACATATACGCGTGACATCGAAGTCGTCCGAAGTTGAGACATCTGCTTTGGGTAGTCGATGTCGTGGTAGTACAAATTACGACAACAATAACGAGGAACGAGGAATTGAGAGCACACACATCAGCGACATGGGATAGGGAATGGACGGCATTTTGATATTGGTTTATGCATGGTAACCTGCAGCGTGGCATAGGATTACTTGGAGATAAGCATAACGGAAGAGACGAGAATAGAAACACTTGAGAACTGTGCTCCTTTCATTGCACTTGACTTGTACATTCGTGAGTGAATCGTTATAAGGAAGAATTTGTTGTAGAGATGAAGGCCGGGTTTGATAGATATACTGCCTAGACCTTGACATTACTCCTGCGACTGAAGAAAGTTCTGACGACAAACACCTGTAATCCACTCATGGTCACCATTGCTGCACTTTCCAGCAATGCGAACCAGAATATACGGTGCTCAGTCGATTGTACGGTACTCATGTTGCGATTCTCTCGGGTTCTGAAGTACTTTTGCGTCCTTGACATCTGGCTCACCTGACTACTGAGCTTCAAAACACTCTCTTCGATGCCATTCGTCTGGTCTGAGGCCGTCCCTTGTTTCTGTGGCAGTTCTGCCGTGCGTGGCTCATTCTCCACTTGGATGTCAAAGTCGACAATCTTGTCTGTGACTGTAGACATGTCGTTGTTGAAGCAGAACTTGTATTCGCCCGTCTCCGTCGCCGTGAAGACAAAGTCACCTTGACGTTCTTTCTGGCCTTCCAGAACTATCTGGTCTCTCGGATTCTTGGCGAAGTAGTCAATATCAAAGTCCCCTCCTGCTTGAACCTGCGAGATCAGCCCCGTGTTCCCCCGTCAAAGTGCAATGAAATTTACTGAGAAATAGAAAGAGATCTTCTCGTCTATCTTGTCTGCGTACGTGTAGAAACACGCATTCTCGTTCGCCTTGACGCGGTACGAAAAGGCACTTGCGGAGACATGTGAGAGGAGTGTGAATGCTACGAACGCGACGGCCCACATGATCTGTGTTGCAATGACCAGCCGGCGTGTCGTTGAGCCTGAGCGTATAACCTTAGTCTGGACGTCCGAGCGACCTTGAAACTTGGCCGCGCGATTTGAGCTGCACAATAGCGGGAGAGACTTCCCGAAGAAGCCACCCTCACAAGCGCTTGCTAGCGGATCCACTAACCTGCTAATTAGTGCCGGAGAACTGTCGAGTCTCAGCTGTGACGCATAGTCGCCGACTATGCCAGCTGTAGGGTTGTGATAGATGGATGAAGCGCCCACAAATCAGTTGGCCGAATTTCGACAATCGGGCAGGCGAGAATCAGATGTGCGAAGGAGATACGAACGCAATCTTGCATTGGACAGGAGCGACGATCTGTAAGTACAAACAAGTGACTGGGGTCCTTCTGCGATACTGACATGTTACAAAGGGGGTCGGAGAGACGTCCAGGCAATCCCATAGCCTTACCTGGCACGCGGGACTCGAGAGAGGTAAGACTCCTCTGAGATGTGAGACACTCCATGGCTGATTATCAGAGTATCTATGTCATGCCTGACTGTTTTCCAAGCTCTAAGAGCACTCTAGGGACTACCAGACGAGTCCCGAGGCGCGAGGTGACGCCGAGAAAGCGGCCGGAACAAGAATTCTATAGACCACCTCCTAAGCGCACATACAGCGTCGTCTCGCCAGATGCATCTATGAAGAAGACCCAAGTCAATTGCTCTTCGTTCGAGCCTCGAGGTACTAAGCCCCAACGTCCTGGATTTGAAGGGAGCAAAGTATACACTGGGGGCCCACACAGACCGACCCCGAAGACTCACGATAATTCGACTGGGACAGGACGCGCATCAAGAGATCAAAGAGGGATTCTTTCACCAGAGAATCGTTTTGCGGATGCTTCAGGAACAAAGAAGAACCAACTTCGCGCGGCCATGCTGCATGATGATATTCTCGACATCGATGTGGACTCGCCGACTTTAGTCCTGGATCCGGGTCGGCGAACATCGAATCGCGTCAAGCGCCAAAGCGCAGAGGTTCCTAATAACCAGAATCGTCGACACATCAGGATCGCTGAGGACGAAGATCAGGATACGAATTGGTCCAGGCCGTCAAGGGCGTCGGACCTCGGATTGATGCAAACAAATGCGGTCTCGAGTAACATTGCTCAGCCGATAGAGATCGACTCGGATGAAGACGGGGACAACCAGCCGAATTCGAGGATCGCTGTCGCTTTGACTGAGGTTGAGCTGCGTGAAAATGAAGTCCGTTCTGTAGTCCATCCATTTGCAAAGCGAGCCTTCCCTCCTGGTGGTAATGGAATTATCCCTGATCAGTCTGGGTCTGTGACGAATGTGCATAGCACAACGGCAAGCCAGATCCACGAGAATGGAAATCTTCAATATCCCGACTCTGATGAGGAACTGCTATCCACGAAAGCTCATTGTGGCGGATCAGAGGAAACAGCTCCTATCTCAAGTAACGGAAATTCTTCACCGAAAGATGATTCATCCGTCACTCGTAGTAATCGCATATCTGGGAGACGTGCTGTCGGTCTGACCAAATCCCCGTACTTTACGACGTCGGAGCGCCCTGCCACTACCCAACCAGCCAGAGACCTTCAGGAACTGAGCGACCATGACGAGGATTCTCCGGTTCTAATGATCAAGGCAACCCAATTCAATCACAAGCCCCCGCAGACTTCACACAAAGATACATCAGCTCGCGAAAAGCGAGACAAATTGATGTTCAAATTTGCTATCGAAGGATCTGGCGGCAATGTTCAGTCCCGTCGGATCAACTGGTCGCTCATATTTAGTGATGATGGCTTCTCATTTCAAGACGGAGATGGCCGCGTGCATACCAGGAGCGATATCGACTACGATTTGATAAACTCTTGGACGATCGAAGACTCAACCTATACAATCAGCATAGTTCTGAAGACAGCGATTCCCTTCTATCATTCAGGAAAAAGTCTTTTCATCACCTTGAAGAAGATTGATGGCAATAGGTTTATCGGGGCACTACAGACATTTCAGAACACGAATACCAAGATGGCAGGAAAGTATCGTGCTGGTGACACGACCAGATTGATCGCCTGTCGAGAATCTTGCCGCGCGTTGATGGGGAATGAGTACATAGAAACCCCTCTCGGAACGCGTAAGAGGGACAAAATACGAGAAACGCAGAATACACAAATTCAAGCTGATCTGAAGGTTGGTTCTCCACTGCCTTTAACGCAGAACGCTATCGAAATCGATGCATCATCCCAAATCTTGCAGCATTCACAGGATGAAAACTCTCCAGGACCAGTCTCAAAATCTGCTATAATTTATGATATAGCGATCAAGTCAGGGAAAACCCCGACTCCCATCTCTTTGCCACAGGGTCGTGACATGAGGAACAAACAGGATGAGCGACATCTGCTAGTAGATAAAGACGAGGTCGGTATAGGCTCGTCCAAAAGGTATAATAACGACACTCAGACATCTACTAATGAAACGAATGCTCTTGGGGATAAAAACATTCGAAATACCAGGAGTGCTCAGCGAAGTGCGGAAGAAAAAGTGGTGCGAGATGCCAAGTCTCACGAACCTTTGCTTATCTATCCAAATATCAAAGGCCAGAATTCAGTCACCTTATATGAGGAAGATCTTGAGAGGCTCCGGCCGGATGAATTCCTCAACGATTCCATTGTTGAATTTCATCTCAAATATAATTACGACCAGCTTCCAGAACGACAAAAGGCTGAAGCTCATATTTTCAACACTTTCTTTTACCAGCGATTGACACAGAGAAAAGATCGCAGTGATAAAGAAGTTGGCTATGCTGCTGTGCGCAAATGGACTTCTAAAGGCAAAGGTGTTGATCTCTTCTCGAAAAAATTTGTCGTGATTCCTATCAACGAGAATCTCCATTGGTACCTGGCTGTCATCGTCAACCTAGACAATATAGAATTCGGAGAAGATGTCACTAGAAAAGCAGAAGTGTCATTTATCCAAATACCGGAATCAGATGAAACCTTGCCGGATAATACCACCAATTCCTCAAGATTCGGTTTGACGGATAATGTTCTTGCAGATATCGATTCGGATGATTCTAAAGCTATGCAGAATTTAGAGCCTCTCTCCGCGCAAGAGGAGACCGTACAGAACGACTGCCCACAAGCAGAACGAGTCGTTGAGACACCTCCTCCAGTCGACCAGGTCGAAAAAACAGCGAGCATCATCGAGTCCAGACCAAATACGATACCTCTTCCGGAAGATGCCCGATCCTCAGCGAGCTCGACTCTGGAAGCACAGACTCAGGTTCCTCAGGAAAAGCCACACATCAATGTCGAATCAGTTCCGGTGGTAGACAGGCGCAACGGTGAAGGAGGCGCGGATCTTGGACGTTTGACCATAGAAGATGATGAATCTGATGCTGCTAGAGCTCCACTAAGTACTCCAAGGAAGAAGCTCAAGACAAAGAAGCAAACGAAGACTTATTCAAAAATTGGAAAGCACATCTCTGAGGACACGCCTACAATCATTATTTTGGACTCACTCGGTAATTCTCATACTCGAGTATATCAGATTCTCAAGGATTACCTTGTAGCGGAAGCTAAGGATAAGAAGAACGAAATACTCAATCCTTCACAAATTGCGACATGTAAGGCAGACGTGCCATCGCAGGACAATTTTAGTGATTGTGGTCTATTCTTGATACAATATGCCGACACGCTTCTCCGCCAGCCGGGAGTCGTCAAGAATTTGTTGAATCGAGTCGCATTTCAGAGACCGGAGGCTCAGCAAGCACATAAAAGGCGATTTGAAAACACGTTCAACATCGATCGCATTCCTTCGCGTCGCAAGGAGATGATTGAACATATATTGAAGCTTTCAGGTCCATATCGAGAGCAAGCACGGGCTGAAGACAAGCAAAGAAAGTTGGAGAAATTGGCAAGAATGAAAGCTGAGAGAGAGAGTGGGGATGTCGACATGATGGATGTCAAGCCAGCGGATTCAGACATTTCATGCGCTGTAGTACCGCATGTATCACCAAATGATACTGACAAGACGTGTGTGACGGATGACCTTGGAACGGTGCTAGGCATGGAAGGCACCTCCATCCTACCTGAAGACAAGTCAATCGAGGCTATACCAATCGTACACGCCAAAATCGCACTCAAATCGCCTCACTTCCATCGCATGCATGAAGACAGTATCGACGAGTTGGATTTTTTATAGGGCAGAATTGCATAAATTAGCGCAGAGCCGGGTCATTGGGTATTTTGTATCTTCATAGTCAAGAACATGGCTCAGATTTATTCTTTCCAAGGCACCTTTTCATATTGAGAATGAGAATACAATTTCCCCAACACGGTATAAGTAAATACATTATATATTTTAGCAATGTGTGCACATATCATCATATCAGCACTAATCGTCTAGTGGTTAAGATTGTCGCCTTCCAAGTGTCAGACGAGGGTTCGATTCCCTCTTAGTGCAAGTGATTTTTGGATTTCTCCAGATTTACGCCATATGTTTCGGCTCCGCATAAAAGGCAAACCTTGCTCGTTATATACTAGTTACTGGGATTCACGACACAGAGCAATGGGTTGTTCTGATTCTACTCGTATTTTCATTTAATAATAAATCAAAAGACCAACACCATGCTATTCTCACCAGTAAACTCAATTCTTGATCTTGATAGCCCGTTCGCCATATCTGGATGGCTTCACAGTCTTGTCCATGTGATCTATGCCTAACAGATCCTCGCTACTCTTAACCATACTATAAGGCACATCGTCGTCCTCGAAGTAGACTGGCTTGGAGTACATCGAAGCTTGTATGAGACTACCTTTGATCTTCTTGAAATCTTCGTCTTTGTAGTGGGTCTTGGCCTGCAGACGTTTCTTACAGTCTGCCCAGTATTCTCCTTCTTTCAGTATGAACTTGAAAGGGATACCGTGCGATCGCGCCGGTTCTCGCTGGAAATGCATGACTGATATCTCGCGGTCAGATTCAGACTCGCGAGCATCAGCAGAAGTCAGCATTTCAGCATACAAGACCATATAATCTTGAATACCAGCTACGGGATGCGATGGCTCGTACTCTTTGTAGAATTTGTTTGCATGTGATTCGTAAATCCTGATATCCGATGTGACGTTTGCGGACAATTGCAATTTGGCGGCTAGCAGGTTTGTAGCATCCTCAATATTGCCGTTCTTTGGTACCAGTATCTCAATTGGGACTTCTTTGGTGATACCCTCGGGAAGATAGAATATCTTCAAAAGTTTCTTGAACTCGAGCTCTCGCAAGGTCGTTTCCAGAACCTCATATGCTAAAGCTGGCGCGTGCGACTGCAGGTAAGCGGGTTGTAATATAGTCTGTAGAGTGAGAGATGCTGCAGGCTTTATTACAGTTTTCGGTTGCGAAGTCACAGCATTTACTGTAGACAAACGCAGATGTGAAGCCTCAACCCTGAGAGCATCTGCAATCTTATTTGCTATGCCATCGTAGGACATCTTTTTGCTGAGGACCAAATCGAATTTGCTGTTGATCTCTGCATCGATGAAACGAGGCAGAATTTTGATTGTGATCTTGTTGTGGTAGAAATCGTAATAGTTGTCAACTTGAGGATATTTGCCAGTTTGGGAGAGAGCAAGTCGCTCACTTTCACTTAGCAAGCGTTGAATACAGACGATATCTCCATCAACTATCTCAGCTTGCGAGAATGTCGTTTTTAAGCGAAGAGGCTCGATCATCGTAGGCTTGATTTCTTCAAACAGCTTGACAGCCAAATGGTCGATTTTCAACTTCTTAGAAAGCTGTTCTGCGAGGGTCTCTATTTTGTCGTGTTTGTCCATGTACATTGTACACAATCCTGATAGTTTTTGATGCTCCACATCGAAATACTTCACAAACAGAAGGAATTTAGTGCTGTCTGGATGCCCATCCACTAGTGATACTTCGTGGAGCTCTGATAGATCTACAATCTCCAGGTATAATAGAAGCTCCGGCCGACGCGAAGCAAATTCGTCCCGTATTTCGACTAATGTACGATTGTCATAATTGCGAGCAATAGGCATATCTGGGCGGACTGTCTTATTCTGACGATATACCATTACCCAATGACGAATCTGGCTCGGATGGACATTGTGTTTCTTGGCGACTTCTTCTTTGAACTGCCCGTAGGTCATATTCTTGAGTAATTTCTGGTTGTCTAGACTTTGTGATTGCAAATCTGCCATGTCGAATCCATCATGTGCCATAAAGTCTTCCGGTGTGATGGTCTTGATGTGCAAGTAGAGATGTGCCTCTTCCCTCTCCTTTTTCCTGCGCGCCTCTTCGGCCAACTCGGCCTCTATCCTTTTCGAAACGTGGGTCGGAATATCAGCGTCAGTGATCGGCATCAGGATTTCGTCGATCTTGGTCTCTCGTACATAAACCAGCATATAAGCGTTCATGAAGCGTTTAAGTTGGTTGTTCGGACGTATGTTTGGATTTCGTAGACCTGTAGGGGCAACAATACCACCAAAATTCTCGTCTAGAACCTCTTTCAGCAAAGCCGGAGTGACCCTGTCGTCATCGAATCGGAACCATTTGCCGTCCTTTTCTGGCTTCAGCAACGCATAGTAATGGCCTCCGTGTAAATCGCCCGAATGTACGAGCACGCCGTGCAGCTTGTAATTCCAATTAGCCTCCTTGTCCGCTGTTTCGGCTAAGTATGCTTTCAGATCAATTTCCAGCGGAAACTCGTGACGGTCGTTGATCTTGACCATAGCGTCTCGCTCCATATCGTACTCGAATCGTTTGAGTTGCAAGTGCAGCACCGGGGGGAATTCTTCAAATATAACACCCTTCTTGGCATCTTGCAAGCCGTAGCCTTCTGCAAAATATTTGTTGTCGCCATCAAGAGTTTCTACTTGAACGTAGTCCGCAAACGAGTCTGCAAGATTCTTCATTCCTTTCACGTTCAATTGAATATCCCAGAATTCTTCCTCTCTTGCCGACTCGTAGTCGACATTCACGCACTTGATGTAGCTCTTCATCTTTCCGACAAACAAACGACTCAGAGCATTCTCAGCCGCGGTCTTCTTCATCTTGCCCTCAAGGTTGTCTTGAAGGACCCTGTTGAATTCCTGAACATCGTGTTGCATGAAAGCGTCTAGAGAGCTCCATCCGAATGACTGAGTCAACTCCAGAGTTGAGGCAGGGTCTGAGGCTTTGTCCATCTGATAGAAGATCCGTTGCAAGGAAAGGGCAATGCTGTTGCCAGGCTCGTCGTTCTCAGTGGGAATTTGGTAAACAGCTTTTCTGAAATATGATGTGAAGTACAGCGACTGTAGCAGAGAATTCATGTAACACGTTGCTCCTTGATTCTTGAGTCCAACGTAGCCTGTATTCTTCTTAGAATCGTAGCTTGGAAGGTTAGTTCAGTCCTCAGGCCAGCGATGAGAGGCTCACTTGTTGAAGTTGTGCCACAGAACTCCTGTAGGATCTTTAATTATCTTGATGTAGCATGTGATCATAGTCTCTCCGTTCTCCAGAATGGGTCGATTTCGGTCATTGTGGTTGTAGCCCAGCTTTCTGATGTCATATAATCGTGAGAATCCCCAGTCTGATTCTTCGTTTGTGAATCGATGGGAAGCACCTGCTCAGTCAGTCTTGGACGTGGTATCGATAAATCATGGAGAGTCACCATGCTCGTGGTAGATCGTAGGGTCGTTCTTGTTCCACATGACAATCATAAATTGAGCGCAGCAAGCCCACTCTTTCTGTTCTTCGGGAGGGAGATCCTTATCGTAGTCGTCTGGCTGACACTCGAGATATGCAGCACAGGAGTCCGGCGCTGTATTACCCTGCGGAAATAATAATATTCGCCTAAATGATGAGCGATCCCACATCTCGCAAGTGTGGTGTGATGTACCATTTATATCCTCCTAGGTGCCAATAGTCACTATACGACTTTCTCTCTAGCGCGCGCCAGTCGCTGATGTGCCATTCGTCAGATCCCGTCTCAAGGACTTCCAGATCAGACGCAGTTTGCAGATGCTTCTCCATCATGAGCTCGACTAGTATGATTAGCAGGTGCAACAACGGTGACAGAGCCTTGAATTTACTCACCTTCATCAGCTCCAATAGCCTTCTCGTTGATGATAGACATAGCATCGTCACCCAGTATTTCATCAGTCTCGATAAGTGGGCTGCGATCCCCGCCGTCCAAAGACATCAAGTCGTGGCCCTACACAGAGTCAGACACAATGCTTCGAAGATCTCAAGTGAGCTACCTCAGAGGGATAATCCATGACGCAACGCTTATAGGAGTTCTGTTTGGCTTATACAGGCTCAGTGGAGGTAAGCTCAAATTGGTGCTCGCGTCGCAAGCGTCGATTCGGCCAGAATGCGCGGCTCAGCTGAGGAGCTCACGTGTGGCTGGATGACGCAGATCGGGCGAAAGTGGAAGAGCGTAAACGTCTTTTGCATGTACGAGTAGGGCTTCAGGGACATTGTAGCTATCTAGAAGCAGATATCACTGTGCCTTGTTTAGTACTGTAGTGGGCAGCAGTGCCTGCCCATCATCTGCCCGCATCCTGGCAGGTAGAAATATGGGCATCATATCTTGATGTGCAAAGCGTGCCACACGAGGATATGATCACCAGTATTCCATCGTCAGATCAGGTCGAAGCTAAAGCAGAGATAGCCTGTGCTTGGACAATTACGTGCTTTCTCCTATCTATGTAGCTTCAGGGAGGTGACGTGGAGTCGTGCAATAGTTCCTTTCTGATCTGCATCATGACTTTGCCCATCAGGTTCTCGCCCCAGTCTTCGTAATGATCCGCAGCCTCGTCTGCTTTGAAACCGACACCTACTCACATCAGTCCTGTATATAGACAGATCTTGAATCTTGCCAACTGACCCCAGATTCTGTCCACTGGCGACGCCTCGACCATCAGACGGTCTCCAGTTGCGAGCATGACCTCTTTTAAGCCAGGATCACTGAATTTAGCTCGATTCCCGGCGCAGACAAGCTGAAATTTGTGTTGATCCCAGATATCCCTATCGAAGGGCTGTATGCGCCGACCCAAGTCTCGCACCTTTTCAGGGCTGCTCTCCACGCGGATCTGTTCTTCAATCTCAACGTCCCCAAACAAGCGTGCTTTAGCACACATCATGTAGTGTTCTGCCGTAGGATACGTCTTGTGCTCAACAGTGAACGCTCTTGGGTACCATTGTGAAAACTCTCCATGAAGTTGATCCGCATTCCAGAAGTAGACAGCATCACGAAGCAGCCCATAAGATGGACGCGGCATAGGATCGTTGCAGAATATTAGAAAGCCCTTGCTGCTACCGACTGATTCATCCTTTCCTAAGATTCGGAAGATAACCATGAGATCGAGCGGCACAAGTGCGGGGTTGCTGGCCCCACATTTGACATAATGAACTCGACTTATGTCAAGCGCTAGCGGTATTTATTGTTCTCAGATAAACAGGACTGATGAGTAGAAAATATATTCTGGATATGCGTGCAAATTGGTTTTTGAACAGCATCTCTACAGCTCAATGAGCAAGGACGAGATATTCGTTAAGGAGAGTTTGCCTGTGCACGATCGCATTTTACAAGAGTTGTCGAGTATTGAAATATGAAGCTGCCTGTTCGCAGCACGACCAGGCGTGGCACAAATCACATCACTATCGTGAAAAACGATATATTCTTAGTCATTGGGAGGCCGAAACTCTGTCGTCAGAGAATGAGCTCAAGCATTCCTAGAAACCTAGCTAGTCCTAGTCCACCTTCGCTCGGTTGTGCGCAGCAGAAGTCTCGCGTGAGAACAGACTCGGTGTGAACAGATTGATACCCAGACGACCAGCGCTGAACAGGCGCATTTCAGGTATTGTTCTAACATACTGAGAAACGCCATTGAGACATTTCGTCACCTTGTCTTGGCCCTTATTTGACGGTTTTAATGGACGGATCCTACATTGAATCATCGGCTACCGAGGTTTCTAATGGCAGTCCAGCGGATTCTAGTGATGGCTCATACTAGTCCTGAAGCATATACTCGTGCCGAAGAATTCTTCTTGAGTCTTGGCAATTCGTGAAAGGAATAGGCAAAATTTTAGGATATGCGAATGAATTGTTGCCACGCTGCTGCATATTTCGTTGTGCAAAAGAGAAGAGCATCGGCAGTGTCTGGCTGCCTAGAGATTTGTGCCCTTATACATTAGTCTTTTCGTGTCCTTGTGACTATGACTGACAGAGTTCCGTACCTTCTTATACTTGTCAACAAGACCACAGCCTTGCTCCTTTTCACTCCTGCTAATACATATTCTGGACTCACCGACTACACATTTGACCAGGTCGTCTGGACAAGGACAATCTACGGGTCTCGCAACGCAGTCCAGAGTTCCGGGACAAAGATAATTGCCAGAGTCGCAATGTGTCTCTAGAACGCGATCGCTATACCAGTCGACTCCCCTTGGGGGCGCTTGAGGCTGTTGTTGCTGCTGTTGTTGCTGCTGGCCAAAGAAGTTATCAAAGAATTGGAACTGTGCACTGACCAGACTCAAGAAAGAAAAAAATAGAAAGAACCTCGCACTGAATTGCATGATACTTGAAGTTCGTGTCTCAGTACACAAAGGGGTAGTATTCCTCTTGAGGCAAGGCTGGACTGAGCGCGTCTGAACCGAATCTGAAGGGCTGCCAAAATTCAACCCTAAGTGAGTTACAAGTATGCTTCACGGGTAACAGCACAATTTCAAAGCCGCTGAGACTACTTGTACGCTCTTATCTAGGTCCAATGATCTGAGCAACACTTTCACTATGCATCATACTGCTTTGCGAAAGATTTCCGCAGAAGATTGAAAAGATCGAAAAATTGGAAGAAAAACAAAATGCACTAAGAGGGAATCGAACCCTCGTCTGACACTTGGAAGGCGACAATCTTAACCACTAGACGATTAGTGCCTAATTGGTATCTGTTGTCCATACTTAAAAAAATATATACCTGTCAATCAATTAAAGCTCTCGTCTTTCGCTGTCCTGTCATGAGTACTGCGTAGCGCTTCACCTTTAGATAATTGGCTTCTGTATATTGTTCAAACATGGATCCTTCGATGCTTGCGGGCATGTCAGGAATGGGCTCTGGTGGAATGAATGTGGAAGTTGACCCGACCGAAGATACAGAGTGGAATGATATTCTACGTGCACACAAGATCATTCCCGAGAAGCAGCGTGATCCTGAAGAAAACCGCGAAGAGCTTATAGCTGAAGCCAGACAATTACAGTATGAGTCTCGGCTCGATGATCTTGAGTTAGATGAGCTGGATGACCTGGAAGATGACGAAGATGATGAAATAATTCAGACATATAAAGCGCGTCGCATGCAAGAAATGCAGGAAACGGCCAAAAGAAGCGTCTTTGGCTCTATCATCCCAATCACTAAAGGGGAATATACGCGGGAAGTCACAGAGGCCTCAGAGGACCACTGGATCTTCGTGCTCTTATTCAAAGATTATCTTCCAGCCTCAAAAAGACTACGACCTGTTATGGCTGAGTTTGCAGAACGCTATGGATCGATCAAGGTCTGTGCTATTGTGTCAGATCAAGCCATCGAGAACTATCCAGACCAAGCGGTACCTACCATTCTTGTTTACTATAAGAATAACATGAAAGAGCAATTTGTGGGCCTCAATACCAGCACTACGCTCGACGACATCGAGAAGATCGCAGTGGGGATTGGAGCGCTCGGAGAGGATGATGTACGACGTAGTCGGAGAAGAGTGGGTATACAGAGAGTAGAAAAGGCTCGAGAAGAAGAAGTAGATGATTGGAGTGACTGAAGAAGTATTCCTGCTTCACGGAATAGGTTTTATTCGACGCAACAAACGGGACGACCGAGAGGTGATATCCAGAATCTGGTTCGGGGCTTCTTCTATGAGATAGATTTCTAACCATCACATGGGCAATCAGAAGTGACAACAGTGTTCATGGAGGACAGGCGATACATGAGATCTATTTCTCAACCTCGCATAAATCAATATCGTAGTTTGTCGCACTCCTCTTTATTCCCAGATCAATACAGTATACATCTCTGCGGTCGTGAGTCGACTTTTCCTACACTAGAATAAAGATTTTGTGCACATGAGACGAGCCTTGATTGTCACATTTCGTCTGGAACAAAGAGTACTTGCTAGACTATATGTATCTGCGAGCAAGCTTGGAGTAGACGTCTCTATCGTTTAAAGCATGGCTGCACCAATTGCAACAGCAGACAGACCAAGAACAGCGATCTGTTCGGACCCAAACACAAGCCTTTCTTGTCCATTCTTCATCATTCCGTTCTTTGCCTAACTTCTTCAATTTCATCATCTCAGACATGTTACGTGCATTATTACCTCAACCGTATGCTCAAAGTTGGCTGACATCGTAGTGTAGTTTGTGCTCGGTCGTGCAAGCGGTTCCATGTGCCCTTCTGGCAAGATTTCATCACCTATCGGCACCATGCTCAAGTCCATAGCGGTGTCATATTGCTCAGCCGCTGCGATGCACAAGATCGAGGCAAAGGTGAACAAGCGAGCAATGTACATGATGCGTCAACCCTAGTAGATTTGCAAGCGTGTCCGGGATTTCAGACCCATTATAAGTCGCTGAGTAGGGTTTCTTGAATTGCTGATAGCGACTCGTTCTGTGTCATCGCTCTACATGTTTGAAGCAACTTCGCGAAGGACACTTTACGTCACACCAGACACAGTGTCGTTGCACTTTCGGTTTCAACAATGTTCGAACGACCAATCCAATAATGGAGAAGCCCTTGCACAATTTCGTGCACAGAGGTGCGCATACTTTCAAACCACACCAGAGTCTCAAGATAATGAAGACTTATCGCCTGATTGAAAGCAATTGCATGTAGGCTTCGAAGCTGGCACAAGACGCCAGCTGAGGATAAAGCGCCAAGTATGCTCTGTTGTATATATTGACTTAGTATATGCACAATAAAAATGTGATCATTGTAATGGCCAGAAGTAAGTGTAACGCGGCAAGCCTGCGGTCTTGATTTCTCGTGGAAGTTACTCCTGGGATTGTCCGATGACCCTGCACCAATTGAGGTCGGACCCGCGTCGTCCTGCTTTGACTCTGCGCGAAGTAGATGTACGCTAGTCGTGGCCGGTCAACTGTATCAAGATTGATTGGGTTCATTAACAGTTTTATACCTTCGAAATAGCTTCTGGCCGGATCGGAAACCTGAGTCCATTGAGATATCAGTGCTATTTGTATAGCTGAAAAAAGCACATACAGCTGCAGGGATCTGCACCATGATGAGAACAGTGTATCGCCAGATCCTCATCTGCTCCTGGTCTATACGACTTTCACAGACGCACAATTGAGGATCTGGAAGACGCGAGATCGTCAATCCTTCTCACAAGCACGATGCGACACCGGAACAAGACATCTCGGACCCAGCACAAATCTGAAGCACTTCGTCGCGTGTCGAAACACCTGGGACGAAGCACGCATTTAGGACGAGAGAATGACTAGACAATTATGATCCTAATTCGAGCACAAATGAGCACAAATCATGCCTTGTTGAGAGCACTTGTCATTCACAGCGAAACTGTCTTGACAAACATCACGGCACTAGTATAGTATGGGGATGGAGACGAGCAGAGTGTAGATTGATGGGAGTAATAGCAACGAATTTCGTGCCATTCTCGGGTAGAAGTTGCTCTGTCTAATTCTGGGAGTTGTGCTCTGCGCTCAACTACAACAACAGAGACTACGCAACCGTTTTGTGGTACTTTACAAGCGACTCTGGGGATGTTGAAGTAGCCCTTATGTCTGAGGAGAGGTCGGTGAAGGATCTCAAGTCGCGTTTCGAAGGACTTCATGCCAGCACGAAGCCGATCCCAGCAGCGAAACCGAGTTCGGCGCGATTCTCCTCTGGCCATGGTCCGACCCAGGGCTCAAAGCCAGTGGTCAAGGAGAAGCCCAAGTTCCAGTTGCCAGTCAGGACGAAGGCTGTGTTGGAATCCCCGAAGCCGTTGACGCGGACTGATACCAACGACTCCTGCATATCAGACCCCTTTGGAAGCCCCATGAATTCACCTGCCGTTGAAGTTCCTCCTAAGCTGCCTTCTCCTAGGACCAAGCCCCGCTTGATCACTAAGGAAGATGAGCTTCGAACTCTACAGAGTAATTTGATCATGACGAATGTTTCGCTGGACTATCTCTCTACTCAACCGAGCGGCCGTGCTTTGGGCAGCGATTTATTACGACCTATCTCTACAAGACCAGCTCCTCCCTCCCCTCGTGTCAAGTCTCCTCGTCCCGTCGGCAGGGCTTCGACAGAGCTGACAAGACCTGTCGCTCTGTTCGCACGGGATCTTTTCACAAATGATATAGAATCGGAAAATGCATCATCTAGCCCTGAAAGGTTGCCAAACATGACATCCCGTAGGCCGTCTATACCAGCTCGAAGCAGTAGCGACGAAAGTCGACCAAGCACGCCGATTTCGAGACCTAGATCTAGGATAGACGTTTTTGCGATACCACCATTACCCTCAAATCGGCCTCAGGTAGAGCAGAATTTGCTCAGTCATGAGAACAGGTACGTTGACGAGATCCAATCTAGATCTGAGGGTAATCATCCTCAACCGCCCTCAAAGTCGTTGTCATCGTCATTGTCGTCATTGTCCACATCGCCCACCTTGCCTTCCGCCGGCGCATCCCTTCAGGTCGCGGGGCAGCTCAAGAGGTCCGAAGTAGAAGGCTCGAAGCCGGCTCTTCCTGTTCGACCAGCTTCCATCCAGTCTTTCAGCTCAAGAAGTATCTCCAAGATAAGCACGATTTCAGAGGTCACATCACCGGTAATTGCAGACCAAAAACCACAATTACCACGGCGCATGGATACGATCAGTTCTGTTCCGCCATCGAGTCTTGCTAGCTCTCGAGAGCCCATTCCTCAGCTTCCTTCTCGGAGTCATACGGTCGATTCTTCTCGCTCAATACCTGACCAAAGACGTGTTTCCTTGCAGCATGATCGATGCCTCCCGGAAATGCCTTTAAATAGCCGACGAAGTCTAGACACTTCCCGTACCGGATCCACAAAGATGTCTTCCACGAATATTAGTCGAGGAGACGATGATTCCGAAGGCGAAGAAGATAATACCAATACTAACGATAGTACAAGAGCTTCAGAGCAACCAGACGCCTCCACAGCCAACAGGAAGCCACCGCGTTTCAAGGGTACACATTGGGATCTGCCCACTGGCAAGGAGGTCAGGAAGACTGCGCTGTCAGGGGATCTTTTAATGGTTGCTCACAATGATAAATTAAAGCTTCACAATCTCCTTACCAATGAGATAACGTGGCAAATACCAGTCGGTGACACAAAGGTAACTGCTATGGAGTTCAGAACAGTGACTGTACACAATCTCTCAGATGCAGGACGTTTTCTGTGGGTGGCTTTCAAGGATGGCTCTCTTCATGAATTAGATTTGCGCAATAGGATGGTTGTCGAGAGATATTTTCACGCTCACTCAGGCGCTATTATCGCTATCCTCAGGAATGGCAGAGCCATGTGGACACTGGATGAAGGTGGGAACCTTCAGATGTGGTCTGACAACGACGCAATTTCGTTGAAAGGCAGGCCGAGCTATAGGACAATTCGAACCGTGATTGGTGCGAGCACTGCAACGGTTGTCAACGGCCTTCTCTGGGTGGGCACGGGTCGTACGGTGCACGTCTTCGACCCGGACAATGCTGGCAATCATAGAATCACGCCGGAGCGTGGTCTCGAACCCAATCGTACCACCGGACTGATCACTTGCGTCATTCACTTGAGCCATGTTCCAGATCACGTCTACTTCGGACACGATGATGGAAAGATATCGGTCTATTCCACTTCGACATTTAAATTCCTCGAGGTCTTCTCCGTTTCACATTACAATTTGTCCGGGCTTCTCGCCGTTGGAGATTACTTGTGGGCATCTTTCAAAACTGGCAAAATCTTCATTTACGATGTACACCACAGGCCTTGGAGAGTGATGAAGGAGTGGCATGCACACAAAAGTCCTATCATGGAGCTCGCTCAGGACCGCTGCAGTCTCTGGAAAGAAAAGCGCCTGCAGGTGAGTTCCATGGCAGGCGATGGCGCCATCAGGATTTGGGACGGCTTATTGATGGAGGATTGGCTCGATGCCGAGATGCAGAAGCGTGTCAAGGACTTCTGCACTTTTCAATCGATCTCTGTTTTGGTTTGTACTTGGAACGCAGGCGCTTCGGCGCCACAGAAGTTGGGTCGTGACTACGAGGATTCACAATTCATGGAGGCTATGATCAGGGAAGCAGGAGCCCCAGACATGATCGTCTTTGGCTTTCAAGAACTCGTCGATCTCGACGACAAAGGCAAAGCAGGTCGATCTGTGGCCAAGGGTTTCTTTGGCAAGAAGAAGGAGAAGGAGCCGGATGAGAAGTCACAGGCAGCTGCTTATCAGCAGTGGCAAAATCATCTCGAGAGACAAGTTTCCATTGCTTCGAGCGCAAGAGAGGGTTATACACTGCTCCAGGTCCGAAATCTGGTCGGATTGTTCACCTGTGTGTTTGTGAGGCAGGACATTCGTAAGCGGATCTGCAATGTGGAAGCTACGAATGTCAAGACTGGGTTGAAAGGTAGATACGGGAACAAGGGCGGGATCGTGATTCGATTCACTTTGGATGACTCGTCTATATGCCTCGTCAATTGCCACTTAGCTGCCGGTCAGAAACATGTCATGGCGCGCAACAATGACATCTTCTCCATTCTCGACCAAGCAGGACTCTCTGCAGCTTCCGAGGCGCAGATCAAGAACAACGTTTTCGTATCCGGCGGCGATGGCAGTATGGTGCTTGATCACGAGATCTGCATTCTCAATGGCGACTTGAATTATCGAATCAACGGCAATAGGACACACGTTTTGCAGAACATCAAGGATGGCAAGCTTGGCAAGTTGCTCGAAAGCGACCAACTGTCTATCGAATTGAAGAAGAACGCGACACACCGACTCAGGTCGTTCACCGAAAGTCCAATACAATTCCAACCGACTTATAAATATGATCCAGGCACTGACGACTATGATTCATCGGAGAAGATGAGGATCCCGGCGTGGTGCGATCGTATATTCTACCGTGGCATGGGCTCTTCCGAAGTAGAAGGTGCAAACTATCGAGCCCACACCTGTCGTGTGTCTGACCATCGACCGGTCTCTGCGTTGCTGACCATGCAGGTATGCTTGCCCAGTGAACCAAGCGGCGTAGTGACTAACGGATTCAGGTCAAGACGGTCGACCCAGAGCTCAGAAAGCAGATATTCGATGCTGTGGCTAAACAGTGGATCGTGCTGGCGAACAAGGCCATCGTAGCCTGCAAAATCACGGTGCTGAAGGACATTACGGGCCGTAAGGAGAAGGAGTGCAGAGATGCGCTGAGAAATAGTGAGGGTCAGCTTGTGAGTGAGGCAGCGAAGGCGTTACTTGGGGTCTGATTTTCTATTCATCTGCATAGCATTGAGCGATGACTCACAGACTAGCGTATCATCATGTGTGTATATCATTCTGATCTAGAGCCCTGCTGCGGGACCACTTACCTAACCAGGATTATCTGATCCAATTGCTACCCGAGGCTCTCCATCAAGCGGCAACTCGGAAATTCGTGCGCCTCCAAATCTGGCAAATCTCGATTGTCCCTTCCCTCCAGGCTGGGAAGCATTCCACTCTCACATCCTGCTGTCCTCGCCCTCCTTCTCCTCTCAGTCGGAACATCTGTAGTCTTTCACGTTCTTCTGCAAGGGGCAGAGTCCCTTCCGATCGGCGCTGAAGCAGTATCATGGCGAGCAAGACGCCCGCCATTGCCATGAAGCCGACTTCGGCGGCAAATACGTCTGGTTTCGCGATTCAGACCTCGAAGGAATGGGTCTTGCCGCCTAGGCCCAAGCCAGGTCGTAAGGCAGACACGGACAACGCACCGACCAAGCGGAAGGCTCAGAACAGGGAGGCACAGCGCGCCTTCAGAGAACGAAGGGCAGCCAGGGTTGGAGAATTAGAGCAACAGATTCGGGACATCGAGGCAAAGCACAGGACCGATCTGGAGGGGATCGAAGTGGAGAACGGTCGACTCAAGGTGGAGAATATCAAATTGAGGGATGCCGTCGATGGATTGATGCGAGAGCTCAGCACGATACGGAGTCTCACCAAGCTGTCGCAGTCTCCAAGTCATACAATGCAGGCGCCAAGTATGCTGCAGAGTCACGTCAGTACGACCATGAACGCGCAGCAGATGGCTAGTCCGGCTCCCTCTGCGGATCTGGAGATCGTAGGCACACAGGGTAGCCTGACCCCCTCGATCAGTCCACTGCGTTTCGATAATCTTCCTGACGCCTACCTGGGCCAGTCGGTCCCTCTCCGCCGCAGGCCCAAGAGACAAGGCAACGAGACCCCTAACTTCAAGCGGCAGAAATCGTGTGCCTCGCAACGGTCCGCAGACATGGACGCCTACGAGATTGAATTCACCACATCCTCCTTCAAGCCACCGATGGGAGAGCTATGTGGCTTCTGCAGCGATGGCACACCGTGTCTGTGCGCCGAAGCAGCACAGCAGCACGCACTCGCAGAGAGGAAGAAAGCAGAGGAGTCGGCCGCCGTCGAGGATGACGATACCTGCGGCTTCTGTTCACAGGATACCCCATGCCTGTGCACAGAGACAGCAAATGCACTAGCTCAGATGCCCCTGGGAGACAAGGCGTCTGCTTCATTGACGGTCGTGACACCCCTACCTGCTATACTGGAGGAGGACAATGGGCTTTGTACGGGCAACCCGGGCAGCTGTCGACAGTGCCAATTGGACCCCATGTCGACTCTATTCTGCAGGACCCTCGCTAGCACGACTCCCCCTGCTCAACGGGAGATACCGGAGACGAGGCCAGGTATACAACACCAATCGAGCACCTTCTCCACTAGTTCTGCACGGGACACCACTCCACCCATCACACCGGCGGCCGCGTCCGAGACGCAATACGTCCCGTGCTCAGCCGCGTATCAGACACTATCGCGCCACGAGAATTTTAGCGGCACGGACCTGAGTAGTATCGTGCGCGGATTGGATGTTGATCGAGCCAACGGTCGGGGCGTAGAAGTGGGCAGCGTGCGTGACGTCCTGCGGATCCTGGACCGCGGACTCGGCCGTGACTCGTAGCCGGTCTCCGAGGGGTTACTCCTCTGGTGTCCATGTGTTCATATCGCGGGAGGCGGACGTGGCCGTGCTTGGAAATAATTGTGCTTGGGGAGGGACACGGGTATCAAATGCCGTGCGTGGAATGGAAAAACTGTCACGCCATGTCATGCGGGACAATCAACGCAATGGGAAAAACACCTAGGATAGATCCTTGCTAGTCCAGGCATTAGCGTAGAGCGACGATCTGAGCAAGAATCAGAACACCATCATACAAGCGACGATCAATTGAGGGAAATTCCTGTACTAGCTCTGAGTGTCATGGGTGCGGCTTGTACCGAACGATCGAGCGGCAAATTCCGTTCGCGGTTGGGGGAGTACAAGCGAAGGTTGCATCATGCTTCGCTTTTTTCGGGGGGAACCCTTTTGCTTTTCCCGGCGGTTGCGCCCCTCACGTTATACATCCATCTGTTTCACCCCTCCCGGGCCTTTCTTTTCCCTTCTTCCCATCTTTGTTCTCGACTCCCGGACTCTCGCCTTTTCTGGTTTCATTCTCCTCTTACAATCGAAAGAGAGAGAGTGTGTGTGTGTGTGTCATGGAAAAACTCGAGCGATTGCTTTCGAGGCCGGCGGCGAAACCGTTCCGTACGAGACATCTGTTGGAGAGGACTGACGCGCCGTACCTCAATTCCGCTGGACTTCTCGACTTTGCGCCTGGCGATATTGAAAACCCGAAGAATTGGAGCAAGGCTCGACGTTGGTACATTACCGTCGTGTCTGTCCTGCTCGTCGTCAATGCTACGTTTGCGAGTAGTTCGCCCTCGGGATGTCTGACGGGCATCGCAGAGGAATTGCACGTTTCCTCCGAGGCCGCGAGCCTGGTCATCACCGTCTTCCTGCTCGGATACGTCTTTGGCCCGCTCTTCTGGGCCCCGCTGTCTGAATTCTTTGGCCGGAGGTACATCTTTTACCTTTCCTTCACGGGATACCTCGCGTTCAATTTCCTATGTGCCTTTACTCCAAACTTTGGCGGTCTTTTGGTCGGTAGGTTCCTGACGGGGACGTTGGCCAGTTCGGCGCTGTCGAATGCTCCTGGCGTATTGGCCGATCTCTGGGGCCCCGTCGAGCGAGGAAAGGCCATGGCGGTCTTCTCCATGATGACTTTCATCGGACCGGCGCTCGGTCCCATCATTGGCGGCTTCGTCCAGCTTAAAGAAGACTGGAGATGGAATTTCTATGTCCTCCTGTGGCTGGCTGGTATCACTGAAGTATTGATGTTTACGATTCCCGAGACTCTGGCCCCCATGATCCTCAAGGACAAGGCACGCCGCGTGAGGGCACGAAAGATCCCTGGATTCGAGAATGTCAAGGCGCCAATAGAAGCGTCTGACCGCTCACTCGCGCAACTCTTCAAGGTCGCGCTGACACGACCCTGGAAGATCCTGGTCGACCCCATTTCATTCTTCGTGGCAATCTACCTCTCTGTGGTCTACATGCTTCTTTACATGCTCTTCACCATCTACCCGATCGTCTTTCAGGAGAAACGGGGCTGGAATGCTGGAGTGGGCGAATTGCCCTTACTCGGCGTCATAATTGGCGCAGTGCTTGGAGGTGCTCTCAGTTTCTACGTCTCCCACAAGGAGCGACAGAAGATCTCGGCGGGACGAGTGCAGAGACCGGAGGACAGACTTCCTATCGCCTGCTTCGGGGGCGTCATGTTTGTCGTCACCATGTTCTGGTTTGCTTGGACGGGCGAGTACAACTCCATCCATTGGATCGTGCCCAGTCTCGCCGGTGTCTTTCTTTCCATGTCAATTTTTATGATTTTCGTCGCATTCCTAAACTACCTGACAGACACGTACCTGATGTACGCCGCCTCTGCGCTCGCTGCCAACACTGTCGCGCGAAGTGCCTGTGGTGCCGCAGCACCGCTCTTCACAGAGTACATGTTCAACGCCCTCGGCGTCGGCGGGGGTGGCTCGCTCATTGGAGGAGTAGCCTTGCTTCTCGCGCCCATACCCTTTGTGTTTTACTACAAAGGAGAACCGATACGGAGACGCAGCAAGTTTGCACCGACAGAGGATGGACCCGGTGAGTCAAAGGAGACGCCCGTCGAGCAAAAGAGAACCGGCGATAGTTCTGCCGATGAGGAGTCGACGATAGGCTCTCACAACAGCCGGCCATACGTCGAGTCGGGCGTGGGTCTCGATCGTGTAGCGAAGCCCGACGATGCCAGGGAAGTCGATGCAGGTCAGGAGGTGAAACCCGGAAATGAGTCGGAGACTTATCTCCATGGACGCAAGCCCAATCTCAATCCTAATCATGCATGAGCAGCACATATATATATACACACGTCAACGAGTATTTGCGTTTTGATCATTTCATTCTGTTCTTCTTTCACTTGCGCAATTCCTTCACGCCTTGTTAGTATATAAATTACAATAATAAAGACGTCTTGCACCATATCTACATGTCATTGTTTATGCTGCCTAAGGACTGAGTGGGATGCTGGTGACGGCATTGCCCACTTTGATTTTAACCTCTGTTATTTCGAGCTCGATGGGCTCTACTGTCGTCGTCTGGAATTCGGTGGTGGACGCGTCGCGCGGTTGCCAAGCGATAGAAACATGAAACTTGGGATTCTAAATCGTCAAATCAGTATCCATACAAGTTGTGCAGATACGGGGAATGTGAACGGGAATGCGTACGTGGAAGATTGGAAAATCGTATGCCTTCAAGATTATTTCCACGCTCGAGTAGAGCTCGTGGAGGGCACGAGAGGTACGACAACTCAAGACTAGAAAGGTCCTCGTCAACGTCTCATTGTTGACGATTTCAAGTCGATCCAAGTGTACCGTAAAGCCCGACTGTGTTGTGGAGATCGAGTCTTGTAGAGCATCTGTGAATGCATGCCGTTGATGACTTTGTAAGGGTATGTGTCCCGACAGCGAGAGGTGTAATTCTCTGGGAACGCCATTATCACTTTCCAGAAGCGTTTGCCAGTCCTCTCCGCCCTCGCTCTCTGTGACGAGACACGCTCTCAATCTTGACAAGACTGACGGTGAGGGTCGGAACGAGGCGTAAATGTGGGTAGGAAAAGTCCCGACGACATGCTTATAGATCCTATCACGGCCCTGATGAAATGCCGGATCATCTCCCCTTCTTGGATCAACTTGTTCAAATGTTAGACACGTACTGGACACAAGGGAAAGCTTTTTTTTTTTTACTTGGATACAAGTCGTGAAACTCTGCTGGCAAGACCGGAGGCGCCGAGTCGTGCGTTTGAGTCCCTTGCACATTGTCGTTGTCGACCTCACTTTCGTCTTCCGAGGAAGAGCTGTGATATGGCACCAACGGCATCTAATTTCAAGACGTTACGCACGCTCGCCACGCAGTCATTTCGTTCACACGCACGGACGACAAATCAGTTCAATCGCGGTTGCTATGATACTACAAGTAGTAAAGACTTTGGAGTAATACACGTGAAATTTAATATGGTGCTATAATCATCTCGGAAGATATAGACTAGCAGACTCCATGACTCTTTCCGTGCTTGCCTTGCAGAGAGTGCGTGTCCTTGTGACCATGCTTCTTGCCCATGCGACTCTGTCGGGATCCTTGCCTACTCTTGTGCGCCGCCCGATCCTTCTCGATATCCTTTTGCTCCAGACTCTCTAGGTGATCGATACCGGCTTTCAAATCCCTCAAGAACAAGTCACATCGACCCCTAGTGAAGTCTTCTCGAAGGACTATTCGCAACATTCGCAAGTCGGAAGCGTGTGGAGCCATGGCTATTGTCATTAGCTTTGCTGCGAAAACCCATTGATGGCAAAATCTTACTGTAAGCAGGAACTACCCACTGTCGTTGTCTTAGTTCTCGGGCAACGTCAAATTCGTCATAGTGTTGAGCTTTGATCAATCTGAAGGCGACAAGAGGAAGTCCCTCTTTACCTCTAGCAGACATAATCTTCCAGTGCCCGGTCTTCTCAAGAGCGTCGCACAAGTAGACCGCGTCGTTCGTCAGGTTTTGCATGATGCTCTTGAAGCCAGCCCGACCCAGACGAATCAGCTGATAATACTGAGCCAACACTTGCGAAGCTCCTTTCGAAAAGTTCAACGTAAAGGAGGCTTGATCTGCTCCCAGATAGTTCTGTCGTGTCAGTCACAGATCGAAGTATGCACATCGAAAGTACTTACAATGTTGAAAATCAGTTCTTTGGGAAGGAATTCCGGCGAACGCCAGACAGCCCAGCCAATACCGGGATACGTCAAACCATACTTGTGTCCAGATGTATTGATCGAGACAACGGATGGAACACGGAAATCCCATTCAAGTTCAGGATTGACAAACGGAGCAACAAATCCACCACTTGCAGCATCGACATGGATTGGACAAGTCCAGCCGTTAGCTTCGTTCTTCTTTCGAAGAAGTGCATCCGTTGTCTTGACGTCCTCGTACTCGCCAGTATAGGTCGACCCAAGAATGACGCAGATTCCGATCGTGTTCTCGTCAACGAGGTCAACTGCTTCTTTCGGATCCATACAATACCTGTCCTCCGTACAATAAACATACTTCTCTTCTATCTCGAAGTATCGAGCAGCTTTTTCCCAACAGACCTGAACATTGGCTCCCATGACGATGTTTGGACCAGGGTTGTGAATGTCTTTTCCAGCTGCCTTCATCTTGTTCTGCCACCGTTTCTTCATAGCTAGGACGGCCAGCATGATGGCTTCACTAGATCCTACCGTGGAGACGCCCAAGGGTTCTTCGCCCTCTTTACCCTTAGGAACATTGAACAGATTACCAATTATAGCAACGCATTTGTTCTGGATCTCACAAGTAGAGGGGTACTCCTCTGCATCGATGAAATTGGTCGCCATGCCTTCATGCATCAACTTCTCAGCCTCGGGTTCCATATACGTCGTCACGAAACTTGCAAGATTGAGGAACGGATTGCCGTCCAGAGCCAGCTCATCATGTATCAATCTGTAAGCTATGTTGGCAGGCATCTCCTCCTCCGGCATATAGTGACTGGGCAGTCCTTGAGCTGCTTGCTTTGACCCATAGATTGTTGTTGAGAAGACCTGGTCAGCTGCGGAGATAGAATCCGCCCTCTCCTCAGAGGCATCTGGAGCAGAGATTGTAGATAGATGAACCATCACAATAGATTTTTCAAGCGCTAAATGCTAGCTTGGAATGGAAAACACGATACGAGTCTGGTCGGTACAAATTCAAGAGAATGGAGGAGGATCCGACGTCAGAGTGGCTGCCAAGCGATTCGTTCAGGGTCTGGACGTGGACAGCCAATCAGTCTTCCCGCACCCTTCAGTTTCCCGTGCACGCTATTTGACCACGACTGGCCATATATGGGTGGTGCTGCCTGTTGTACAATTCCAGTCAAGCTGAGTCACTGGTAATTCAATATCATTTATAGTGAGTAATGTTTGGCTGGTCATGAATGCTCTTCTCAGAACGAGTCTTTCAAAAACGATATACCACTCGTTTGACCTTCATGCGCAATGTTGTATTTCCAGGCACTCATCTACGTATATAGCAGGAAAGGTGCTCCACACCTCAAGCTGAGTCGAGGCCTCCTCTTCTACACTGAGATCCACACGGCCCGGTAGTGCCTGCGCGAGGATGATCTAAAACAAGGCTGACCATGCGGGCGCAGTTCGCATGTCCGAAAGCCTCGACTATCACGAGTTCCCCGAGCTTCACAGTCCAGTCAATCGGGTGGTGTGATCCAGGCCGTTCGGAACGTGATTGAAGACGCAACAATCTGCATCGACGCTCCAGCATCTAGCCCAGCTCACGGCGAGCCTTACACATCGGTGCATGACATGTGGAGTTCATCAGGAAACCCAATTGGTGGAAAGAACCGTCTCGCTAAGCAGCCAATCCGCCACGACCGGTAGATAGCTGTCAGAATTGTGCATCTACGCCGTTCGGCTCGCCTTGTCTGGGGTCATGATCTTCGCACGCAATTCATGCGAAGCATTCCCTCAGGCCGAGATCTCTGATTCGCGGACATCTCATCCCACTGATGAATATGGATACGGAACCCGGCACCGGCCTTTCAGGCAGAAAATGTATAAATTGCCTGTTTCCTGACGGTACAGCAGACTAAGCACATTAACTGATCTCGGCGAATCATGCTTTTCTCCATTCCGGCACTCCTCATCACTCTGGTCGCTGCTGTCCCGCTCGAGAAAAGAGGTACGATATCCAGACTTGCTCGTGTTTTGTCACGACGCTCATCAAAAGATCATCCTTGCTAATTGTGCTCATAGCAACCGTGACTTCCACCAGTGTCAGAGCTGCGACCACGACCGTCACTTCGATAGTTCCAGCGGTTGTTCCTGTAAAGACATCGACCACTGTTACCTCAGTCGCCCCACGCGTAACGACTATTGTTACATCAGTTCCAGCACACGTTGTGACATCTACGAGAACTTCGACTATTGTTTCGACCACTCGTGGGGCAACCAGCACGATCGTTCGGTCCACCACTGTGACGACAACCTTGCCAGGAAGTGTTATCACTCGAACTGTCACGATTCCAGCGTCCACAGTCACTGCTCGTGTTACGACCTCAACTGGCAGCCGTGCTCAGGCAGCTACCACGACAACAGCAGCAGCACCGACCTCGGCCAATCTTTACCCCAGATTGATTGTTCCCGTCATTCCTGGCACAGGCGCCCAAGGAGTTTCCTATTCGGTAACATTGAGCTCGACCGAGAAGACTGATCTCCTGTACGATATTCCTGCCTCTTCCGGTTACAAAACTTGCACCTTGACTGGACGATTCCCTGTCGGCGGCAACCCAACCTCCTCCGGTGCGTACGGCTCTGCACAAGTCCAAGCAGAGCTTCTGGCGTCGAACATCGCTACATCTACCTCTTCGTCCACGCAGCCAGCCGGCAAAACAGATCTAGGCACGCGTGCTGCGGGCACAGCTCTGAACGGAGCCAACGCTGTATACAGCTCGTTTTCCGTCACCGCCGGTACCTCTGTCTCGATCGCCTTGACCGCCGTGTCTGGATCCTTGAGGGTCTTTGAGGACTACAATACCGTGAGTGGCCTCTCTTCACGCTCACTCCATAACGCTAATCTTCATCGCAGCCTGTCACTGGCTACACTCTGAACTGTGTATGATGAGGGAAGTGATGACGATGTACTAGATATCAGAATATTGTGCATAGCTAAGATAAGGCTAGAAAAAGTAATGCTGAAGGTGCTTGAACGATCTAAAGCGAGTCCTGCATGATGATGAACATGTTCACGTGTGCTGATTGACAGAAGCATTCGTGCTGTACTCGTATTCGTGTTCAGCAGACGAGAGGGCAAGGCAATCGATAAGAGCGGACCGAGGACCTGGAGAATGACAGTGTTGGCTCATCCCAGGTTTTTGTGCTCTGCGCCTCGTCCAGTATTCGTATCTACATCATCACTCGCCCACAAGTCGTTTGACACTAGCGCCTCTCTCTCTCTCTTTAGCTCGCACCTCATCCGAATCCGTTCAGTCACTTGTAGACGATTGCATGACTTTTCAATTTCCCTCTGCACATCACAATTACAATTGGGGATCTCCCTCATCCGGAACACATGCTGCATCAGCGTCCGGCTTCGATAAGCATTCCGCTCAGCACGCTCTCGACTTCCTCGTCGAGCACGATCTTTCCCATCCGAGGAAAGCCGATCAGATACAGCCTGGCTTGTACCTCGGAGACTTGACGTCAGCAAAGGATTTGAAGGCGCTGCAGACCAAAAAGATTACTCATGTCCTGAGTGTCTGTCATTGCCCGGATCTTCACTACCCGGAGAGTATGCACATCGACCACAAGGTTATAGATGTCGACGATGCCAAGGAAGAGGATCTGCTGGATCACTTTTTGGAATGCTGGCGCTTCATCACGTACGCCCTTGATGAGGGTGGTCGTGTACACGTTCATTGCGAGCAAGGCATTAGTCGATCTGCAGCGGTCATAGCAGCCTTCCTGATGAAGACAGAGCGTCTGCACTCCATCGAAGCAATCAAGTACATTCAGCGATTCAGGCCTATTGTAGACCCAAATGCAGGGTTCAGGGAGCAGTTGCACATTTGGGGTCAGTGTAAGGGACAATTGGCAGGGAGAATCGAGTACACGAGCTGGAAGCAGAAGCAGGCAAAACTTCTTGCTAGGGCCCATTGATCAGTCCGAACCGATTGGACCCCTCGCCCAATCGCTGTCAAGCAGAACGGCATATCTTTCCGATAGGCATGTAAATGTATTTAGCGACTGCGATCGATCTGCATAGAACAAAGCCTGTATATATGATCTCTTAGTCCTCCACGATCAATCTTTCGCATACAATTACGAGGTCCATAGGACGATATCGCCGTCACCGCCACAGGTGAGCATTTGGTTTGTCTTTGCGTGTATGGAGAGTCCACTGATCACCTTGCCTGCATGTGCCAGGACGTCAGCTCTGACTTGCCCGGTAACGACGTCCCACATGACCACCCTGCCGTCATCGCTTCCGGATACTACATAACTTTCATCGCTCCCGAATATCGACGGGATTCTATAGCTAGAGTTTGTATGGCCGATGAACGAGTTCAACATGGCGCCGTCCATCGAATCCATTAGTCTAATGGTCGAGTCTAAAGACGACACCAGAAGGGTTTGGCCATCACTAGATTGTTGGATTGAGGTGATCGGCTGACCTATGACATCCGTCTGCAGAATCCCCTTGCGTAGATCATAAGTTCTCACCTTCCCATCGACCGAGCCACTGATGATCTGATGGTCTTTCACGTACAGCGAGGTAATACTATCGCGTGCCTCGTCTAGAACTTGGATCGGCATACCGGAACTGCCCTTGGTGTCCCACAACCTGACCGTAGCATCGAAGGAGCCGCTGATGATCACACTCGCATCGGCGCTGAAGGCTACGGCGTTGTTCTTCTGGAAGTGCCCGGCATATCGCCTTATGGTGACCGCGGATGCCACATCCCAATAAAAGACCGGTTTGTCACCGCCAACACTGACGAACTTACTGTTATCATGGGAGATTGCCAAGTCGGTAATCTCGTATCCGTGGGCTTCATAGGACTTTATGTGTGAGCCTGTAGAAGCATTAAACAAGTGCACCGATTTTGCATTCCCGGCAGCCATGAAGTACGCTCCATTAGAGTTGTGCTTGATCACGTTCAGGGGCTTGGCAGCTGGACTGGGTCTGGCAATTGGTATATCCGAGCTGTGAACGATATGCCCGATCCGCGTGGGAGGCGAGACGGCACTCGACATGCGGAGTGATCCCGAGTATATTACACACACGCCCTGTACCCTATTCAATACATGAGAATCACGGAGACCGATGCACCATAACTTATCTACAGAGGGCTCGAGATAGCTGGAGGAAAGAAGAATTCCAAACAGGATCACTGATCAGGGTTTAGATCCGCGATTGCTTGGGGCTGTACCGTGCGGGCGGGGTGGGCTGGCTGGGCGCATACCTGACGAAGATCAGCACGCGTCTGGCAGGTTCCCCTGGCTGACGTTATGCTCGGAGGACGGACCCAAGAGAGACCCAGATCTATGGACAGGAGTGGTCCAGCGTCTAGCCTCTCGAGTGTCCACTTCCGGACCATGCCTGTTTCTCCACGAGGCCCGCTCTGCGCGCTTCGGAATCCATAGCTGTCAACGAAGGACCTGTGGCCATGGACATTGGAACAAACAGGCGAACTCGTGTGAATCAAAACAATCTCAGAACGGCCGCTCAGTCTCTGCCGCTGTGTCTTATATATGCCGTGGTAAAGAATGTCTTTGGGTAGCTTCTCCGATCGATCCTTCCTGTGTCGTCTATCCGATAGAACTGTCTACGTATCGCCTACTGCTGGGCACACACTTCGCTTCTGTGTTGCTAAAGTTGCCTTCCCTAAGCCTGCTGTTAGTTAGCACGGCCCCTCCTTCAGCCACACATTTGTGGCGCGGATTGTCCTCTTGTAGCGCACGACTTCTTGGGCACCTCCTTCAACCACACAACGCTCGTTTGTCAATATCTGTTCTCGCCTGCCCCCAAACAACAAGCATGAGGCCCGTCGATCCATGCTGATGCCAGGGGACCTCGAGCAGTCTTCGAACGCATATGCGACTACAATTTACGATCTAGCGAAGCTCGTGAGAAAGGCACACTATGTGGAGCAGTTGAATCGCGTACAACATCAAGATCTATTGCGCCTGCAGTTTGGCAATGAAGTCTTGGGTCGTCTATGCCGTACGATGCAGGAGACAGCGGCACGGCTCGTCGATTGTCTTCACCGGGAGAATAGCAAGCGAGAGTTCGCCGAGTTGTACACGACCATGATGAATTTGGCCGACACTGTCCTGGAACACGCCGAGAGTCGCGATAGCATGGTCATGTCAGGTGTAATGAGTGACCTCTCAGAGGAATCTCGGCACTCTCTGCTGCGCTTCTTACATGCCATCAGAACAGACCATGCCTGGGTAGCGGAGCGACTGAGTAGTCTGACAGTATCTGAGTTGGACGCCTTGCTGCCGATGTCTGAATTTGCAGCCAAACAACCTAGCGCGCTTCGCGAAGCACACAGGGATCGAGATGAGATTCATGATCTACAACGTAAAAATGCGCTCAACAGTCTGCTCTTCCTCACGTTTGCTCCGCCTGGCGCATTCGAGTCAGAAGACCGCTTGAGGCTAGATCTGACTGCAACGATTCTGCATCGTCTCATCAGGGATAACAAAACGTCGTCAAAGGGCGACAAATTCTGCCTGGCTGCTATGGACGCATGGGCTGGTCTCTACGGATGGGACGCCTCAAAGTCATTTGAAATCTTGCTCATGGAGATCTTACAGTCCGGCACGAGAGTGATCGAGAAGGCAGAGGCAAGAAGTATACATGGCAACCCACAACATCGCTCTTACTATCTCAACAATCAGTCGAAAAGGGATGATTCAGAAGATGAATTCTTCGCGATCGCCGTCAAGAATATCTTCCAGCTATTGAATTCTCCGGAAATAGGCGGTCTCCCCACTGGTGTCATTGTACTCTCGCGTGCAATTCTCAGTAGGGCTGAGGACGGCGACAAGAGACATTATGAGTCGTTCATCATAATCAACTGGTTTTTCTATCGCTTTCTTTCCAAGGCGATATCTTATCCAGAGGTAAGTATAAACAGATCGACGAGCTCGGCTACAGTATCTAACATGAAAGCAACTTGGCCTGATGAACGACTACTATATCAGTGACGTCAAGAGACAGCGTATCCTTGTAGCCCTCCTGCAAAAGGTTCATGCTCATTGCGTCCCGACAACAAAGCCTAATGGCATGACACACAAAAGATCTCTGATAGATGAAGAGATAGAAGGCCATGTGCTGTCCATATTCTCCAAATTCAGGATGTCAAAGAATGACTATCTCTTCCCGGCAAGTCTACGATCAATAGGTCAGGATAATCTTTTGTCGCGAAGTATGCAATCATACTCAGATGACGCCGTCGCATCGATAACTTTGTGTGCTACAGATCTAGCAACCCTTTTGACCGCCGTATCTCCCCATTGTCGAGTCGGTAGCCCGGAACCCGTGAACTCTCACCTGACTCGTCACAAGAGCACCAGTTCAACGGGATCCGGTCGATCGTCAGGTTTCAAGCCCGCTCGTTCATCAAAAATTACATTTGACATTGGCAACGCACTCCGCGACGAAGAAGCTAGAAGTGATGGCGCTACCGATATCGATGACTCCCCAGAATTGAGGAGGGCCCCCTCTAACAGTTACTTCACGCCTATACTCGAGTATAGGGTGGAGGATGAGATAATACGAAAAGCAAAAGATGCAATTCTGGAACTGCTTCGGGATCACGATGTACGTGCGGCCTCTGCGATAACTGCAGAATCCTGGGACCGGATTTTTGTCTATCCTGATCATGTCTCTTTAGTGGATCCTGCTTGCAGAACGGAAAAGATCATGTCGGAGACTCCTGATGAAGTACATACAGCCATTCATCATTTGCTCGATAATTTCGAAATTGACTCGTTCGGCGAAATCAGAGAGCCGGTGCCTAAAGAGCCATCTTACTTCGCTCGAATTTCTCGGGCAAGCCTGTCAGGTCGATTCCACGAGACCATATCGCCGCCGGATTCCCTGAGTGGCTCTCATCTACTACAAATTTTGCTCTTTGCTGCACAAAGATGCCTTGCAAAGAGAGATTATGCCGCAGCTGGTGTCTATCACAAGGCTCACAATAAATTGCAGCAATGTTGGCAATCTGCCCAGGCTCTCGAGGATTTCTCTCCTATCTTGTATGGTCTCGTACAAGAGCAGGATAGGATTATTGAGATCAATGAACAACATTCGGATGAAAGAATGCAACTTCTGGCACACGCTCGAGAGGACAAGGCGCGCTTGCTTCAGCTCGTCGACCATACAATCTATCGAATGAATAAGATCAGACTAAAAATGTGGTACATAAGTGATATCAGGCGGAACAAATTCTGGAATCAAGCCTGGGATGTAGTCAAATGTCTCAATAAGATGAGGCCGCCCCCTTTTACCGGCGAGTATATACGACCGGGATCGCAGAACACGGATCAGAGCGTTAATCCGTTCTCATTCCATGCTCATCGTCCAGTTTCACTTTCGAGGTCAAATTCGAGGGACCATCGATTTCCAAGATTCTCTCGGGATCTCCGTTACGCTACCGCCAGCTTGAACTCCTCGGATGGAATCGCAATTGTTGATCAGGCTATCTTCGAAGCCATCGCGGTTCCTATTGAACAAGGAGGACCGAACAAGCTCAGTGGTATCCAGGTGCAACAAACTGCTGAATGGATGCGCACCTCGGATATACATAACTTTTGCCAGGGTGAGGAACGGGTGCATAGGCTCTGTTATGAGATAGATGACCTCACAAAGCGAATCATGAAAACGAATAGTGCTGCTCCCACCACAATCGATATAGACGAAGCGATCGCCTCCGCGCTTTGGACATTTGAACTTTTCCATTATGAGTCAGAACTATTCAAGATTGACGGAAGGGTCAAAAACGAGAGCCTGATGAGCGAATCGATATTGAGTACTTCGGCTGTGGACGAGTCTTTAGGCAGCATCAGCGGTTTGTTGAGACGGGGCAGTGCGGGTGACCTACTCAACTTGGCCCGTACAGCTGGCAGAGCTCGAGTGAATAGTGCTGGAAGCCTCGACAACCCTCGTAGTCGAAGCCATTCCTGCGCCGGAACCAGGCTGCCTCCATCGGAGATCTCTGTAGAGGCGCTTGGTTCTGCAAAGTCATTCTCGTCATTTGGGCAGTCCACTATGAGATCTCATGAAAGATCGAATAGGGTGTCAACCTCTCACGCTGTCAAGCAGGTTCCTGAGTTCGATGAACAAATTGTACAAGACTTTTTACTTCAGACCCAAATAGGACTAACGGCCCTGCTTCTCAGTGACTTCGCGGAGCTACTGTTCCATCGGGGAAGTGAGACCGATGAATGGTACAACGGTGAGCTTACCGAGACAGCACTTGCGAGAAAGCAGGCTCAAGAGATCAACCTTCAAGAGTGTATCGCTGAAAATAGCCGCATCAATTTAGAAAATATTGTCCTGACTCCACCGAGTCTTGGCGACCTCAAGCAACCACTAAAAACCAAGAAGCATCTTCGCGGCAAGTCCATCAATTTGTCCCATTTCTTTAGTGGGGCACCTTCGCCCGGCGAAAGTTACAAGTCTGCTCCTGCCCCTCCCTCGGTGGACGTCGGCCGAACAGATGGCGTATCCGGTGTGTCGATGGAGAGAACGAGTTCTGCAAGCAGCTATCTGGACGTGATGACGGGCTCAGATTCCTCTACAACCCCAGTAACGCCGGCTCGATCAATGCACGGTCGGGCCACACAACCACAAGAGTTCCCGCTCATGCGAGCCTACAAGGAAATCATGCAGAAATTCTCCGCTCATCCTTCACCTTATGAGAAGCTACGTGCGCTATATGACTTCGAGCTCCTGGTCGTGGCGAACTTGAGATCGAGTGGGAAAACATTTGACATCGAGTTACCTAAGCTGGCTCCTACAATGCCTCAATCACCCATGCTACAGAATAATAAGAGCAACAACACGATCTCCCCAGCTACATTGAAACAGCATGTCCATACCGACTCCGAAGATCTTGCCAAGCTTCGTATCGAGAAGTTGGCCGTCAACGCACTTCCAGAGAGCGTACAAGCGTCTGCAACTCCTAGGGCAATGGAAACGCCGATGTTCACCCCGGGTACAGATGCTATCGTCGAGGAAATGCAGAAGATACTGCGAATCCCGTCACTTCGCCCGAAAACACTGTTTAGAGATCTCCAATATATTGCCTCGTTCATACCAGCCACGATCCTCAATATGACTGACGAAGGTAAGGTCTTTTGGGATGTGGGACTTGCAGCGCTTGGTATGAAGCGTGAAACCGTTGAGGCCATGGTACAGTATGGTACCTCGATTATACATCAGTCTGAAGTTGCTGGTCAATCTGTATCCTCTTACAGACCGAATTTGCAGGAAGGTAGTCTGGCTGATGCAGTCAATTTGTTCATCATCGCTGCAAAAGAGCAGGATGTCAATGCTATGCGGGAGCTAGCCCTCCTGCAAAGCACCAAACCCGAAATACTTGCCGTCATCATCCCGCCATTCTCGATTCCTTCCAGCATCTTTGCTAAAATAGGACGACGGGAACGACGTCCATCAATAAATTCGGCCAGCACAGAAACTGTGAACAAGGGACTTGCAGCGAAAGCGTGGTTTGAATTAGCCGCTGCCGAAGGAGACTTGGTTGCGAGGTCCTGGATCATGTCGAAACGCGGGCTGCACGATCAACAAAGTCCACGGGTTTGACGTCGAGCGAAGAATAGCATTAGCGTTCGTCATATTAGCGTAGGCTGTAGCGCTTCACTTATGCATAAACGTAATCATAGACTGTAATTAGAGGACGCATCAGCAATCTACTTGGGGATCTACGTGCTGTGCCATCTGATCGGCACAAAGTCGGCCAATCGATATCGCAACTGAAAATACGAAGCTCCACGACGCCTGCTGTCTACGCGTTCACATCTCAATCATCGAAGATTCAATTCGAAAGCACACTCGACACAAGTTGGCACGGGGCAGGACACATCTCATTCGCCAATCTCGAGCGTATTATACAATCGACACAAGGGCCGTGTGAAGATTAGTAGTCGCGGGAGTTCTTTTTTCTTGAGAACAAATGAGTTACGATCGAGCACTCTCAGTCTTCAGCCCGGATGGCCGCCTGCTTCAGGTAGAGTATGGTAATGAGGCTGTCAAGAGAGGAACCACGGCAGTCGGAATCCGCGCAAAAGATTGTTGCATCCTGGCAGTCGAAAAGAAATCTCTACTCAAGCTGCAAGACAATAGGGCGACACAAAAGATATGTCAGGTTGACGATCACATCACTTTGGCCTTTGCGGGACTGAATGCCGACGCGAGGATCCTCGTCGACAAGGCCCGCGTAGAGGCGCAAAGTCACAGGTTGACATTAGAAGATCCCGTCACCGTGGACTACATAACGAGATATGTCGCGGGAGTGCAACAGAAGTATACGCAATCGGGAGGAGTCAGACCTTTTGGTATCGCGACACTGATTGTCGGATTCGACCCGCATGACGAGGTCCCGCGACTCTTCATGACCGAGCCTGCTGGCATCTACTCTGCATGGTACGTCCATGCCGGATACTCACCCCTACCTTACCCAACGAACGGTTTTCTGACATGTGTGTAGGAAAGCCAACGCTATCGGGAAATCTTCAAAGACTGTGCGAGAATTCCTGGAGCGGAATTACGGCGCAGACATGTCGCAGTCAGAAGCCATCAAGCTCTCCGTGAAGGCACTACTCGAAGTCGTGCAGACGGGATCGAAGAATATCGAGATTGCGGTCATCACAAAGAACCAGAAACCGAGAGTTCTGGAACTGGAAGATGTGGATGCCATCGTGAAGGAAATTAGCGACGAAAAGGAAGCTGAAGTACAGAAGAAGAAGGACCGCGCAGCTGGCAGAGCAGGGGCAGCAGCAGCAGCAGCAGCAGCGCCGAGTGCGCAGGAGGCAACAGAAACGACGAGGATGGAGACTGATGGAAGTGCTTGATGACCTATGAAATTTCCATTGAGATATCTCACGAGCATATGATTTATACTTGGAGCATCTTACCGACCTGAGCTTGCCATCTGACCCCGGGATGCTTGTGAGCTGCAGCTGAACCTGCGTCCCCAGTCGTTACCTAGTCTACCTCCCTATTTTGACTCCATGAGAACGTCTCACGTTGGTGTATTCCAATCTTTGCATCTTTGCAGGATTTGAATCGATTAGCGCACAAATTTTGGCTTCCGACGTGTGCATCACCACCATCATCAAGGCGAACGCATCGCACCACACTCGACCTCCGTGCTCAGCCAGTCGCCGAGTTGTCGAGACTTAGCGTGCGAGCGGCGTGTCTTCCCTTCCCCTCCCATCATTCTTGGGAAGAGACGGTGGGTCTGGCATACTCTGCGCAAGTTGCACCGGTCATTTCACGACACACACACACACACACACACACACACACGAGGTTCTTCTCGACCCTTGGCAAATCTAGCTAAAGTCGGAACCGGTCTCCTTAGTCCCTCAACTCTCAATTTATCGTGAGACGGCAAGAGGAGAGACACCAGGGAGCGATCGAAGGGAAGTGTCGAGACTGTCGGACGAGATCTTTTAGCCGGGGGCACCACACCAGAGAAAAGATCCAGGGACTCTTTGCACAGTAAGGTGTGCTTCACCCTGCGCTCCGTCGTTGCCAAGACTGTGCGAAGCGTCGTTGGATGTCGGGTCCTCGCCAGCAGGGTCAGCAGCGACAGTGGCCACCAAGGGCTCCTAATGACAAGCATTCGAGGTCAAGCACAGGGCAGTATGAGGATGATCGTGACGAGCGTCCTCGCCCTTCAAATCGTCGGGGCGACTTGCGTGGCAGAGACCGCTCACCCGACCGTCCTGAAGGCGACACACATGCCACTTCAAGAGACTATCGACCTGATCTGCAGAAGCAGTCGAATATGCGACAGCGGCAGCAGCAAAATCAGGGTCACAGGACCAACGGCGAACTAGTCAGAGCAGACTTGGGTGATCGTAGGTCTCCTCTACCTCCACAGGGCGTAGTTGGGAGAGTCTCTAACGATAATAATGCAAATCCTGCAGGGCACTCCGACAACTACGATTCTCAGCGACTCCCGTCGAGGACCCAAACCTCTAATTCATATCCTAAGGAGCCATTCGAATCTCGAAGGCCTCGAGGAGATGGTGACAAGCCCTATGAACAACAATCAAGGTATCCGAGTAGTCGCGACAGGCCTTATTTGAGACGGAGTGTCGAACGTGACGCCGACAGGCAACGCCATCATGAAGATCGACGAATCAAGTCTAGTACATCAGATTCCTTCACGGCTGACAACATCTCACCAGAAAGGAGTCGTGAACTGTCTGGCAATCGCTCGCCAGCTTCTGGAGGATTTCGCCAGGGGTGGTCCACGTCGAATCGAGATAGACGTCAGAATTCCCCTGAACGCTCTGTAGAAAGGGATCTGTATGACCGTCGCCCTCTTCGGTCGCGAGATCATGGCCAAGATCCGTATGACAATGATAATGACGACAGGAGATCTGTCTCTCAGGGACAGGCTTCTACCTTCAACTATGGAAAGAAGCGTGCCTTTGATGGGAAGTCTCCGCCCCGCCCAGTGCGTAATGCAAGCCAATATGTGGACCGGCGTGAACCTTCGAGGACTTCTGGGCCGAAGGCAGCGCGCTACAAGGACAACGAACGAGATTCGCCTGTAGCTGAGGCACGGTCTTATGCAAGAGCCCCTAGTCACGAACGTGTATATCCTTCTCACATACACAACGTCCGGCGTGGAAGGGTGGTTGACGCTCGACGCAGTGTCGAACAAGATGCACAGCCCTCCACTGATTCAAGACATGATAAACTTGCCATGGACCTTGACGAGCACGACCCTTATGATCGTGATCGTAACCGTAGGCACAGTGTATCGAAGCGTAGTCCTTCGCGTGACAGTCGATACAGTCGAGAGGGAAACACGGCCGAGCCACATCATGGACAATGGAGCGCTAGATCGTCCGGCTTCGATCGCCATGACGACCGAAAGAATGACAGATATACGAACTCTAGACAAGCAGCCCCAGCACACTTTCGTTCACCCTCACCTCAATTCAGTAATAATGCTGATCGTCAGCGTCACTTTCAGAATCGTTCTCAAACTTACTCACGACCTGGACACTTTAGGGCTCCATCTCGAGACCCTCAAGCGGCGAGAGACCGACGAAGATCGCCCTCACCCATTCATGCACGAGGACGCTCCTTCAGCAGATCTCCCCCGAGAGATCCAATGTCGTTTCGCAAGCCTCTACCTGAACAGTCGGAGCTTCTCACCGGTGATGGCTACGATAGGAAGCCCGTGGAGCGAGATCGTGATGTAGTGCGAAGGTCTCCGAATCCTGTCGGCGCTCCAAAGACTTTTACACGCCAGGACAATCACAGTCGACAGACGTCAGACCGACATGGCAATGCCAGATCTGAGCTGCATGCGAGGTCCAATTCACAAAGTACATACCGTGCCGGTAACGTAGATCAATCTCGCACGCCGGTTGGCAGGTACGGAAATTCTCCACAACGTCATGCACAGAATGAGGCGGACTCAAGGTACTCAGAGAGCGCAGAACAACGTCCAGCGACAGAAAAGACCAGCGGTCGATACCACGACAACCAAAGTAGGCAAACACAGCGCCAGGGAAGTAGATTTGACTCAAAGACACCACATTCCCGTCATGAAGATAACATGCCGTCTGGGAGGACGAGGGGACCCACCGAATCCGCAACAGGCACCTCACCTGACATAACTTCTAGTCGCTCTGGAAATAAGGCCAATAGTCCAGTCGGATTTCAACTATCCACTCGAGGAACTCAGAGTCAACGAGCTCCCTCGTCAGTCTTCGATCACTCGGAGTCCCGCTCTCGAGAGCCCAAGTCGACAGACGAGAAAGAACGGCCAGAGATAGCCTCTTCATCTCCTTCGAAACGTCCAAAATTGGAACAAGGTCAGCAACAGTTCCAGACTCCAGAATCTATTCCTACGCCTCACTCGGCGCGGATGCCGAAGCACTCACACAATAAGCGAAATCCGGAGGTGGCTCGCTCCAACTCGAAAGAGACACACAAGACGGCGGATGCTTCGGCTGGAAATGGCACATCCACTACCGATGGCTCCGTCTACGAGCGAATCGGTCAAGTGGGCGAGGGCACGTACGGCAAGGTCTACAAGGCATGTCATAAACACACGGGCGAATTTGTCGCATTGAAGCGCATACGGATGGAGCAGGAACGTGATGGATTTCCCATCACGTCGATGCGTGAAATCAAATTGCTTCAGCGTCTGAAGCATCCTGGTGTCGTGAACCTGCTCGAGATGATGATTGAGAAGAGCTCGGTCTACATGGTCTTTGAGTATATGGATCACGATCTGACGGGTGTTCTTGCCAATCCCAACATCACATTTGAGGCGCCTCATATCAAGGACCTTGCGGCTCAGTTATTCGACGGCTTGGCCTATCTCCATCACCGCGGTGTCTTGCATCGGGATATCAAGGGCTCCAACATCCTGCTGAACAATGCCGGCGAGCTGAAACTCGCCGATTTTGGACTTGCGCGATTCTATCAAAGGTCCAGGATCAATGCCGACTATACGAATCGTGTCATCACCCTATGGTTCAGACCTCCGGAACTCCTCCTAGGTGCGACTGCTTACGATTCCGCGGTCGACATCTGGTCCGCTGGTTGTATTCTCCTCGAATTGTTCACAAAGGCCACCATCTTCCCTGGCCGTGACGAAATCAACCAGCTCGAGACCATTTATCAAGTCATGGGATCTCCGACACCAGAGTCCTGGCCAGGTGTCCTCTTGCTCCCATGGTACGAGCTCATCAAGTTTCAGACATTTCCCGAGAATTTCGACGCACTCTATGAAGCCGTCTTACCCCCGGCAGCATTGGACTTGAGTAAACAGATACTCAGTCTCGATCCGAGCAGACGACCTCTAGCGTCGGAAATACTTCAGCACGCTTATTTCACCACCGAACTACCGAGGGCGGAACGTCGGACGTTGTTTGACATCACTGAAAGTCACGAGTGGGACACGAAACAGCGTAGGCGGGATGAGCGGGCGAAAAAGATCAAGGAGGAAAAGGATCGAGGCGATAGGACCAATACGAGTAATTAAAGGATATATATACCTCCGAGCCGTATGTAGCAGTAAGTCGATAACTCTTGCAAACTCCGATTCCGGCATCTCGTCGCCCAACAAGTACATTTCAGGTCATGAACATAACAAATCACGTTGTGATGGAAAAAAATGGTGTGGCTTTCGTTCATTCGACTCATTCCTTTTTTTCTATACTAATGTCCAAATCGTAAACAGCGCTCCTATGTCCAAACAACGCCATTCTAAGTTGCGGGGGTCATGTATCACAAAATCCACTCTAGACCATGAATGCAACGAATCCTGCCATGAACAGACCGGCTGCGGAAGCGATGACCTTTTCGGCAGACGACGTCGTAGACTTGACAACACTAAAAGAGACGGGTCAGTTGGATGGCAAGAGAAGATGATTGTGTGAACTCACGAAGAGGCCGAGGCAGCGGCAGAGCCAGCAGCAGCGGAACCGGAGGCCACGGCAGCACCAGAGGCAGCACCAGAGGCAGCACCAGAGGCGGTGCTCATGGTGGTAGCGGCGCCAGCGGCAGCAGTGGAAGCCTGCGAGGCGATGGAGGAAGCGGCGACGGCTGGGATGGTCGACGCTTGTGCTGCGCTAGAGGCTCTGGCAGATGAAGTGACGGCGGCAGCTGTGATGAGGAACCACTTTGACTGCGCGAGGACTCCAGTGCTGTACTGGGAGTCGCCGATCAGGTTGATGGTGTAGTTGCCCGGGGTGAAGGCAGAAGCTGGCGTAGAGTATCCGTTGGTGGACGGGGAGACAGCTGTGGTCAAGGTCTGCGCATTGCCAGAGTCAGTAGACAGAGCGAGCTGGATGTCGAACGTCTGAGTGTCGGTCGAGACAGCTGACCACTGGTGGGCTATTAGCAAAGGATCCCAAAACCGAACGAGCCAAGGGGACTCACGGTAACAGCCAGAGCATCGGCCTGTGAGATGGAAGAACCCTGGGTTGGGGCAGTGACTGTGAGGGCAGATGCACCGATAGCGAGAGCGAGAGCCTGGAGGAAGAGCATGACTGAGCGAGTGTGATGTGAGTTTGTCTGTGGGAAAGGAAAGAAACCTTTGATGTGTTGGTAGGAGGGTGAGAGGGAGAACGAGAGAGGCTCTTCTTGAAGGGGACACAAAGCTCTGCACGGTTTGTTGTGAGAGGGAGGAGTGGTGGCGGTGCCTCGTTGCCCAAAAATAGAGCGAAATTTTCTGGACGCCTGGCGAAGGAGCGCTAAGGCTATCTTTTTCCACCCGAGCAGCTCTGAAATAGCAACTGTCTGGCATCTAGAGGCACGCTACGCGACCCTCCAATGCTTGTCTCCATCCTTCTGTGCTCTCCCCTTGGCCCTCTGCGACGGTGCAGATCCTGGTACGGAGTCTGTGTAACGTCGCGGGCGGCGGGCCCCTCCCCAAACAGAGCTGCGCGGGTGAGCCATAAGGTGAACCCCTGGTCGGAAGCTTTGGAATGCTTCACAGTGTCGCCCAAGGGCCCTCCTGCCATGCTGCTCCCGCGGGCGTGCACGGGCCTTGCAGGTTGTTTACACGTGAGCATGACGTCTCCCGACCGAATCTTCAGCATTTACAGGTGCGCTAGTCTGTGCCCGTCCAGCCTCATTGTTGCAGAATTCGACATCACGGCGTCGAGATCTGCTCCAAGGGCAGATGACGCGCATGACCAAGGCCTAATCGGGAAGCAATGCTTTTTCGTCACTTTTCTGTGCTCCATACGGTTGTGATCGTGGAGGCAGGCACCAGCACTGACGGAGGGGTCTGCGGGCCAAGAGGGTGTATAGCACATGTACGAGGCCGTAGGATTAGTCTCTGGCAGCACTTGAAGCTGAAGTGTCCCATCCGAGCTTGTTTGTCTCAAGCTATATCGGGACCTGTGTGTGCGCAAGAGTTCCTCATGACGCCGGAGCCTGGGCTCCGATGTGCCGGGCCGAAAGCAATATACTGCCAATTAAGTAGGCAATCGGTGCTTGTGCATTCGTAGTTTCGGCTCCTTCCTCGATCGACCTGAAGAGGTAGGATTCCAGACTCTTAACCATGTGTTCTTGTGGCGGTCTGGCTCAATTATAAGCGACACATATATTTATATACATCTCGGTGGGACAGAAAGGGGTGATGGGATCACACTATTGTGCTGCTTCTACATGAGTCGGACTAGAAACAGCCTTGTTAGGTTTGCAAAGTACGCCAGTTGTCACAGTCAGACTGCTGCGGGTAGCTTCCTTCCCGTGGAGCGATGTGCTCAGATTCAATTTCTGGTGGGGCTGCAGCTCTTGAGTAACTCTGGTGGAGCCCGCGATCATCCAACGTCTGCAATATTTCGGCCACGTTGGGACTCTCATGGCGCAGAGGCAACAAGGGTCTCAGATTGACAGTTCTGAGAATCCCCCCCCCC